>CAJQUW010015008.1:0-190490 GCA_907163375.1 Prostheceraeus crozeri
ATGAAGTTTTGTGATAATGTTACCATTGAAAAGAAAGCGGAAGCATTTCGAATATCGTAATTATCTAGACTGAAATGAGGTCAGACCCTATTACTCATTTTAAATGGGAAATAAACTGAAGAAATCTTCGCTCCAAAAACTATCCCACTTGTGAAGAGTGCACTAGAGGTTTCTTTTCTAAAATATTCAATCTATTCCAAATTTTCCGATATTGAGTTGCTCCTTCTGTTGAAAAATGAGAAGAGTCCTGAATGGCAGCTTTTTTCAAAGCAGCATGTAATAATTATTAATTTAATTATGATTATTGCAAATGCACTAGCTTGAGCAATTTTCCAGTAGTGTGTTTTAAGTAATATTCAATTAATGCCCGTCGATATTTCACTAACTTGCTATTAATTGAAAATCTCTTCTAACCCTGGATTCATGTCGGAATGTGGAGGCGACGTTCCTGATAAAGACCTACGCCGGGTCTCCGAATGTCTTCCAAAGGACTTGTTTCCTTCAATTCTTCAAAACCTCAGAGTATTCTACACTCACGACTTAAAGGAGATGATGACCAACACCGCATTAAGATGTCAGTTAATAGGATCAGAGAACAAGATTCCATCGCCTTCCTTGGATTGGCAGTTGCCAAAGACGTATCATGGAAACCACACATCCAGTCCATTAGTAAGCAGGCAGCTCAACGCATTCATAATCTCTTCCGTAATAGCAGCTATCTTCCACAACAGACTGTCCACTACCGGAGTTTTCCACTTAACATATCCGGGTACTAAGTGGAAATTAGTGCCAGTTAATATACCCGGGTATTATTAGCTAGTGCCAAACTTTTATTGTCTTTGTAGCATTCAACAATTTTCTTGGAAATAGCATTTCTGCTGATTTTTGTACAAGGACTCATATTGGCATCTCATGTGATCACTTCAGAAGAAGAATAGGCGAAGGAATAAGTCTAATTATCTGTTTATAAAGGTTTTCAAAATCCCGACTTTTTCTGATCCCGGGATTAGCAAGCTTAATTCATTTACCGATAGCATGCTTAGGATAGCGTACACTGTAAATCGCTCAATACCAATTACATACGAAGGACGCATACCAAAGTATTTTTTGTTATATTTCTGTATTCTCTTGGTATATATTTGTATGCTTTTCGTATGCTTTTTCAAATGTAGTATGCTTTACATACTAAAGCCATACCAGCACAATATTAAAGGAAAGCATCAATGATTTCTAATATATGTTGATTTAAGGCCTTTTGTCAATAGAGATCACGCTAATGTTACTACTGTTTTGTAAGTAGTAAGATAATGACATTTAATAGTCAACCTTACAATATTGAATTCGATTTTAATACACGTAAGTCTAAGGCATTTCATGAATAGCCAATAAGTATTCAACCATCAACAATCATGCATTATGTAGTTTTGAAATTAAGCATATTATCAATCCGAAATAAAAACACATTATAATTCATAAACCCAAAAGTAGTTATGTTTGAGATATATAAGTCAACATGGTTGCACGAAAGATATCGTTTGAATGAATTGATGTTTATCTACTTGGTTCATAAAGTAGAGGTAACTAAACGTCCTGTTAATGTTGCTAGACAATTAGCAACGACGTCAATCTCGGGGAGCGTAAATTAAACAAAAGAACTAGCATACTTGAATAACCCATTATCAAAAAATATATATTCAAGACTGGTATTACTGAAAAATGTTATTTGACAGTAGTATGTAATATATACATATTTTTTGCTATGTGACTTAAAACTGCTCATACGAAAGACATACCAATTTGCATCGGGTCTCGTATATAAAACATACCAACAACTCGTATTTCAGTGTAAAACAGCCAATCACAGATAGAATAGTTCGTATCGCTACAAACCAATCACAGTAAGTGAGGTGTGGTATGAAAAAGATACCAGATCTCTGTAAGCATACCAGAGTCTCGTATCAGATGTTAGTTTCAAACTGTATGTAATTTTGGTATATGTTTGTATGTAATTTTCGTATTCAGCGATTTACAGTGTAGGCTGAATAATAATAGGTGTTGTTTTAAATTCTTTGACGAGTATTTTGAACTATAAACTGTACAATACAACTAATGATGTCAGATAGACATGTGCGTTAATGTCGATGAATTAATAATAAGTTATCTTTTCACATGTAGACATAAGCTATAACAATAAGTAGATCTCGTTATCGTGTGTCATAGAGGTAGAATTGTTAGCTATCTTTATTCTGTTCGGCAACGTGTTCGTTAATTCTTATGACAAAGATATCTACACATCGGGTGGATAGCAGTAGAAAAATTCTTGCACTTCTTGCGTAAGTAACTACGAGTAAATGATATACATTGTAAGGACCAAAGCTCATGATCCATCTGTCTCCGATTAAATTCAATGTCGGATAAGATGGTTTTGTCCTCAGCCAGGGAATTGTACTTCAAAATGAAGATTAATGTGCACGCGAAATTCAAGATGTTACTTATTAAAAGCTTCAATTCGGCAACTTAATAGTGACACCATCAGACGTACTTACATGGAACATTTCATTCCTTTCAGAAACAATGAAAGTCATGATCTCGTGTGAAAATGAAGCTCTGGATAGAAGTTTTCGTTTCTCGTTGAACACGCCTCTATACTTAATAATGGACAAGTGGCAAAAAAACGTCGGTGCCTTCGGTAATTACATTTTCGCTTCCAGTGACGGAGAAATACAGTACGATATTGACTTCAACGTTGGTGACATCGGAGAAACCACGGAAGGTTCTGACATACTCGTTCTTTGTGTCGTTTTATCGGACTCTCCAACCCCGATGTCAACAAGAAATGTCTACTTGAGTCTGAATGGGCGCCTGAAGCAGATTGCGGTGAGACCGTACTACCGTCTGAAGAGAATCGTGCCGAACACTCCAGGTATCAGCTTTCTGTACAATGGCAAGGTCTTACAGAAGAACAAAACTATTAGACAGTTGGGGATCCCGGAGAACGGGATAATTACAGCTGTTAAAACTATTTCTGTGGAAGTCTCCGGTGGTTCCCACCAAACTGCTAATATACCCGATATATCAACACTCACCACTGTAAAGAAGGAGATGAAAAGATTCGAGGAGAAGGACTTCTTCTTGACGTCAAATACGAGATTCTTGCCCGCAGATCAGCTACCGGACGTGCAAAGTCGGCTACAAGTCAGCAGACCTAAAATATGTGTGACGGTTGGCGAAGAGATATATAAATGGTCCATCAATGGATCGAAAATTGACTTCGACGATCTAACCGGTCAACTGGCGATAGAATCTGGGATTCCTAGACAAGAGCTTGCGCAGCTACTTTATAAATGTGATGGTTGCGGGAGGTGCGTGCAAAGAAATGACGAAATGTCGCAGCTTTTAAATATAGAGTGCTGCGTCGATCGCTCCATGAAGCTGAAGACGGAGATTATTTCACAAGATAAAGGTGAGATGCTCAACTCGCGAACAGTTCTGCTAACGTCAAAAGTTCCTTTACGCTGCAGTCGTTAAGCTGCTTCATCATGGTTTCGAGCAGAGATAGAATGTGGCCTTGATTTCAAACCGCTTGTTTTCTATCTTGTGAAAAATGAGCTTGTCCATAATTTTTCATGGAGTTCATCCATCGATTGAAAACGTCCATAAGTCACTCAAAATCCTACTTGTGATGATTTTTATTCAGAGGCATTTAAGTTTTACCGAAGTCCCTTAGGTTTTACTGGCGCCCCTACAGTTTTACAGGCGGTCCTTTATATTGCGTCGAAGCCCTCTTTGAGGTTCCACACCTAGCATTTGCTGACGCACCTAAGGTTCTGCAGGCGCTTCCTTGTCCTGCACTGAAGCTCCTTAGCATTTACTGGCGCTCCTGAGGTTCTGCAGGCGCTTCCTTGTCTTACACTGAAGCTCCTTAGCATTTACTGGCGCTCCTGAGGTTCTGCAGGCGCTTCCTTGTCTTACACTGAAGCTCCTTAGCATTCACTGGCGCCCCTAAGGTTCTGCAGGCGCTTCCTTGTCTTACACTGAAGCTCCTTAGCATTTACTGGCGCTCCTAAGGTTCTGCGGGTTATCCTTGTCTTACACTGAAGCTCCTTAGCATTTACTGGCGCTCCTAAGGTTCTGCGGGCGCTTCCTTGTCTTACACTGAAGCCCCTTAGCCTTTACTGGCGCCCCTAAGGTTCTACAGGCGCTTCCTTGTCTTACACTGAAGTCCCTTAGCATTTGCTGGCACCCCTAAGGTTCTGCAAACGCTTCCTTGTCTTACACTGAAGCTCCTTAGCATTTGCTGGCGCCCCTAAGGTTCTGCAAACGCTTCCTTGTATTACACTGAAACTCCTTAGCATTTACTGGCACCCCTGAGGTTCTGCGGGTTATCCTTGTCTTACACTGAAGCTCCTTAGCATTTACTGGCACCCTGAGGTTCTGCGGGCGCTTCCTTGTCTTACACTGAAGCTCCTTAGCATTTACTGGCGCTCCTAAGGTTCTGCGGGTATCCTTGTCTTACACTGAAGCTCCTTAGCATTTGCTGGCGCCCCTAAGGTTCTGCAAACGCTTCCTTGTCTTACACTGAAGCTCCTTAGCATTTACTGGCGCCCCTAAGGTTCTGCAAACGCTTCCTTGTCTTACACTGAAGCTCCTTAGCATTTGCTGGCGCCCCTAAGGTTCTGCAAACGCTTCCTTGTCTTACACTGAAGCTCCTTAGCATTTACTGGCACCCCTAAGGTTCTGCAGGTTCTTCCTTACCCAACACTGAATCCATTTTTCATTTATTGACACTCTGTGAGGCTCTACATGCGCTACTCCGCAACGATGCTGCGCCTGCGCGGAAGCAGAGAAAATTGTTCTTTCTACGCAGATTCTCTATCCATCAGGAAATATTTTGCTGACATAAGAAGAGCTGATACAGTCATCAAGGCTTACGTTGAGGTGATTTTACGAAGCACGTCATTTCCATACTTGTCGAGTAAAGGTGCATCAATTTTTCCAGAAATTGTCGATCATTATCTTGGAAGAGGTCTACATATTACACTTGCACCCTCATAGCTTATACGGGCGCCCCAAAGTTCTACAGTCGATCACATACGCATTTGCTGGCTCCACTGACTTCCGCATAGGTTCCATAGCGCCCCTATGGTTCTACTGGTGCCCCTTCGCATTTCCCTATGCACCCTATGCTTCTACTACCACCCTATACGGTTACATCACAGGATCACTAAGGTTTCATTGCGTCCCTCTGCGTCCTACCGACGCTCCCTTAACTTCCACTGGCGCCCTCTGAGGCTCCAGTACCACCCTTCAGGGTTCTATCGGCGCTGCATAAGGTTTCATTGCGTCCCTCTGTGTCTTACCGACGCTCCTTTAACTTCCACCGGCGCCTTCTGAGGCTCCAGTACCACCCTTCAGGGTTCTATCGGCGCTCCATAAGGTTTCATTGCGTCCCTCTGTGTCTTACCGACGCTCCTTTAACTTCCACCGGCGCCCTCTGAGGCTCCAGTACCATCCTTCAGGGTTCTATCGGCACTCCCTAAGGTTTCATTGCGTCCCTCTGCGTCTTACCGACGCTCCTTTAAATTCCACCGGTGCCATCTGTTGCTGCACATACTCATAGCTTCCATTTGTTGCTATTTACAGTTTAATATTCATTGTGTAATGATCTTGTCATCAATAATACGTGTCCATTATATTTTCTAATTTTCTGTATCATAGGGACCTGCGAAGCTTCGAGATTCAATTTTAGACTCAAAATTTGCCGATTCGCAGGTCCCTACTACATCATCTGCACAGTCAATTAGCAGAATAGAGGACGCCAAAATTGATGCTTTCATTAATCCAAACTTAATTGAAGTCCTGTTTGCGAGAGATATTGAACAGTTCTCATTGGAATCGTTGATTGAAGAGTTATATATTGATTTTGGGAAAGCACATAAAGTCTACTAATGATCATTGATGGCAACCTTTCCATTTTTCAGATAAAGAATACGAGGATTTCCTGACAAGTCTTCGAAATAGATATTCTAGATTATTGTCACAGCATCAGTTATTGAAAGAAGTCTTGGCGGCAAACCATAACAGTCTAGAGACATTGAGATCATTGCGGAAATCTCTCCAGGAAAAGAACGATGAGCTGGAGAATGACTTGGCAAATGAACAGAAAAAACGAAGAGATACGATTGCAAGTTGCAGGAATTTGCAGTTTACTATTCAGCGTCTGGAAAGTAAGTTCATGATTGATTGATTTCAAACAGCTTTGCGCAAATGTCTAATCAGAGCGGCAGTGGATTAGCCAGAGAGATGAATAGTACTGTTCCTGCACTTGTGGTGCTCAAGGACATTGTAGAATTAGACGTTTCTGCGTGACTTGTAGTGATAAGTTTTCAATTGAAAGTAATCTAAATTCAAGTTTGCATTCTAACCAGTGATCGTACCGGATTCTGGTATTTCAATCCCGATCGCGATCCACCGAATATAGATCAATTTAATCAGAGACCTCGATGGTCTGACCTCAACCTCAACCTCGGAGACCTCGATGCTATGACCTCGGAGAGCTCGATGGTCTGACCTCAACCTGGCAGACCTCGATGGTCTGACCTCAACCTCGACCCCACAGACCTCGATGGTCTGACCTCAACCTCGACCTCGCAGACCTCGATGGTCTGACCTCAACCTCGACCTCGGAGACCTCGATGGTCTGACCTCAACTTCGACCTCGCAGACCTCGATGGTCTGACCTCAACCTCAACCTCAACCTCAACCTCGCAGACCTCGATGGTCTGACCTCAACCTCGACCTCACAGACCTCGATGGTCTGACCTCAACCTCGACCTCACAGACCTCGATGGTCTGACCTCAACCTCAACCTCGCAGACCTCGATGGTCTGACCTCAACCTCGACCTCGCAGACCTCGATGGTCTGACCTCAACCTCGACCTCACAGACCTCGATGGTCTGACCTCAACCTGGCAGACCTCGATGGTCTGACCTCAACCTCGACCTCGCAGACCTCGATGGTCTGACCTCAACCTCGACCTCGCAGACCTCGATGGTCTGACCTCAACCTCGACCTCACAGACCTAGATGGTCTGACCTCAACTTCAACCTCAACCTCGGAGACCTCGATGGTCTGACCTCAACCTCGACCCCACAGACCTCGATGGTCTGACCTTAACCTCGACCTCGCAGACCTCGATGGTCTGACCTCAACCTCGACCTCGGAGACCTCGATGGTCTGACCTCAACTTCGACCTCACAGACCTCGATGGTCTGACCTCAACCTCAACCTCGCAGACCTCGATGGTCTGACCTCAACCTCGACCTCGCAGACCTCGATCGTCTGACCTCAACCTCGACCTCACAGACCTCGATGGTCTGACCTCAACCTGGCAGACCTCGATGGTCTGACCTCAACCTCGACCTCACAGACCTCGATGGTCTGACCTCAACCTGGCAGACCTCGATGGTCTGACCTCAACCTCGACCTCACAGACCTCGATGGTCTGACCTCAACCTGGGAGACCTCGATGGTCTGACCTCAACCTCGACCTCACAGACCTCGATGGTCTGACCTCAACCTCGACCTCGCAGACCTCGATGGTCTGACCTCAACCTCGACCTCGCAGACCTCGATGGTCTGACCTCAACCTCAACCTCAACCTCAACCTCACAGACCTTGATGGTCTGACCTCAACCTCAACCTCAACCTCGGAGACCTCGATGGTCTGACCTCAACCTCGACCTCACAGACCTCGATGGTCTGACCTCAACCTCAATCTCGCAGTCCTCGATGGTCTGACCTCAACCTCGACCTCGCAGACCTCGATGGTCTGACCTCAACCTCGACCTCGGAGACCTCAGATGGTCTGACCTCAACCTCGACCTCACAGACCTTGATGGTCTGACCTCAACCTCGACCTCACAGACCTCGATGGTCTGACCTCAACCTCGACCTCACAGACCTTGATGGTCTGACCTCAACCTCGACATCACAGACCTCGATGGTCTGACCTCAACCTGGCAGACCTCGATGGTCTGACCTCAACCTCGACCTCACAGACCTCGATGGTCTGACCTCAACCTCGACCTCGCAGACCTCGATGGTCTGACCTCAACCTCGACCTCACAGACCTTGATGGTCTGACCTCAACCTCAACCTCAACCTCGGAGACCTCGATGGTCTGACCTCAACCTCGACCTCGCAGACCTCGATGGTCTGACCTCAACCTCGACCTCGGAGACCTCAGATGGTCTGACCTCAACCTCGACCTCACAGACCTTGATGGTCTGACCTCAACCTCGACCTCACAGACCTCGATGGTCTGACCTCAACCTGGCAGACCTCGATGGTCTGACCTAAACCTCGACCTCACAGACCTCGATGGTCTGACCTCAACCTCGACCTCGCAGACCTCGATGGTCTGACCTCAACCTCGACCTCGCAGACCTCGATGGTCTGACCTCAACCTCAACCTCGCAGACCTCGATGGTCTGACCTCAACCTCGACCTCGCAGACCTCGATGGTCTGACCTCAACCTCGACCTCGCAGACCTCGATGGTCTGACCTCAACCTCGACCTCGGAGACCTCGGTGGTCTGACCTCAACCTCGACCTCGCAGACCTCGATGGTCTGACCTCAACCTCGAACTCACAGACCTCGATGGTCTGACCTCAACCTCAACCTCGCAGACCTCGATGGTCTAACTTTAACGACGATGAAATAGATTTTAATCAAGGTTAAGATCGAACTGAAAAATAGACAGATAAAACAGAACCTTTTCACAAATTTTTTATTTGCTCCTTTACGTCCACTTACCGACTACTTAATTAGAAGAAATTAGCTAATTAGTAACAACTGCTTATCTCATGCGATGTAAGAATCTGTGTTACGCCCATTTTTAATAAAAAACTATGATACTTGTTTCGGATAAAGAAATTGTCCATTTCCTCGACTACTTTCGTTTCAACGTGATCTGGGGCGACCGCACGGAACCACTGTTATGCTAACAAATCTCTTAAGACTCATCCATTGAAATTACATTGTCACTAACAACTCACTATCTAACACTGTTTCTGTGCGGTCGACCCTGGTGTGCAGCGGAGAAGGACAGCGTTCGTTCCGATTATCGCATCATCGTTTCTCACCAGCCATTCTTCAATAAGACGGTCTATATTCGAGTAAAGACATTAACAGAATTGCTTCAAGAAAGCGTACTTCCAATCGATCAGTGGTGACCAGTTACGGTATCTATCATGATTCACTGAAGTGAGTCCGTCCAGGTGCTCGACGAAAGAGAGTAGCCATGAATGAAGAAGTGTGGAAGAGAGCGCTACATGCATTGCACATGTATGTCGCGATAAACCAGATGGCATTGACGATTCTTTCGTGAAAGGAATTTTGGCGAAGCCTAAGTGATGAAGAAGAGGAATACCTGTCGGGCGATCCAGAACTGATGGCTGCGGCAAATAGGGTTCAGTAGTGCGTATACTGCGCCTACAGGTCTGGGCACTGCAGAAAGGCATTGATACAGCTTCTAGCTTGTGCACAAAAGCATTATTATTAAGTTGTATATTCCCATTCGATAATTCAATTGCCATTCCCAGAATTTTCAATTACATGGAACGCAGGATGTCATAGGACCCCTGATGTTTGTGGCTTTTAGGATGTTCACATAATAGACATTATTCCCTGTACCGTTAACACGTTGTAATCACTTTAATAATCATGAAGAATTTTGTACTGTGAATTCAGACTAACGTGCAATGTAAAAGCCAGTGAAGGGTTTTATATGCCAGCGAGGCAGTTCAGTTCCTGCAAGTAAAATATTAGGTCTCATAAGATAATGATCCCAAAGATAGCATTGTACGCTGTACGACCAAAAATTAAAAGATTGCAAAACACTTGATTCATTATCGATCGATTTCGTATCGTTTATTGATACATCATCAGGGCATCAAGTCAAATCAGCAAAATGAGGTTTATATACAAATTAAAATGATCAAGTAAACACAGTTAAGAACAGCTAAAATGAAATTTACAATAGAATGGAAGAGGTTATTGCGTATTTACAATTACCTCTCTGTAGTACAATTAAAAGATATGCAACGGAACAGAAGAATCGCATTCGTTCAATAAATTATCAGTTTCATGCATTTTAATCAATATAGATTCAGCTATGCGAGTGTGTTTAGTACGGCAGACAATAGAAAATTCATTGGCTGTCGCTTTAGGAATGTGCTCTGTAATTTCAGAATCTTGCGGTCTGCCTTTGATATGCTCATCAATACGAGTAATCAGGTGCCTACGAGTCTCACCAAGATGGCAACTGTCGCATTGCCCACATTTGAATTTGTAAACTAAATTAGAGATGAGACTCATAGGCACCGGATCTTTGTTGGGAAAGATACTGCGAGTTTTGAAGGTTTTAAAAACTACGGAAAGTTTGTGGTTTTCTGGTAGGACACGATTGACGACATGAACCGTTTTCAATGTCTGCTTTTCTTTTTCTTTCACGTAAGGCAGCTTCCAAACAGTGTAAGAAATATTCAAATTCGAATTTTGACCAGAGTTTTGCGAAATAGCATTGTCAACTTTTTGTTTGATCTTGTTAATGAAATTTTGATTGTAGCCATTTTGCATAAATATCGACAGAATTTTTTCGAACGATTTTTCATAAAAATGATTATTACTACAAAGATGCTTGGCAGGATAAATGAAAGCCCTGATGGCAGCAGTTTTGTACCTGAACGGGGAGAAAGCCTCCTTCGGTGTATAGACACCTGTGTTAGTCGACTTAACTGCCCACTCAGTTCTAAAAACATCATCAAGCTTGTGCACAACAACATCTACAAAGCTCAGTTTTTTTCACTCTCAGTGTGCATTCTCAGTGATTCCAGTCTTGAAGGCTCACAGAAGATGTTCGACGACCACATTCCATCAGGACGGTGCTCCGCCCTACATCAAGAGCAACGTTAAGAAGCTTCTGCAGACACCCTTCCGCACAGATCGCACAATCAGTCACTTTTTCCTCATCTACTGGTCTCAGCGGTCTCCAGACTTGACACCAGTTGACTTTTGGTGTTAGGGAAATTTAAAGCGTGTGCCGCAACACAACCTCTGACAGTAGCCAATCGGAAAGCCAGAATCATTCGTGCGTCGGAGACTATCTCAACAGATGATGTACAGAGGGCACTTGGGTCACTTATTGATCGCCTCCAAATGATCCAAGAATATCATGTTGGACACATTGAGTGTAGCTGATGATTCATGAACTCCACATTTGTGTAAAATTTGATATTCCAGGAAAAATTATTAGTTTTCATTTTTATAATTGACTAAAAAAGCTTAAAATTTATTGTAATGCACAACATTCTGTAACATACCTTTAAGAAGTCGAATGAAGACAAACTTACTATTTAACAAAACCCCATGATGTGCAATTTCTACTGTGAAACTTTCAGACTAATCGGTGTAATAGGAGAGCTACCATCATCAATTAAAGTTTTTATATTTCACAGTGCTATAATCTCTATGATTATTGCTTCCATAATATAGTTTATGCTTTCCAAAGTGTGCATAAATTTCAAAGAGTGCAATAAACAGTCTTTATTGCACTCCTTCATTGAAATACATTAGCACATAGAAAGTTTTTCATCCTCTACAACGAAAATCATGCATAGAATTTGCATAGAAATGCATGTACAATGGACAGAGAAGCAGGCCATCTGATTTCAAAATTGCTTTGGTTTAATTTTCAAATCATGTTAAGGATCATGATCATAGATTCTGGTAGTTCTGTGAATTATAAAGTTACTTACAGAACTCGTGCAAAGATATCCAGCTTAATTGCATTTTTCTCGATCAACGAACTATGCCCTCGCCCTTCGGGCTCGTGCATAGACATGTTGATCTCAAAAAATGCAATAAAGCTGGATACTTTGCACTTGTTGTGTAAATAACTATTAGCCACTTTTGGGACACGCTGCACATTTCTGCACATTTTATTCCATACACTTCATGTTTTGAGTAGGTCAGTCTGTATAACAGCAATTTTCCAAGCAGGTGGGTCTCTCCTTCTACTTTCTCCATCGATTGCTCAGGGGCCGTTCGGTTTGAAAGACAATCATGTCATATTTGTTTGCCAGCCTCAAAGTTTTCCGCTTCTGCTTTTCGTTCACGTATGGAAGTTTTATGAAAGTTGGATGCTCACTGCGCTCTATTAGTCTTTAATTTATCTTCTTTTGCATGCTTGCAGGTTGAATATAAGGAAATTCTCGATCACTATCATTCAATGGCCGCCAACGATTTTTATTGGGCGCCATTGATTGCGATGAGGCTATTAGTTTTATCAGAATTGATGAAACTGTGTGACTAGCTTTCACGATTCTGTCTTTTTCTCGAATTGTTGAATGAATTTCTTTGCTGGATGCCGGTTCACTGTCTCGATAGATAACTGATTTGATAACTCCTCACACTAGCTCATGACGTCTATTCATTAAATTTGGCATTTTCGACGCAATCCAGCGAGATTCAGCCGTCTTAGTAGATACCGCCGATTTCTGTTTATCCAAAATACTGCAGTTGAAATAAGTACAGGGTCCATGGTTTTCGGTCCGGGCACGTTAGCCAAGGCCCGGTTTTTTTTGGTTCCGTTGCAGATTTAATTTTTCGGCCACGGCCCGACTGGTGTTATTTCATTTTTCGGCACAGGCCCGTCTTATTTAGAATTAGTAGCTATTTGAATATATTCGGAAATTATGATTGAACAATTAATCATCATATTTTGATTTATCAGGATTTACTTAAAATGCCATCTTTTCAGAACAAAGGCATGTATGTCATAAGCCACCAACTAAATGCAGATTCAGATGTATTTAACAAATGTACATGTATGCTTTCATATTCGTAGATAGGGTCTACAGCGTATTCATATATCGAAGTATGCAAACGCGTGTCTGTTTTTGCCCGTAATAATGACTCACGCCCGCAAGGGAAAAATGCCTGTCAATAATCTATCCAACCATAGAATGTTTTGAGAATTCCGTCACATCTCGCAGAAACATTTTGTCTTTTCAAAGTCAAAATCTTTTGACTTAGTCATTCTGTACAGAACTCACTGGTTTTTCTAGGGAGAAGATTTTGCGTGGGTGTCAAGGTAGTTAATGGCCTAGCCATCAGTGTCTAATTATTTTAGCGTTCGCCATGATAGGCAAGATTGTGAACCGTACAAATTATACTCGACTGCGCATCAACGCAGACATTGCATCAGACGCATTGCATATAGACATCAAGTTTCAGTGAACGGCAAGGGAAATAATCTTAAAAACAAGCGACCGGTTGTGTCTCCAAAAGTCCAGGCCAGGACTTTTTTCCACTGTGGAAGAAGCGCTGATCTCGACTTTTCATGCTTTTCCAATTTTTGGTAGTCCTTGACCATGCCGTGATCTCATCTCTGGTTGACTGTGACATACAACCATTCGCCTTAAAACTGACGAGCTATTATTTCAGCCTTGCAATGAAGTCCTCACTAGTACAACTAGAGCACTGCGTTCGAATCTCAGCGGAATTCATATAGATACTTCATAGCAAAATCACATTACATTTATTGCATTTTTTGTTATATCACTACCGCTTTGGGTTAATGCTCAGGCAATTACTGATACCATGTCTCTATTAATTAACTTGGTGCAAGGAGATCAGTTAATTAGTTAACAATTTAATATTCTTTGACTCACCTATAGTTGAAGGTCAAGTATAATGGACCAGCAAGGTATCATTCATAATTTTTGTGGAATTGGGGAATCTGGCTTTTATGGCTGTAGCATTTAATGACCCTCATGACACTGGTAACGGGATTCTTTCATTGGAAAATGCTCAACTGAACCACAACGCGCACAAAATATTGCAAAATGGTTAAATTCTGACCTACAAATCCTTAAAAAGCATCGTATGGGTGAAATCAATAAATTATTTCAGTACCCCAAGATTTACATTGACTGCTCACTTTTCGTTGAGAATATTCAAATTGGGGCTAATTTTGCAGTCATGCACGTGAAAATGAAATACTAAAACGTTAGATGATGTCTGAAAGGTGGATAGGTTACATGTACGATTTATACTTTGCAAGCGTTATTGTTATAACACATTCATATATCAATAAGGCATATGAGCCACTGCCGATATATCCGCCGATATCTGATTTTTGTCGATAAATTGTTGGCATCGGTTATCGGCAAAATTGCACATGTCGGCACATCCCTACAAAAAATTGTTTGTTGAGAAGTTAGATGGCAGCAGTTAGAAGAACATTGAAGAACAACAATTGAAATTCACTTTGTTATAGAATCCGTAGACTTCTCGCTCTTCCCTCATAATCTCTGACTCGGCTGGATTCAGGCAGAAGCGATACTTAGCGTCAAATGACATTCAAGTCAGCGACGACCAATAGAATCGCTTATGTGAGACTTTGATCGGCACAGATTCTCTTTCCTTTCACTGACAGGAGAGCGAAGCGATACCCAGTGTCAGAAAATCGGCAAATGACTGAGCACCAATAAAGTTCTCCAGATGGATGATCGATCCCACACAATTCGGAAATACATCAAAGCTCTTTGCCGACGAACCGAACGCTCTCACTCTCCCGCCGGCACGCACGTTCTCTTGCTGTGAATCACCGACGCTGCCGCGACACCTCGTCTCACGACCTTAATGTCAAGTTCTTGGACAAGCCATGTGGTCAAGTCTGCAGCGTAGCTCAATTCCTGCCTTTATGCCCTGCTCTCCTTCCGGTGCTGAGTTAATGACTGTACGTACATTCACCAAATCGGCTCTCTTAAGGGCCACCACCTGCCTTGCATCTAATAAATACATTCACTCACAGGGATTTGACCTTTTTTCTGTTCGTACCTTGGGGAAGTCGCAACAAATCAAAAATTTACTGACAGAACGACAATCGCAAAAATTATGGGTTAATTTAAGCCATGACGAAAATTGAAATCAATTCCAGAAGCTGAGATGCAATGATGCCTTTCATTTTTGTGTCATAAGTACTGAACTATTTACCGACTAAAAATATTTGTACTGAACAGATGTTCGCCATGGGCCCAACAAATCTATCATATAATGTGACTAATTACTCAAGAATTTCCTCACCCTCATTATGGTAAGTTTTCTCCGAAGACAAAGTATCGCAAGGGTGTCATTTTATCTGCATTTAGAGACTGAATTGTTTACCTAGAAATACATGAAGGCTTAAGCTTTCGTTTTTCTGATAGTTTCAATCAAATCCCAAGACTGAATTAAAATCTAACTTCGCAAGTATCAATCGCGGATCACCACAATTTGACCAGCGAAAGAGCACCTAATAATTCTTGACTTCCTAAGAAGTGCATGTTTTCTATTTTGAATTTTACGAATAGCATTGTTTAAGATACGATGTATGACAAAGGTTAGATTAAAGAAGATCCTCAATTATCGTTGTGTGAACTCTAGCATGTAAGGCGTTCGACCATAGTACACAAGATTCCTTCCTCTATAATAATGTTCATTGAGCAAAGGACACGGCTTTGCATGCAATATTTCATTATCGTCCCATCAGTTGGTATCAGATACAACTCGATGGGATTCTATGATCTACGTGGACGCATTGATGCCACGAAAAATTTATTTAAATAAAAACCAAGTTATATCCAGCGGAAGACAGGTTGTCCATCCTTGGTCTTGGATGCTGTTTTCAGATGTTGCCTGATTTCCTAAGGGCAGAATGTTACGCACGATGAGACCATCTTTGCTTCGACAAAAACCTGATCAGCAAGCAAAATGTTAGCCGGGTTGGGAAATCTTGAAATTGAAATTGATCAAGCAATTGTTCTCTACTTGAAATACATCGTGCATCAATTCTGCATGAATGAATTTTTCATAATGCAACAAAACTCTCTCATTCAAAGGATTGATAGAATTCTTTTCGTTTTTGCAGATATTGCGAAGAAAGACTCTATGCCTCAGTGTTCTATGCCCCCTCCACCCCGCCCTGTGGCTCTTGGTGAGTTGAAGATGAAAATATAATTAATAAATTCGTTACGAGTCATTGCTAATTTATGTTGTCGAGAACAAACGATAGCGACCATCTTACCTAGATTTCATTGTTTGAATATTTCATTGATGAATATGGATTTTCAGGTCAATGTGTTTTAATTTTTATCTCAAAGTACTGTCAGCATATGTGTTTTCATATCTTGTACATTGATGCAACCAGCATAATGAAAATGAACGTCTTTAGTATCTTCAGCTCCTTGGGTGCCTACATAGTCGAATTCTATGCAGAGAATTTTTGAATTTTGCGGAATTATTAGGTATAAGCAAAATCAACTAGATTGAAGGAAACCCTTTCGGATGGTCAATGGCCATCATAGTCATACCTCAAGGAAATTTGGAGTCCCTCCGACATGAACTTCGCTTTTCAAAGAAATAAGCTTATAGTTACTTTTTGTTTACTTGGAAATTGGTGAACAGAACATTTTTGTACGCTTTGCACTGATGTTATTGACATTAGGGGAGGGTGGACACATTGAACAACCAGCCTTTTCTCCGAAACTATAAATAGTGGAGACTTTATGCTTTAAAACATTGTTCAATGTGCCCCATCCTCCCTGCATTCTAACACATTTTAAAGATTTTCTTTATGCGAGACTATAGGAGCAAGTTATCTAGTTAGGACGATAGATCTGCAAATATCAAATTTCTAAAACGACGACAATTGAATTGTTACAACCATTTTCCAAAATAATTGAGCACTCTCTTTTTCTTTAAAGCCAAGATGTAAATATATTCAGGTAAAATAACATAATATGTACCCAACGTTTCGTCATCTTGACCTTCATCAAGGGTTGCACCAATGCAAAATGCTTGACAAGCTTTTAAATAGCAAAATAGAATACGGTATTAAATTGAATGACCGCTACTGAAATTGAAAGTCCAGTACATGTGGTATTGTATGAGATCAACATTCTAATATTACTCTCAACCACGGTAGTTGGGTTCCTTCTCATGTAAAGTCTAATTTTATTCGTAGTAGTTTCAAAAATATTAAAGATAGATGTTTTGATGACAACATGTTTAACGAATGCTCTGCAACGTTAATCAACAGACTTCACAATAATGGTTATACTTCTGTTGAGAAGCATGCTTCATATAACAATCGCAATGACAAGTTGGCTGGTCTAAATATCGACTTTATAAGTGATTCCTGTACCAGAAAATTACGCAGTATTGGTGATAAATACGATGTCCTTGTCAGAATTACGTGTAAACCGGGAAAATCTATTAACAATTTTATGAATACGGTGCCGATCAAAGGTGCCGATACTTTCCGTAACAATTACGACTGTAATTGTAGGATTTGCGGTGTTATACCAGATAAATATTCCTATAAGAGTAGATAATGTTGTATATTGTTTCAAGTGTAAATTCTGTAACGATAGCTATGTTGCCTCTAACCATTTACAACTCAAGTTCAGTCAATCAGAATTCAAGTTGGTCCATGATATCTAAATCAGAATTCAAGTTGGTCAATCAGAAGGCAAGTTCGTCCGCAAAGCTTTTGAGTGCAATTGGTATCATAAAATGATTCTCTGCGCGCTATGCCGAACATGAACGCCGTATACGTTATATAGATGACGTATAATACGGCATCTCAACATATATCTATACGTTATATATATTAGATATATTATATCTATATTTATTATATATTTATTATATCTATATATATTATTAGATATATATATAAATCTATACGTTATATAGATATAATGAAAAGTGCACATCTCAACATATTCGATCTAAGCACAATAACTTTGCTATAATTATAAGAGATTTCGGCTTTAAAGAAAAAGGGAGTGCTCAATTATTTTGAAAAATGGCTATCTCAAATTACCTCCCGTGTGCTGCTATCAATTGAATTGCTGATCAAAACCTTCAATTTGTGAACTTCTTCATATTGCCTTTCTAGATTGAAATTCTAAGATAAGTTCGTGTTAAAAAAACATTCTATACAGAATCGTCCTTCATGGGAATTGAAAAGTAGCATTAACGAAATGAATTTGAATCAAACTATTTTTTATTGTTTTTGATATTTTAAAGACTGCTGTCATTTCATTTTCCTAATCTCACGACAGCAGCGGAGAATGGCTGAAATTATGTGCTGCTTGAAATAAATCAAAAATATCAAATGTGTTTTAAATCTTTCCAAAACATCGCTTGATATTTTATAATTGAATTGAATTTTTGAGAATTGTATAAAAATCTTGTCAAACTCAACCAGCTTCGTGAAAATTAAAAAAGTTTTTGAAATTTTTTTCTTATTTTTCCATGAACAGAACATTCAACTGAATTATTTTCCTTCCAAACAAATTCTTGGAGTCAAATTCATTCATTTCTCTTCTTTGCAGTTCGGTTCTACCTGCGGGACTGGACGAATACATTGAGAGAAGGATACTACGACCTCCAGCTCCCGAGACCGCCAACTGTCGGAGAACTGCGGAATGCACTCTCAAAAAAGTTGCAGAAACGTCCGCAGGAGTGGAAGATGCGTCGATCGATAGCTGTCTCCAAAGATGGAGAAAAAATGTTCCGTGTGATGCCGGAGGGTGGAGGCGTTTCCTTCTATACAACCGCAGATGGGCAGGAGAAGGATGACAAAGATGGCAGAGGGGAAGACCTTGAAGACGACGGAGAAGTTTTCGTAATTCCTGCAAATCGCTGTCCGGTCCTCTTCATCGAACGAAAGGAGGAGGAGAAGTGGGAGGAGGATTGGGCGGAGCAGCAAGACGAGGATTGGGCGGAGCAGCAAGACGAGGACTGGGCGGAGCAGCAGGAGGAGGATTGGGCGGAGCAGCAGGAGGAGGATTGGGCGGAGCAGCAGGAGGCGGATTGGGCGGAGCAGCAGGAGGAGGATTGGGCGGAGCAGCAGGAGGATTGGGCGGAGCAGCAGGAGGAGGATTGGGCGGAGCAGCAGGAGGATTGGGCGGAGCAGCAGGAGGAGGATTGGGCGGAGCAGCAACAGGAGGATTGGGCGGAGCAGCAGGAGGATGATTGGGCGGAGCAGCAGGAGGAGGATTGGGCGGAGGAGCAGGAGGAGGATTGGGCGGAGCAGCGGGAGGCGGATTGGGCGGAGTAGCAGGAGGAGGATTGGGCGGAGCAGCAGGAAGATCGGGCGGAGCAGCAGGAGGAGGAGAAGTGGGAGGACGATTGGGCGGAGCAGCAGGAGGAGGAATAGAATAAGCGCATAGTTTTGAGAACGGAAATCAATACATAAATGCGAGACAAAATTCACAAATAAGTAATAATTAAAAGTCAATTTAACGTTCAATTGCAACATGTGCGTTGGTTGAATAAAAGCACTGTGGCACAGCAACGTATCAGATGTACAAATGATTATAGATAATTGAACATTGTGGAAAAATGAACAAGAGCGTCTGTTTGTTTCTCACACGGGCATCTTAACATGACCGGAAAACATCTTATCCGGAGATAGGACATGGAGTATATGGGATGGATTCATTGTTGACTTGAAAACTTTGATGGCTTGGTGCTGTCTTCTAACGGAGATTGGAGTGAATTCACCACATGAGCAACCCAAACCATGCACATATGATACGATGGCATCGGCGTCTTATTGTTTCGAGTCTTTTTGAATTCTTCTCATTAAGTCCGATGAACAAAGGGGCATTATACTCGATGACACCCAGAATCTGAGCATGATATACTTGTACTTGCACCAATGTGCAAGTACACCCTTGTTGCACCCTTGTGCTTTTTAATGCACCCGAATTTCTTCAACTTCTTGAGAGGATATGTTCGTCGACTCGCCCTTTTTGCAGATCATATCGATGTGATCATCCAACTTTAGAGTGTTTGGTACGTCACTCCGAGAATGTGTAATTTTGTTACCTCTGATATAGGAACAGGTATGAGATTATCATGATGGCGCTAATCAATAAACAACTTTTGTTTTGTTGCTGTTTATAAAAAGTCCATTCGATTGACACCATCTCTGTATATTATGAACTTCTGAGTCAACAGACGTTATCGCCAAGGCTTTATTGCTGTAGGGAACTAATATGAAGATGTCATCAGCATACTTTATCATTAGATTTTCCACTGACGCCGTATGCAGCGTACCGACGTAGGCAGCAAAGAGATAAGGTGGCAGGACTGCCCCTTGTGGGACACAAGAAGAGACCTCCAAAACCTTACTGAGTGCAGGACCATTAAGGCGCAAGGAAAAAGTTTATACATCACAGAGCGAAATCCGATGGAAGGACACTGCTACCTAAAAACTCAAATTAATTGCTCAAACGATCGAATGCACGGTTAAGGTCAACTGAGATTATTGCAACTCCCCCAATGTGCATGAAATCAAGTTGTCTCGTTATGTAGTCATGAATGACGATATTAGCTGAAAGAGTATAGACGAGTTTTTCCTGAATCCAAACTGATTTGGACCATAAATTGAAATCAATGATTCAATCACAGATGAAAGCACAAGCTTTTCCAATATCCTTGATATAATAGGCGCTATAGAAATGGGTCTGAGATCGCTGATAGTAGGATATGTAGACTTCGGGATTGGGGCAATATTTGCGAGTTTCCATTGGTGCGGTACAATTTTTTCTTCTATAGAAAGTGCAAACATGTGTGTGATTGGGCCAGCCAAGATGGAACTTGCAGCTTTTAGGATTCTCGGGGAAAGATCATCACTTCCAGAACTCTTGTTGGTTTTAAGAGACGATAAACAGCGAAATACATCGTCGACACCAAGCTGAGGACACCACGGTTGTTGATCATAGCGAACAGACTGCAAGATTTCATCCCATTCAGGTGCGTCCGAAGAGAAGCTGCAGAACATTTCATTCATTAGCGCAGAATCTTTTCAGCGAAACGCATTGCAACGATGATTTATCAATTGCTTCAGGATGGGAGTCATCCACGGTTTGTCTTTGTTTGACATTTCTACGAAGCTGAATGTTACTTTCTCCAAAGATTGCTCGGCAATTGAGTAAAATATATCACGTTTTTGTTGGAAGTCGTAATTACATCGATAAAAACTTGCCCAATTCACATCACTGAGACTAAACAAAAAGTTGGAAATGTTGCTATCATGATAGTCAAATACTTCACAAAATCTTACAGGATATGATGTAGATGTTTTAGGCTTTAAGAACACCGATAGATGGTCTGCTTTTCCCACATTTGATCCAACGATTTCCGGTGTAAATAAAGTCTTGAGATCAAATTCGAGGAGCTAAAAGAGGGCTGCTAGCTTTTTTCCAGGAGGTTCTCTACCTTCAAATATGCCTGTTATATACTAGTTGATACGAAATTTTCTGATAGATAATAATCAAATGTAAAATGTTGCCATATTTGTGAATGACTGTAATTAAAACTAGTTACTACATGAAAGTTAGCATCACTCTGCAATCGTTGAACAATCGGAAACAGTGTCAGTTACATCAAATTATGAAGATATCTGCAAGAAAATTGTATAACTGTGTGACATCTTTCTTGCTAACATTAACTCGAGCCCTGATGCAAACCGATCATCGATTTGCAAACTCTGATTGACATTGTTCTTTTACCTCTTAGCAGGTTTACCATTTACTGTCTACTCGACAGAAAATCGAATGGTTCCAATAACTTTCCTATTAGACTTCTTCGTGAAAGTGTGCATCTAATTTCTCCTGTGTTGTGTCACATTTATAACTTTTCTGTTCAAGCACAGACTATTCCTTCTTGCTGGAAAATTGCCTTAATTTCGACGGTTCCAAAATTTTGAAGGCCTACAATAACTGATTAACTGATAAAGTTGATTGGAGTTATATGGAGTGATCATCTGTCTTGGGATGCCCACTTTTCCTCCGCATGTGCTACCGCCGCAGAAAGATTGCATATTATTCGCTGTTCAAGACGTTTGCTACCTCCAAGCAAACTTCTTGAAATTCATAGGTCTTTGGTTTCATATGTTCTGATTTACGTTTCGTCGCTCTTCTGTAATAAGTCCCGTAATGTGACAACTATGCTTAGAAGGATCTAGAAAAGAGCTCATTACATTCTATGTTCATATGGTTGTAAATGTAGTATCATGCCTAACCTTGATGATATGTTATTGAGCAGTAACCTTGTCCTTTTTATCGAAATGTCAGCATGAGTCTCATCCTTTGTGTTATTATGTTCCTGAGCGTTTACCACAAACTAAACATTACAGACTTCCTGAAGCGTGTACTTACCGTAGAACAAATTCATTTTTCTTTTATGCGACTCGCATGTCAAATGCAGTCAGTTGACATCTGATTCTATGTAATCAAAATTTATTTGTAATGACTATCTTTGCATTTTCTGTGTGATGTTAAACCTGATGATTTGTAATAATTCTTTGTATAGCCTGATTTTCATTCATTCGCTAAATATAAACACTTTCTACAATTCTAACGACATGACAGTACTCTTAGGGGATATTTGAAACAATTATGGCTCCATGACAAGCTCTTAAAGAGCGCATTTGAAATTTTTACACATTTAGGGAAATAATCAGAAATGATTTGTTTTACATTTCTTAAAATTTTGCTTTGTGAATTATTACCAACATCATAAGAGGTACCTATACTTACTATTGCATACTGCCTACAGTATGCAATGCTACATAAGTTCAATGCAAGACCTCAAGTAGCATGATTATTTTAAGATAATGAAGCATACATACATACGCGCATAATCATATGCATGTATCATACTCGAATATGAATCTGAATCATGATAAAGTGCAGTCCATAAGTATCTATATTGATTGGTCTATATATAAACTATATCCACAGCGGTTATGCATAGATCCGATGCAACATAGACTTTAATCATGGCATTATCATGACGAATACCTTTCATCGAGTAGGCCTGCGTGTGGCCGTTTGAGGTCCCATGGAAATGCATCGGAAGTGGTGTGTTGCTTTCTGTAACGGCAATTACGATTCTATGGTCGTGACATTGAGGAGGAAAGAAGTCGATCTTTCAATTATTTTTGGATGTTTCAGATAGATCTGTAAAACTGTCCGAATTAACAATGCATTTATAAACAATTGCTACTTTGTCATGTGGAACCTTGTCTCAGGGCAAGGCTACGGGACAGCTAAGAAGAGCTGCGTGACAAATGTCACGCAGTGTATATGCTAAAATATGCCGTGCTTTTGATTCTTGAACCAAACTGCTAACCTCACTTGATAAGCTTTTTACATACATGTAAATTATTATTGGGTTGGGGATTCGCAAAAAAGTTATAGAATCATAGCTGAAGCAGATTGTAACTTGTTATGCATTCTGACGGTGAATAGTCTAACTGTGTAAGAACTGAATGGCAAATTAAATCATCAATATATTGACCTTGATGAAAGTACAAGGCAGGTGTTGCACTGGCCTCAAGGAGGGCACTTTATGTCCCCACCCTCCCAAACCCCAACTCAATATTTCAGTTGTGTTATAAATCTATTAAGGTTTTGCACAACTCTTGCATATAGTTTTCTTTTGCATTTAGGGTTGCACCTGTTAACTTTAAATTGATAGTAATATAAAATGCTATTCGGACAACGACCTCTGGTATGTATGATCACGTAAATCGAATTAGTGAAAATAGCTACGTTGTCAATTTTAGCCTAAATCTGACACATTTTACCAGCAAGTCAAATTCTGTAAATTTATTAACACGATGGATGAATGTATATATGACACCCTTATATTGCAGACCGACATAAAGTCTAGATCTATTCAAATAGATCTTACATTAAGTAACTTACTTCATTCTTACTTGGAAATGGCCTGCATTTACCAACTGGAAACTTCAATAGAGCTTCTATTGTGTTGCTTTTCCAGTAGGCATATACATTTTATAATGACTGCCGATATATCAAGCGTCTTTTATAGTAATTTTAACTAAAAAAGCTTGTTCTAAAAGAATTGCAACTCTTACGTAATTGTTACAATTACCCTAACACTATTTTATATATTGTAATGGATCAGAGAAAACAATACAAATTGATGATTTATACTATTGGCGGTATTCTTTGTTTTAGAACAAAAAGAAATGTCTAGATTGCTTTTGTACATGCGATAGAACGATATGTAAAACAATTCAAATCCTTAACTTTGTGATTAATCTCTACACACGAAATGAACATGATATTCTATCTTTGATAAAGATCAAGGAGCTTCTAAAATATGTTCAGTTCATTACATGCAACCACAGAATTAGATTGTTTAATCGTATCACTTTGCTAGAAGTGCAGACTGATTCAAACAGATGGCACATGCAGGAACTTAGTAAGTGGGCAAAAGGAAATTTTTAATACCTTACAGAGATAGGAAAAATAGTTGTGCGTCGATTGCGGATTGCTATGAATTCCTTCAAAATGCTCCGATCGCCACGATTCCTTCAGATTCGAAGAATTCAGATCATTGCGCAAAAGTTTTCTCGATAATGTTGGGCTCTCCGATCATTATTAAAAAAGTTAGCAGGCGGACGAAAAAACGTTCGCAAACTTCTCTGTAGCACCTAACATCGACTGTGTCTCTTTGCTATGTGATCCGGTTGATAACAGTCACTGAACATTCGCACAATTTGGCGTGTTTATCGTTGAATTGGCTGCTCATTGTTCGATTGCTATGGTATTATGACAGCACATTGTGCCATTTCATTAACGTTACATGCTCCAATGTTTCCTTTCTAGTAAAACAGAAGAATAGACAATCTATCTAATTCTGTGCATGCAACAAAAGTCCGTATTGTCATCACACTTTGGCTGTCTTTTGGCAGAAAGAAACTACAAACGATGGATGACCTTCTAGGCGATTTCTGCACACCATTAACAAGCTTTGCAGTTTACAGGCATGGCGGGCCTGAGCGGTACACTTCATACACTGCAATCCATCGCACCAACGCAAAGTTTGGCCAGGGACACGTCAATGAGAATGAACCTCGAATCAGCTAGGAGCCTAGAGTCAGCACTTATTTGAAATTCGTAAAACTGCAGTTTATTAAGGAGTATTTCCAAAATTTATGAAGAGGGCATACCTGCAACACCCTTGCCGGTGTCCCTGTACATCTTCGATTTTTTAGGATGAGCCGGTTGAATGAGTTCCGAGAATCAGAGGGCCCTTTACTCTATCAATCTTCAAATTGGATCCGCAATTCATGTGGCTCTTCACCATAGTTGGACAAAACCTTCATTGGGTATACCCAACATAAGTATTGGGCCAAAATTTGGGTCAAAACCCAAAACCCAAGCCCAAGTTTCAATAAACGAGTAGTATCAAGTAAGCGAAGTGCATTCCTTTCATCTTGTGCTGAAATAAAGATTCTTCTAGGCCAAAATTCTTGGTATTAGTGTGGTATTAGTGGGAAGCGATTTTTTTGCTATAAATGTAATTAGCGGCCTAAGTGCATGTACTCCGTTATGAGATTTTCCTTCAATTTACCCTATAGGTGATATAGAAGATTTTTGATTTAATGGTGATTGAATTACACATGTATTTACTTATTATTATATTATTTATTTATTAAATTATATTATTATTATTTATTACTTATTTCTCATAGCAATTAGGCAATGATTTTTATTTGTTTTCATTTTATCATTTAGAAATATAAGCAGACTTAATGAATAGTATAGCTACGTAGTGCTTGCATGGTCAAACATTTTAGAATAAAAAAATTGGAATGAATTCATTTTTAGATAAATGTCGGCTGTCACAGACAGTATAGGGGTGCGCAGATATAAAATGAAATACAAACATATTAAAATTCAATATGCAAAAATGCAACAAAATGCATAGAAGCTTGCAGCAAATTCACTGTGCACGAACTTTCAATGCACGGTATTTTCAAGTCGATTGTGGTCAGTTTCAACATATCTGGCTAAGTATCACCTGCGCTCTTCAATCCCCGACAAAGATTCACTGTTTTGAGGTTTAATAAGTCTTTTTCATTTCCTCCTTTTCATTCTTCGCCGACAGTTTTTGGTTTTGATGAACGAATCAGTTCGATCACAATCATATCGCGAATTGTAGATAAAATTTTCTGTCTTCAATATGAATTTCAACTCATTTAAGTTCATTGCGATTCTTTAGACCTTAAATTGCAAGCAAACAACGCTGGTCATCACGGTAAATTGAAAGGAGCCGATTTAAACCAAATATTATTTCAAAGCGGCGACCTGGAGTAACACAGAGCGCCCCTCAATTTACATGAAAAGTTAAAAGTTCAATTAAGACAATTATACGTATTACTCTGCTTGTGACATGATAAGTATTTCGCAAGCTCATCACATATGACCTTAAGACGCATTTTATAGTTGAAAATACCATTCGTTGATTCGTGTCTCTCGAATTGAAACTTTAATCATGAAATTGACATTCTTGCGTCATACATTTGATATATTTTATGTGCGAATATCTTAATAATGCTTGCATGATGCCTCGTGCTCATAATTCATGTGGTATAAATACACTCATTGACATAATTAATGAAACAAACTATCATTACCTTGAATTGAAGTTTGTTTCATTTTTTCTCAGGTATGATGCAATATCTCGCTTTCTATGTATTACCATTCAACACATTAGAGAATGGAGAAAGATCTATGGTGGTCAAATTTCAAATTTTGATATCGATACAACTGTCACAATTGCTTTTACAAATTGAACATAAACGTGAACTGAAATCCAGCCTTTGTAAAATAAAATGGCACACGATCAGTTTACCAGAGGTATGGCTATTGGAATGAATCGTTGTGGCAGAAGTTGTGCGAGTGTTGCCGAAGAGCTGCAACTATCGAGAATCGTTGTTTGGAGGTGGTGGTGTCGATGGAAAGCAGAAGGAGATGTTAAAAAGAAGAAGGGATCTGGTCGACCAAGAAAGTCTGCAGGAAGGACAGACGCACGTCTAGTATTAGCTGCAAAGAGGAATAGATTTGTGTCAGTCCCAAAGCTAGTCGTACACTGGAAGAGTGCCTCAAATATAGACTGTGGCGTTCGAACGGCTTACCGAAGATTGCGAGAAGCTGGAATTCAATCGCGAAGACCAGCTGCCTTAATTCCATTGAGTTTTGAGCACCGCAGAAGACGAGTTGCCTGGTGTGATGCCCATCGCTCATGGAATGACCATCACTGGCAGAAAGTCTTGTGGACCGATGAATCGAGATTCACTCTGGATTTCAATGACGGTCGTGTCAAAGTGCATCGTCTTCCAGGTGAACGCTTTGCCCCATGCTGTATTAAAGAACACGACAGATATGGTGGTGGAAGTGTTATGCTGTGGGGTGGCATTTGGCATGGCGGACGAACGACAGCAGTCATCATCAAAGGCACGTTGACTGGAGAGAGGTATCTCAATGAAATTGTGCTTCCTGTTGTTGCCCCGGTGGTCAGGGTGGAGGATCTCGTCTTCCAAGACGAAAACGCAAGATCACATCGCTCCTCGGCTGTCATTGCCACTGTTAGGATATTGAACATTCAAACCTTTGACTGGCCTGCACGCTCACCTGACTTGTCACCCATTGAACAAGTCTGGGACGAGATTGGGCGTCGAATGAGAGACCGCTATTCACTTCCACCAGTGTCCCTGAAGATTCTCTCTGAAAGACTGACAGAGCAGTGGCTTCTCCTTGAAACACCCTTCATTCAGAAACTTTGTGAATCCATACCTTCTCGGATTACTGAATGTATTGGAGCTAGAAAGTTGAATGAAAGTTGAATCTGCTATTAAAGTTGAATCTGCTACATCCGTTGTTTTTCTGTGCTAGCGACTTGGTGGAGATTGTGACTGAATTATCAAGGTATCATACATACTGTACATGTATATATACCAGTCAAAAATGAAAGAAGTTAAAGAAGTAAATGTTTCAAAAATGTTGTCAATGAGTATATTATGCATACATTCAGGTTATATTTCAATTTGATTTATGCACATATACGTACTTGAATATGCAGACTTGGTTGTGCGAAACATGCTTTTCCACTGTTCTGTGTACTTAATTATGATTTTGATCAAATTCATAATAATTTCATCAAGCCCACTCCGGGCAACGAATATTTCACTCACGTCGACCAATGGTTGACTGCTTACTACACAATCGATTTGTACGAAGTGTAAGATATTCACATATGAATTGCATGCAGCCCTTTGTATCCACTTGTCTTAGGTACTTGTACGTCCAGAGGTGGTCACGAATCAAATAATATTTGAATAGTGCTTCTATTCACGATTACTATTGTCATTCTGATTCCACTTTCGATTTTTAGAGAAAAAGTCAATCTTTTGATTATCTGTAATCGAATCCATCCAAAAATCAAAATTTCGTGTTAATCATTCTCTTATTTAATATTTCGTAAACAAAAATTATTCAATAAACACAAATACAGGCAGGCCTATACTTTCCTAAATAAAAATAGTCTGATAAGCCATGAAAATTCTATAATCGCCTACATATTCTTCAAGCACAAATAGTGACGTTGCATATGAAATCTGAAATTAAAAAGTTGAAAACAACACAATCTGACAAAAAGCACGAAAGCAGTTAAAATTTTCAAATTGTGTTCATTCCTCGTCTTCGTTGCCTACTTCAGCTTTCAAAACTGGTAAGTTGCTTCTCATGAAGACCAGAGCTTCAGCATCCCCTGCGACAAGTGCCTCCTTCGATTTTGGCTGAGCCGTCGAAAAATTTGAATTGTAGGAAAAGTCTCATCCAGAAATCGCGACATTCCAATATGAAAAACTAATACAACCTGAAGCATAGAGTAGGTATAATAGCGGTAGAAACTTAGCATTTATTAAATCTTCAATGCGTATACAGTTTCGATTTCATTAAATAAACATCAGTCGAGACCCGGTAACACCTGTCGGATATGCAAATTTCTACACTTTTGGAGAAATTTACACGAATCTGACTGATCATCATAGCAATACAGAATAAAGAATAGTATTCCACGAATTCTCCATGTCATTTCGATTTGGAGAGGCAACATAGTTTGATAAGCAGTTTGATTAGCAATTCGATGGGTTACCATCACTAAAAGCTCAGTTTTATTATAATAAGATTATTTTCTTAAGCGTGATAATATCACAGACTGCCACTGAAAGAGCAAGATATCACAATCAAGGAATCTTATCATAATTAACTTTAAAAAATGCTAATGGGTCCTATTCAGATTCAAAAAATGACGCCAATTGCGAATCATTCAATCATGCCGCTGAAAATTAAATCAAAAACATGACATCTCAGCTAAGAAGCACAATGAGATCTCAACTTTTCCTTGAAGACTTGCGGGGACCTGCATTATGATGTGGTTCATGAAATTTCCTAGATCATCAGCTTAATTTCCGCTTAATTCAGATGCTTTTTTTACGAATAGGCATTCCTTTTGATATCCAACTTATTTTATGCTACTTACAAAGGAGCATATGTCGGTAGCATAAAAAATTTCAAATATTTAGCTTTTTAGAAACTGCTCAAATAATTTTTTGGACCACGGGAACGTAATCTCTGTAAAAATTGAATCTTTTCGTATGAAATTTTCACTATATACAGACCATTTTTTGAGTTGACACTCTACCTTTTTATACTTCCTCTATGACCTGAAGATCCATGAACAAAATGCTCTTTAAATTTCCGTTTTTCCGCATCGTTTGGCATGAAATGCCGTTTCTGCAGATCCGATTCAGCAGTGATAGTTCGAGAGTAGTGCGTGCGGACAATCTTTTCCGCGTGAATCCAGCGTGGACATATGATTTCACATGGCACGAGGTGATTACATGAGGACCTACCTCGTCAACGTTTCTCCGTCTGAGCATCACAACCACGCTTTCAAAGACTGAGAAAGTAAATGAGAAAATTTCAGGTTTGGGAAATTGTTTATTGATTATTCTAGATCACAAGTCAACCTTGGTTGATCTATTAGAAATATGTTTCAATATTACTGAATCCGACAGAATCTTGTATTGGAATTCTCAAGCATGCTGCAAGCTAATAACTCTCCAGACCATGGTAAATGGATAATTATTCCCCATAATTGCATACTAATCGGGAAAGTGTCATTTCATTCTATTCGATAAATTGTACAATATTTGAGTGATACAATGATAAGAAATTGTAAACTTACAGTTTTGATGATATACACAGGTATCTATCACTTCAAGTAGTCACAATTTACTGTGATCGCCAGCGAAATGAAGTTAATATGCCAATTTAAATTCGGCTGAGAACCATTGTTTGTAAACATTTGTAATGATTCAATATAGTTTATCGGGATGATGCTATAGCCGGAGTCTGGAGTCCCATCACTTGATTGCACTCCGACTCCGACCCCGGGACTCCGAATCCTTGGTCTAAAGTACCTCAAGGTAGTCACTTTCTTTAAAAGGGAAAGGTAGAACCCACAAATATATTGGCAATTAAAACCAATTCACACTTGAAACGGCAAGCAAATTGCTTTCAATGAGTCATCAATTCCCGAGTGACTCTTTTCTATGGGTTTTTAAGGGAATATATGGGATTGTAAGGGATCCCATATGATACCATTTACGATGCAAATAGGATCATATGGGTTTCTTGGGGATTGTATGGAATCCCTTGAATCACATTCAACTGAATCCCCTAGAATCGATGATGACATTCACGATGCAAATAGGATCATATGGGTTTCTTGGGATTGTATGGAATCCCTTGAAGCCCATTCAACTGAATCCCCCAGAATCCACGATTCTCATCAAAGAATTCCTTATGAAGAATATGAAAGGGATTAATCAAAATTAATTCTAATCAATCAAAATCAAACCGGTCTTACAGATCTTTATGGATGACTTGCAAGGTTTTGATTACATATATCGATTCTGATGCAATTTGTTTTCAGGCAGACTCTCACCCGTAGAGAAAGCTCCAGGGTTGCCGTGGGTATGGGAATTATGTGGGTATACCCATGGGTATGGGTATCCATGGATATGGGGTGCGTATGAGTGTTGAGGCCATCCTCACAGCTTCGACAGCGCTTATATGGGGATTCTGTGGGGATTATCATGATTTTGACATTCACTAGAAGCAATCAGAACTGACATTTTGTCACACAATAAATTTTGATTTTGTCAATTATCAAACAGCTTGCCATCTTCCAACGTATAGTCTATGAGATATCTATGCTGATTTCACATCCATAGCACATTGTCAATGATTTTGATTTTTGAATGACTTTTAATAACTTCGTTGTGTCAGGGACGTCTGAAGGGGAAGAGCACTACAGCACAAACATGCTTTGCTGCAGAACTGAATGGAGGCTGATTTGCACGGCTTTTTATACCGGTATATATACTGAAATATATATTGAAAATATGAACCGCAGTTGCATATATCACCTACATGCTGCATTTATATCAAATCACTTTGATTCATAATGTTTGTATAATAATTGTGTTTCATTTGAAACCTGTCACGAAATAGAAGAATTCCAGATACAATATCACTTCTATGCTTTCCGTATAAAGTACATATATGAGTCATTCAGCAGAAAACTTGAACTTTTATGTCCGAATTCAGTATTCATAATTCCGATAGCACAGAATTACAAATTTACTCTATGACGCGCACAAAGTCTCCATGCTTTTCAATCAGGGATGCGGAGTCGGAGTCCCGGAGTCCTATCATTTTTGCTGGAGTCGGAGTAACTTTTTTTTTGCTCCGGCCTATAACTAGACCCGAAATATAATACAAGCAAATTATTTATCCTCGTCCGTAGCTGTCACTATCATGATGTCAACTTTCTCCGTCAAACAAAAGTACAGAGACACTGCTGCATGCAAAGCTTGTAATAGTTGAAAGAATGAACAGTGATTGCGAAAAAAGGATTGTCTTTTCACTCGGTGATTTAGTAGAGAAGACAAGCCTTCCTAGCCTCGATCAGACCTACGCACCAAAGGTCACATCAGAGACAAAAATGAAATACTAGTTTGTTTGAGAACATTACCTCTTAGCCCTCACGTAAATCGTTTGTGATGGCTCCTCTAAAGCGCATATTAGAATCGAAAGTGCACTCATATTTTTTGGAAAAGGATGGGGATTTTCCTGCCTGGTAGAGACTGAAGAAAAGTCGTGTGAAGCACACATCAAGAAGATAGGAGGAGCCGAGTCGCATGCATCAAACTGAAAGCGACATTTGATAAACTTTCATCGAAAATGATTGATAATTGATCCAGCAATGATCACTAAAGACAGATTCAGGTAAACCTATAGTGATCTATGATGAAGGTTACCAGTTTTTTTTTAAAAAAAACTAGGCTATATATACTTGCCACCCGGAGTCGGAGTCCTATCAAAATGATAGGACTCCGCATCTCTGTTTTCAATGAATGCTGTTATGCAGCCGGCATGGCGGTGGTGTAACGTGTCCTCATATAGTGTTTCTTTTAGAAGAACGTCAAAATTCTCAATTAAACTGATGTCAAGAAACTTCGTGACTTAAATGGAAAGAAAGAGGATATGCTGAAAAAGCTTCAATAAGCACTCATTTTCGCTGTAGTGAATGGTAACATGAATTCGCCTGGTCCTTAAGAATGTCAGCAGTGGTGTGACATGATGCGTTTCGACTTCTATCATCTTCCTCTCGTCATCGGCACTAAACATGATTTTGTTTGAATTCGAGGAGTGCAAAAACCATGAACATCTACGACTCATTGAAAAACTCATTATGAACGACTCATTTTGAAACTCATTTATCTTCTGTCCCGTAGCACTCATTTCAATATGCTTACTTCATGACGCACATTTGTTCCAAATCAGTGGTCAACAGGAGACATCACAAGAAAATAGCTTCAATTTTTAATACAAAATTGATGAAAACCTAACTTCTACCCCGACTAGCAAATGCAGCCTACGTTTTGACTGAATTTCGATTCAACTTAGTGAGCTAAAGCGATTTTCCAAATATCGATAGTGTCGCAACAGTCAGTGGCATTGACAATTCATCCGAGAACTTCATTCAACATCGTGATTTCATCTTTTTCTGCTTTTTCTATCTACATGTATATATGCATGACTTCTACTGAGCATTCCGCTTACCTCACCACCACTAATACATAATGCTTACTATCGCACAGCACACCGGTGCATTCTGATTGGGCGATGTCAATATGATGAAAATTTGTGATAGGCTGACTCCAAAATATTCTTGTGAGACCTGGGCGAGTGCACTTAGTTATACCATGTGGCCTCCTGGATTGAACTATGGTTTAACCCCCCTACTTAAACCGCAGCAACCTTGGATAGCTCTCACCTGACTCTGTCTGCTGGGTCAAGTACTCACTTGACTTACATTATTCGTTATCACATTTCACTTTTATGATGAGAGTTGGATGTGCGTAGTATCACATCGATGAAATCAATTAAAGACTGATATCTGTGTGCTAATGCAGGAATCTGCGCATTAAAATTCGATAAAATTCTACTAAAATGATCAAGATTCTAGCTTTTCCGGGAAAAATCTGAGACTATAACAACTAATTCGTCATAATCAATAATCAATAGTCTTTATCAATAATCGGTCTACAAATAAGCTTGCACCATCCTTTTTCCTTTTAAGCACATGGTGCCCTTGGTTTCGACGAGTTTTTCCATGATTGAAGATCTTACTGTTCACTATGCAATATCACTGTAATCTGGCACCACCTTAAGTGGAAGAAATCTGCATCCTAAAGCGCCACACACTAAAATTTCAAAAGGCTATGTTGAATTAGTAGGTTAGCATGCTGAAGAGAACAATAACCTTTGACGCAAGCAGCTGCATAGAGGAGAGCGTGAGTCACTGCTTGCCAGACAGCAGGAACGCTGTCGCATTAGCGGCTATTGATAATCTGTATATCTATATATTGATGCTATATCATAAGTTCACATTGCTGAATGTACCTACGTGAATCATTCTTCGCTTCATCTCTTCGAGGTTATGTAGCTGGCTTTGACTTCTAGTGGCAAGTTGACTTTCCGTCAGTGATATTGCAATTTATTGCAGTTTATTGAAATGATCTGTTGAAGTTGTACAGTAGTAAATTGCAAATATATGGGTATCGCAATGTCATACCCAAAGTCATACCCTTATATATTTACTTTGGTCATACCAGGAGACTACATCTTTCCCATCAACGTTGATTGAAATACGGGATAAATGGAAAAGAAATATAGTAAGACTTGAAGCCACATGGCCAAAAATCTGCATTCTACATTTTCTCGTGATAGTCAATCGTGACAGATATACTAATCAATCTGGTTCAGCAACCAACGGCAGCTCTGAAAAATGAGGTGATAGAGTTTCCTGTTGCTCTGATGGTCTATTCGAAAGAGTTGTAATACATGCATGCTGTATGTCACTAATGTAAATCAAATCTAAGACTTCTGTAGTTAAAATGCCACTTTTCATAACGGGACTAAGTTAATTTTTGCGGATAATGCCAATTATATATTTCAAAAAACTGTAAATTTTCGATGTAGGCATATATTGTATTTGTCAATTTCATGCACTCATTCGCGTTATCTGTGCTCAGTAAAGCACTGCGCTCTGTGAAGCAAATGCGTACTTATTGAAAGTGCTCAAAGTACTCACAGTTATAAGTGGTGTGTCCAATAAGGTTTCCGAACGAAGTAAGAAAAATAGTAGATACGCGCATGTGAAGGGTCAATTGAATTGGCATATCAAGTTTAGGATTTAATGCAAAGTTCCAAATATAAGAGATGGCTGAAGGCGGGAGGACCATAATGAATCAATGATGTGAAAAAATCAGTTTTCTCTCCCGAGTAATTTAATGCCACGAAATAATTACGAATAAAAAATATGTACACAGCCGACGTTTCGGGTCCAGACCCTTTCTCAAGGCAAGGCAGCAATAAAATGACACTGTCTAAACTGGCTCGTTAGATACGCAGTATAGCTCCGGTTGTCTCATGACGTCTGTTCATTTTAGGATGGCACTTATTGATTAATCGCGATTCCACCACGCTTGTTTCAACAGGATCATTTAAGCAGCGAAGAAATTCGACATCAAAATCATCAATCGAATCGTTAACAAGACAGGTCTTACTGTGTTCAGACAAAGCACTTAGATCATTTTTATTACGAATACTGAGACTGTGTTCGTTGTATCTAATGTAGAATGGTCTAGCAGTTTTACCTATATATTTATCACCACACTTTCTACAAGAGAATTGATATACAACACACGATGTCTCACAGTTATGATTTTGGGATAGCTTGTTGCATATTCTACAATCATTGTGTTTAATTTTTTTGCATTTTTTCTTCAAAACATTACGCAGTTTTTTGTTGCCCGTACTGACGAGACGGACATTCAACCTGTTTTCTTATTTGGTAATTAATTTTCCGATTAAGACTGTCGCTTATAAACGGTAACTTCAAAATGCTTTTTTTATCATCGTTGATTTTACTAGTTTTATTTTTTTGGTATTTCTATCAGACACACTCAAATCCTTACAAGTGTATCCATTAAATTTTAAATTTTCTTTACATTTTTTCTCCGATTCCATTTTAATGTTATCAGAGAGCGTTGAACTACATCGATTACGTGTGTCTATAATGCTTTGCTTTACGAAATTAGTTTTGACGGAGCTCGGTAGCATTCCGATAATAATACATTCCCATGGGAACGAGATTCATACAAGTGTGATTATGTGCCAAAGTTTCCTTTTGAACATGTGGATGAATACTTATGCCGCTCTCCAGCTCTTATGGATGCCACAGGTAAGCCCCAGTTGTCTCATGGCAATCGTAATTGCAAAGAATGCAGCAATGAGACTGATATTTTTCTACCTAGCTACTTAAGTGATCTCATTGCTAAAGGTCCAAATTTTCGCATTCCACCTCTCTTAAATGACAACTTTATGGATGATGTTGAGCTTGCATTAGACAAACTAACTTTTAATCTTCGCTGGCGTAGCCAGATCGATGGCAGTGATGATGTGTTTATGTCTAACGCTTCAAATACACACAGTAGCACTGCTAGTATCAATATTCCATTCCATAAAAATAGAATTAAAAAGCCAAAAACGATGCCTAACGACGAGGAGTTAAATCTTGCCCTTTTCAAAAAAGAGGTTATTAATGCCGTTAGTCAAGAGGCCGAATTTTGTAAGCAAAGTAAATCATTTAGGAAAATTAACAAACAAATAAAATATAGTAAGCACTTTTAAAACAAAACGAATTATCTGTTGTCGCCACAGACAAAAGTAACCGGCTTTGTGTTACCCATGACAATGATATTGTCAATAGAACCGAGAGTATCCTCATGGATGAAGCTATCTATAAACGCATTGATAAAAGTAAGCACAAATCTCTAGAAAAACAAGCGAACCAATTAGTTAATAACGTCTTAAAAAGCAAAATGAGTAGTTCTAACATGCAGCGTATGTTGGTATCAGGCACTTCACCAGCTTCTTTCTATACATTAATTAAAGATCACAAGGAGAAAACTGATAAAAATTCTTTTCCCCTAAGGCCTATAGCTTCGGTGGTGAATACACCAGGAAACAAAATCGATTGGTTTTGCGGTAGAATATTAAATCAATTGACTAATTACGTACCACCACATCTATCAAGCTCCTTGCAACTAATGAATGACTTCGAGAAATTAAACTCTATTGACATAGCCGAAAATTCCACATTTATTTCTTTAGGTGTTGTGAACCTTTACCCCAGCGTTCCAATTGATAAAGCTATTTGCGTGATTTCTGATTTCGCTAAAAATCATTGGACTGATATTGATAACTTCGGAATTACTCCAGATCAATTCATCAGCATGATCAAATTCGTCTCCTACAACTATGAGATAGAATATAACAATAAAAATTATTTACAAATTAAAGGGTGTCCGATGGGCTCTCATTATGCACTCCCCATTTTCGATCATATTCATGGGTTATATAGAAGAAAAGGCAATGTCTATTATAAATTCACGCCTACAGTTAAATAACTTGATTTATAAAAGATACATTGATGACTGCATCATCGGTCCGTTGCAAAGAAACAAAGAATACTGTGACTTCATATTAGAGACATTCAATTCGATTGATGACAACATAAAGTTTACCATTGAAAACCCCGAAGATGGGTTACTGAATTTTTTAGATTTAAGTATTTGGTTAGAGAATAGGAAAATCATGCACAAAAAATATGTAAAAGACATATCGTCTGGCAATGCTTTGAAAAAAGATAGTTGGCTACCGAGCTCCGTCAAAACTAATTTCGTAAAGCAAAGCATTATAGACACACGTAATCGATGTAGTTCAACGCTCTCTGATAACATTAAAATGGAATCGGAGAAAAAATGTAAAGAAAATTTAAAATTTAATGGATACACTAGTAAGGATTTGAGTGTGTCTGATAGAAATACCCAAAAAAATAAAACTAGTAAAATCAACGATGATAAAAAAAGCATTTTGAAGTTACCGTTTATAAGCGACAGTCTTAATCGGAAAATTAATTACCAAATAAGAAAACAGGTTGAATGTCCGTCTCGTCAGTACGGGCAACAAAAAACTGCGTAATGTTTTGAAGAAAAAATGCAAAAAAATTAAACACAATGATTGTAGAATATGCAACAAGCTATCCCAAAATCATAACTGTGAGACATCGTGTGTTGTATATCAATTCTCTTGTAGAAAGTGTGGTGATAAATATATAGGTAAAACTGCTAGACCATTCTACATTAGATACAACGAACACAGTCTCAGTATTCGTAATAAAAATGATCTAAGTGCTTTGTCTGAACACAGTAAGACCTGTCTTGTTAACGATTCGATTGATGATTTTGATGTCGAATTTCTTCGCTGCTTAAATGATCCTGTTGAAACAAGCGTGGTGGAATCGCGATTAATCAATAAGTGCCATCCTAAAATGAACAGACGTCATGAGACAACCGGAGCTATACTGCGTATCTAACGAGCCAGTTTAGACAGTGTCATTTTATTGCTGCCTTGCCTTGAGAAAGGGTCTGGACCCGAAACGTCGGCTGTGTACATATTTTTTATTCGTAATTATTTCGTGGCATTAAATTACTCGGGAGAGAAAACTGATTTTTTTCACATCATTGATTCAAAGTTCTAAATACTTTGATGTACGCATGTAATATTTGTGTGTGGTCAATTATAATCTGAATATTCGAAAATTCGTTTATTTCAATGAATTGTAGTAGAAATATAACAATCAATTATATATTTAGTTTATTGGAGGCATAGGTGAGTTGAATGTAAACATTTATCACCAACTGTCATGATAATCTATAGTCAGATAATAGTTAGACATCAAAAAAATACAAGACGACACTGAATGACATTCGCCTCCATTATGTGGTAGAATAATTGTCTTCAGTCCTTCCTGATTCTGACTTTTAAGAATTTTCTTTTATTTTTGTAAACATATGCTTGAAATTTCGCATTCAATCTTTTAAACGTTTTTATCTAATCTATTAAAATTCCGCTGGAACATAGTTGTGAATTCGCTTGATAAATATTCATCAAAATGTATGAAATTCCGGATGTCTGCGGATTCAGATATTTGCGGTTATTCTAGTGTCCAGACACTAAAGGATACAACGTATTTCTAATATACGGCGTTAAGCGCTCGACTTCCTGTAAATATTCAGTCCATCCTGTTGGCTACTTTTAAAACTAATTTCCATAATCTGTAGAACATCGAATAACTTAAGAAAGGAGACAATTTTCTGCAACAAGAGGTTTCAATCATTTTATCAAAGTACATATACATGCATTCAATTCAGCATTGATAAATTATATTATGTAGGCGTATATTAAAATAAGCGTAATAAAAATAATTAAAAAACACGATATGTTCTGTGTATGCATGTTTATAAGAAATTCTATTTTTTTCTATTATCTGTCAAATCAAAAGCTTCCATTTTTTGAAGAAATCATAATTTGTTCAGTCTGCTGCATGCAACATGTAGATCTGACGTTTTTGTCTCTTAAAGTTAATTATTTCTTTCCTTTCACTCCATAGTTCGTAACTAAAATTCCTTTTTCTTTTCAGGAATCATTTCGACTGGAATATCATTAAATACTAATATGTGGTGTCCAAAAATTAAATATGTGCTTTGACGGATGGAGCATCTATACCATCACGGTACATGCAGTCTTGTTTCTAACGTATAATCTCCAACGAACGCAATCGACAGTACTTGGCCACCGTAGAAATTACTGTAAGGACTTCTTCGTGTGCGTCACATTTTCACCAAGATCAGTGCAAAAATCTGTGAATTTATTTTGGTGCCATAAATTTTACTATCTCTTGCATCTAGTTACCGTCCTATCAGCCTGCTTCCAATTGCTGGCAAGATTTTTGAAGCACTGATTAACCAACACATTGTTGACTTCCTTGAAACTCAGAACCTTCTATCAGAAGAACAGTATGGCTTCAGGCACTCTCTATCAACTGCAGATCTTCTTTCATATGTCACTGAACATGTGAGTGGTGTCCTTGACAGACAAGGTGAGACGAGATTAGTTGCCTTGGATATTTCCAAGGCATTCGATAAAGTCTGGCATCAGGGACTTCTTATGAAGCTAAAGTCCTATGGAGTTGCTAATCAACTCCACAAACTTTTTGCTTCTTTCCTTAGTGACCGGCAGATATCTGTCGTCTTAGATGGCCAAAAGTCCACCAAGTTTGTCAATGCAGGAGTTCCTCAAGGGTCAATTTTGGGACCCACTCTTTTTCTGCTGTACATCAACGACCTCCCAGACTGCCTAGTGAGTAAATTGGTGATGTATGCAGATGACACAACACTCTTCAATTCCAATGAGCGACTCGCTAAAAACACTCAGCAACGTCAGCAGTTATGCGACGTTCTTAATGAAGACTTACGCAGGGTCTCAGAATGGGGCGCCAATTGGCTTGTTTCCTTCAATCCTTCAAAAACTCAGAGTATTCTTCACTCACGACTTAAAGGAGATGATGATCATAGCATTAAAATGTCAGATAATAGGATCAGAGAACAAGATTCCATCTCCTTCCTTGGATTGGCGGTTACGAAAGACTTGTCATGGAAACCATACAGCCAATCCATTAGCAAGCAGGCAGCTCAACGCATTGGTAGTCTCTATCGTGCCAGCAGCTATCTTCCACCACAGACTGTCTGCTATCTTTACAAGTCCACTATTCGTCCTCTGATGGAGTATTGTTGTCATCTGTGGGCAGGCGCCCCACAAACGCATCTTAACCTCCTTGAACGGGTTGAGAAACGTGTCAAGAATATCATGGGTGAAAAACTTGCTAGCAAGTTGCAGCCGCTCTCCGTCAGACGAGATGTTGCTTCACTCAGTCTCTTCTACAGGTACTATTTCGGTAGAAGCAGCTCTGCAGTAAATGAGTGCGTACCCAAACCTAAGATCTTCTCCAGAAGCACACGCAGAGCTAATGCACTCACATGCTATAATGTGAGCTTAGAACGCGCACGTACTGGGAGTCGCTCGAAAAGCTTTTTTGTTCGCACGGCACAGCTTTGGAATCAGCTTCCCCAGACCACTTTCCCTGACCAATACAATCTTGATACTTTCGAGAGGCGTGCGAATATGTTTCTGATGGGGACAGCTTAATCAGATTAGAAGATCTGTTTTTTTAAATTTTATTTATTTAAAATAATACAATTTGTTACTTTTCATTGAGTAACCCCTAGCTTCGTTCATGGCTCATAGCTGTGCTAGGGGTGAAAATTCAGTAAAAATTAATAAAAATAAAATAAATTACTTTAAACTCTTTAGTTTCTATATTTCCATAATAATTCTTTGATGTTTTAGAGCTGTAATATCTGTTAGTTTAGATCGCAATTCAAGTGAACAAAAATAGAGATTGATTTGCATATCTAGCACTTGATTGTTATTCGATATTAGCATCTTGAGACTCTATTTGTTACTTTATCGCAACTGTTGATCTACGATTTCACACATACTTTTATCCGCATAATTCTGTAATAAAAATCCTGCATGTTTGACGTTTTTTGCTGTCCCGACACTGATTATATTATATAGCATTTGTATTTTTGTCACTGAAAATTACGTGGTCAGACCAAAATTTTTATTGTACATTTATACATGAGATTTTGTTGTATCTGTTACATCAATAGACCTGTGACTGTATTCATTTTGGTACCGGGTGTCAATTTTATGGATTTCAAGTGAATTTATGCATTCGAATACAACACTAATGTCATACATTCTCTTACATAACAGTACTACAGTATTAAAGGGTTCTTATTTCTAGAGGAGCTTGTAAAGCAAGAGATAAATATTGAATGAATATAATGAGAGCTTTGTCTGCTATAAATCTGAACGCGTAACCCGTTTGCTGAATAAAGCAAAATTGCTGTGCTTACTTCAAGGTGATAATTTCCAAGTCTTTCATTAGAAGCTGGCCTGTAATGCAAAAATATAATCGCTAAGTTTGTAAACTTCTGTCACGATTCCTTCTTTCATCCGGTATTAATACCGCTGGACAATGCAGTTGCTGACTGTAAGAGTTTTCTAATTGAAAATGCTTTTTAATAATAGTCCTATACATAGAGTAGGTGTATTAGGTAGAGTAGTAACTCCGCATTTTTTTTATCCACACTTTCGATTTTATTAAATGAACTCGAGGGGATGTAGTTGGTAATTATTTCCAAATGTGAGATATGCAAAATTTCTGCAGTTTTGAAGAAATTGCCACGGAATTGACTGATCATGATAGTAATGCAGAAAGAATGATGGTATTTTACAGATTCTCATTGTCATGACAGCCTTGGAGATTCAATGTTTGTTAAATTAACAATTCGATGGGTTCCTATTACTTTCATGCTCCCTCAAGATTATTTTCACGAGTATTTTTAAGAGCGTGATCATATCACAGGCAACCTGCCATTGGCACAGCAAAATCACATGATCAAAGACAATGATTTCATTTAACTTTGAAAGATGTAAATGGGTTCCCATCACTATTCAGATTCAAGAAATGAAACATGAATTTAGTGAACCATAAAATCAAGTCGGTGAAAATTGAATTAAAAAACTTGAAATTTCAGTCAAGAAAGCACGAATAAAATCGTGACTTTTTCATGAAGACTTCCATTCTAATACAACCATGAAATTCCCTTGATGATAAGCTTGATTTCCGCTTAGTTAGGATGCTTATTAGCAATTATTCATTCCTTTTGATATCCAACTTGTTTCATACTACTTACATAGAGGAGTCATCTCGGCAGTGTACAAATTGGCAAAATTTTGACTTTTTTCAAAACTGCTCAAATAATTTTTTGTACCACGGAAGCGTAATCTCCGCAATAAACTGAATCCTTTGATATATAAATTTTCACTGTATACAGATACTTTTTTGAGTCGACACTCTACCTATCTATATTTCCCTACTCTATTATCCTATATTTCAAAATAATGAAAATCAAGCATTAAATACGATATCACTACAAGGTAAAAGTCAGACAATGAATGGAATACAAACATTTCATAAATTTCTCTGGCTCCTAAGTATTTGGTCAGACAAATACGCAAGAAGACGAGCCATGCAAGGGAAGAAGGAAGACGATTGACATAGAGTACCGGGTTCAAGTAAAAAGAATTCAGTGCAGTAGTAACAGTAAGCAATTCATTGGGCATAACGCAGAACAATATTTCTCAGAGTCTTTCAGAAGATCTGACAACAGGGGTGGGAAATTCTAAGCACAGATTTTCACAAATAGTGAAAGATTATTTGGTTGGCTCTGATCAACCATTGAACGACACGCCAGAGAAGCATTTATCTGGTCGAGTCTGTGTTCCACGTGTACCAACATGCGAACCTCTGGCAGTCTCATTCAAGTCAAAAATATTGAATATTGTCTTTCACCGTTGATCATTTTAATAAATAAAATTCTTTGTATCTTGAAATAGTGCGTGTGCATCTTCATTTATGTGTCAAAATGAGGAGTCGTCATTCCTATCTGCAGTGCATACTTTTTACGGAAACAGGCCTAGCCCATGTACCGGTAGCAATTTGATACTGAGATGTAAGTCATAAGTCATAAATGTTTATTCTGGAATATACAGAAAACGCAAGGCGATGGCTGCAAGGGCACTTACAAGCAATCGTTGATAGCGTGTAACATATGCATACGCAAAGTTAAGCATCAATAAAAAATACATTAGATATACCGGTATTTTTACAAATTTACCGAGTGATCATGATGTACATGCACATCATATACCATCATAAACATTATATGAGACCTTCATATTTACAAATTTTCAGAGTCATCATGATTTACATCATATACCATATACAAAATACGTGAGATCTATAGAGCCTATATCTACAAATTTGAAGAGTGATGATCACGACATGATAAGGGTTCACTGGATGGGAGTCCTCGCAATGGAGCAAAAGAACGTAAATGCTTAACATCTAATATATAAATGAATGTAACAAAATCATCTATACCAAAATTTACACTTTAATGATCATGGTCACAATATATGCAAATTCACTCGGATCAATGAGATTGAGACTCTTCTTGATCTTCATTATGATGAGAATCATCTTCAATATGGAATGTAGGAATGCATCTAAATAAAATTTACCATCAGGTATAAAAAGAACTTGTCAAATAATTTTATACAAAATCACATATTAGCAGTCACAGTATGAGCAATATTCACTTAGATCAACTGATTTGAGTCTGTTCTTGAACATCAAATAGTTTCAGTTGTAGTATCAAATAATGCTTGCTGCATTTTGAAGCTTCGAGATTCGATTCGATTCAAAATGATGATGCGAGATAATTTGGATCGGCTGGTCAAATGTTATTTCAATTATTTTCTTTTGATTTGTAGTCTTGTCTCGTTCGTTGCTACTTCAACGTGAGATTCTAAAATGCTTGAGATGCTGGATTCTCACTGAAAGTAGTTATTAAAAACGTCGGTTGTTAAACAAGAGTTGTCCGAATCAGCTGCAGTACGTGCTGAATGTTGTCAGAGGGGTTCGGGCTTGGTTGGTCCTTGGGTCGGTCTTTCTGACTGAGTCCGGGACCGATATGCAAATTGCTGATTTACAGAGTAAATCCATGTTATATAACAACATTTTTTGGTACTCTAAAACATGTGGTTTCGATGTACCCGTCACGGTTGCTGTTGAGCCACGTTTCAATGACATAGTAGCTGTTCGTGTGCTTCATGCTACTCCCCTCACTCCAAAATACACTGGAAGATTCGCGTCATAAGTCGACCTTCTCCCAATGTCGCTGAGCTCGAAGATGGATCTGCACATAATATTAGACGTCTACGACTGACAGTTTCATTCAAATATATATACCATATATATATTATTATATCAAATTTTTTGAATTTATATATTCTATTATTTAGGGTTGGAGTGGTGTAAGAGTTAAATCAATTGATTCTTCGCTGACTGCTATGCTATTGTTCAGTTCATGAATTGTTGTCACTGCCCTAAATCGGCCGTGAAAAGGTAAAACAACGTATTTTGAAAATAGCTGTTTTGAGAAATCCGTGGTAAAAGCAAACAGGCACTTTCAAGCTAAAAATAACGTATTTCAAAATACGTTATCTATTTTCAAAGGCATGAAACGACAAAACAACATATTTCGCAATGCGCTATTCAGTTTCAGCCTCATGATGCGCCAAAACAACGTACTTTAAAATGCGCTTTTCACTTTCAGAAGTATGAAAAGTTAAAACAACGTATTTGACAATTCGTTTTTTCAGTTTTAGAGGTAGGAAAGACGAAAACAATGTATCTTAAAATGTGCCTTTTCATTTTCAGAGGTATGGAAAGGCAAAACAACGTGTTGCAAAATACTTTTTATCAGAAAGAAGAGGCATGATGCGATTGCAAATGTGTACAATCTATTTTAGATTTCGCATCGGTATTATTGTGAATGAAGAGTCAAAGATTGTAGCATATTTTGAAATACGTTGTTCAGCCTTTGCAGAGGTCAACTAAATATCATAGAAATTGTAACGTATTTAGTAATACGTAATTGTTTTGTCTATTCATAGTTTATAAAAATGCCATTAAGATGAAATGTATTTTGAAATACGTTGTCTTATAGTTTCAGTAGAAAAGATAGTTCATCGGATCTCGATGAGATAGTTAGTTCTATTGACGTGTAGCTTATGATTCCAAATTGCTTTATCCTAAAAAAGCATTATTTTTTCTTGTTTAAAATAACTGACTAATGTCAGACGAAAATACACATACTGAATTATCCATTTGACCATGTTAAGGCAAAACAACGTATCTTAAAATACGTTGTTTTGCCTTTTCACTGCCATAAATGTTGATGTCATTGAATAAATAGTCTCAACTATTTTGCGGATGCTATAGTTCTTAAAAAATGGATATTAGGTAATGGCTATATTTGCTGTATAGTTAAGTCCTGCTATGGCTATAGGGGATGGACTTTTCAGACTGCATTTCGGAGGGAACTCTTAGGCCCACTACTAAAACAGTGAACTATACTACATATCCTAAAATAGGAACCCTTAGTAAAAGTAGAGCATGACGTAAGGAAACAAAACTCAAACAGCATACGAACAATGTTTTATACACCATATGCAGCATATCATCTGAACTTTTGAAAGCAGTCCACAGACATCTTTTAATTAAGTCCTTCAAATGTTAAAAAATTTGCGGATTGGGAATTTCCAGCGTACCATAATAGAGGATGATGGAATTTTCGTCCTTTACACATTTAACCTTTGAACCACCTGATTGACTTCCTATTTGAGATGCAGGTGCTTCTAGCTTAAGGGAGCATTTCATAAACCGGTCAAATATCGGCCGGAAGAAATCAAGCAGCTCACCAAATTTCGATCATCGGTTAAAAAACAATGAAATTAGTGAATTTTTATTGATGGACTAATTTGATAGTCCGACTAGATTAGATGCTCTTATCTGATTTTTGGTCTATGATATGCAGAGACAATAATGATCCTCTTGTTCTGAATCGCATGCGTCTCAAAGATGAAATTAATTGCAAACATGGATACATAAGTAATGTGAATTAAAATACAAATAAATTGAGTGTATTTGACCATACGGCTACTGGATTTCCCACTTTACTGATTTTCTATTTTCAAGCTGACAAGTCCACGACTACAATCGAAGCCTATACAGTAATTGGTCATGCATTGCAGTGCTCAAAGCTTTCTGTAATCCTTTAGGCCTACTTGCATGAGCTCATATGAGATTGAGTACCAAACTTTACGTAGATGTCTATAAAAAGGTCATTTGATAAATTGTTTTGGATTGGGCTTGAATAAAATATGTGAAGTTATAGGCAGTCATCACTTGTTGCAAAAGTTACATTTTTGTTTTTTGAAAACAACGATAGAAATGATGGAATCTATTGATTTTAGTTCATGAATATTTTCCCGGGTTCAAGATTTTTTATGGGAGCGATTGAAAGAGTTTAAATTTCCAATACTGCGTGAGATTCGAAAAACCTTATTTACAAACCTGAGGCTACAAACCTAGTCCCTATCATCAAGCTACCTAGTTGGTTAGCAAGGTTAATGGATAACAATATAGCAAGCTGAGTCAATTGTTCACAAAACAGCTTAAATAGGCCGATGCTATTTCTATGCGATTCGATTCGAATGGACTCAAAATCTAACGATTCGCAGGTCCCTGATATAGTGTACAGTATGTACATGTACATGGTGCTTATATATTTTGTAGCGAATAGCTGCATCATGACAGATTTTGATTTTCATTCCACAAAAATATCTTTATTTTGTTCAACATGCTGAATATATCCTCTTTCTAACTCGGGTATTTTCACTTTTTCGTAGAGTTACACGACGACAGTTCATGTGCAGTTCGTGATGATAGGTTCTATCCGATTATTATCTGAAGAACAAATCACAATCAGAGATACTCTAGAACTATTGTATCCTACTTCACATTCTCTGCGTGTGCGCGTCAACATATTAAATAATTCGGTCCATTCAGATTATTCACACGAGTAGACATCTGAATTCACTCACATTGACTTTCACCGAATGACAGTTACTTTTGGACGATGGGAGATTTAGACAAAGGGCCGGCGATCGGACAACGCCATGTCGTAGTTGTATTAGCAAGTGTCGGCTTATTTCTTCTATATTCCATGCAGATGAGCCTGAGTGTGGCATTGGTAGCTATGGTGAACAATACTGATACTGAGACAAACAATGCATCCATCAATGATGAATGTCCAGTAGTGGCTACAAACTCATCCAACAACGCCACAACATACAGTGGTGAGTTTAATTGGTCTAGAAAGGTACAAGGATACATCCTCAGCGCATCCTTTTGGGGAACTATCATCTTGCAAATTCCTGCGGGCACCTTCGCACAGAAATATGGTGCCAAATGGTTCTTTGGTATCGGAATATTGTGGGTATCCGTTCTAACGTTGTTGTCGCCGTTGATTGTTAGATTCAATGTTTACTTATTTCTTGTTATTCAATTTCTTGAAGGATTAGGACAAGGTTTGGTTTTTCCATCACAGATGGCGATGATTGGACGGTGGACTCCGTGGGAAGAAACAAGTCTCTTGATCTCAATAACCGCAACCGGAACAGCAGCAGGAGCTATTGTCGGCCAAATGGCTGCAGGAGCTCTGTGTGTCTCCTCCTTCTTGGGAGGCTGGCCGTCTGTCTTCTACATCTTTGGAGGATTGGGGGTTCTATGGTTTATGCTTTGGTGTTTCCTTGCTTATGACTCTCCAGAAAAACATCCAAGAATATCAATCGAAGAAAAGAATTACATTGTGAGTTCGATCGTTTCTCAAGAGGACGCAAATAAGAAAGCGATCCCATGGAAACGTATTCTTCTTTCCGTACCCTTTTGGTCATGTGTTGTAGCTCAAACTTTATCAAGTTGGACGCTTTACACCATAATGACATGTTTACCACAATTTCTGTCCGATGTTTTGCATTTCGATATAGGTGCTAATGGACTGGTTTCAAGCGCTCCGTATATTTCAATGGCCGTTTTCATCAATGTATTTTCTAAGCTTAGCGATACCAGTGTATCTCGAGGTTGGTTCGGAAAGACAGTTACAAAGAAGTTCTTTTCTTTCATTGCCCTGGTTGGTTGTGGAGCATGTTTATTCGGAGTAACATTCGTCAGCTGCAGCAAAGTATGGATCATCGTTCTTCTCATACTCTCTTGCACTTTGAATTCTGCATCGAACGGAGGATATGGAAGCGTTCTATTAGATCTGTCTCCTGAGTATTGTGGAACAATTTCTGCAATATCAGTTTTAATTGCCAATTTAACGGGGATTGCAACACCGTTGTTAACAGATTTTATCACAGCTGACAAAACCATCCATGAGTGGAACATTGTTTTCTACATCTCCAGTGGTGCCTGTGCTTTTGGAATAGTTCAGTTTCTCATGTTTGGGTCAGCTGAGCATCAAAATTGGGGTGCTGATATCGAAGACAACCTTGATGATGTCTCCGAAAGGTGTGACGACACTCAGACTCTGATGGTTAATATTTAGGCCTTCTATCTGTTGTATGACGATCGTGTGAAGATACAATGCCAGATTCAATTATTCCAGATTAAATATCTTGTCTGAAAGTGTCTTGCATCTTGATACCTTGTAGGCTACGCATTTAGTCTGACTTGTCATAAAATATTTCAGCCTTACACATGCTACGCAGGCTCAAATTCAATGCATGAGAAATGCTCAAGAAATTCAATGCATAGTTATCTGATGCTTCCGATGTAAATTGGATGTCCTGATGAATAGAATGAAATATTTCTAAAATATTTTTGAAGGATTCAAAATCCTTGAAGATTGTGCCCACTAACATGTCGTCAGTGTATCTACAAAGTTCTGTAGCCTCGATGTTGCATTCATTTTTGAGACAATCAAGTGTTTTCATTTTAGTGCTATTCATGAATAGAATAGCGAATGAGGGAACAAATTGTGCCCCCCCCCATATAACCGCAGTTCGTCTGTAAATATGCAGCTCCATCATAAATAGTTTGATCACTAAATTACGCGTTATTTTAAGAAAAAACAGCCCATAGGACCTGCAGAAACGTGTGTGAAGTTGACGGAACTACCCAGCGGAACCATCATTTATTTCAGAAAGATTCTATTCGAACCAACTTCAGGTTTATCAATTTCAGCCTGCTGATCATGAATTTGGGCTGAGATTCCACAAAGTCGCAGTCGTCATCGAAAAATTCAAGTTTCAGGATAATAGTTGATTCCGCTGGTTGGTTTCGCTAATTTCATGCACGTTCTGCAATTGGAATGTCTGTTCAGTATGAATGCGAATGTTCAGTCTTCAGACCTTATTTCGCTTGTATAATACATAAATAACACTTGGTTCAAAACGATGAGAAACACGTCTCCAATCAACAATGCATGAGAAGTCGGAGGCTGGAAGCAGTGATACAAAACCAAGAGCACAAGCCATTGCATTACATGCATAATCACGAGAAAGAAAGCAGTACCCGCGCAATTGCTACGTTGCTCCCTGAAGAAATGTACCAGAAAATCAGGAACTTGCATCGGTGGTCTACAACGTCTTTCTGATTCGATAGTTACTTTGCGTACTTCAGAGTTTGGAAATTCGCAAAGTGAGCAGGTGAGAATACTGAGTATCTCAAGGTGTCTCACATTAATCGAATATGATAGGCCCCTCTCTCACTCTCAGGAACTCAAGAACGTTTATTAGCCATCGTCGTGGCAAAACATACAAGGATGATTGATAAAATGATAAAATGGTGTGGGCGTGAAGTGATTACAATACAAAATGATGACATAAAATGAGGCGATAAGATGAAGCACGTTCGATGTCTGCCAATAAACGCTTCCTGATGAAAATAGATATGATCTTTGATAGGAGAGGAGACTCTGTAAGTAACGTATATATCAATATCTGTTCAACACATGGGCTCCAAATAATTTAAGACACAATGTTTAGGCTGAAATGCATTGAATGAACAATTCACATTTATTCAATGTACATTTGCATTCATTTATTCAAAATCTACATATATAAATAATGCAATTATGCTCACACTTTTCAATGGATTATTTATATCCGATCGGTTTCACTTTATTTATATGATCAATTTAATTAAATTTGACAGCCACACACACTTTCACTCTCATGTCCATAAGTTATTTTACGAGTCATATTTGAAGGTCCGGAAATTTCTTTTAGAACATACATAGAGACATCAATTTATATAGATTTAAGCAATAAGTAATGCAATCGAATGGTTTGCAAGACTCACCTGTAACAGTCCAGACAACATACATTTTAACCCGCCACAAATTGCAATAGTTTCAAGAGTTGATTTATCTTGTAGAGAAAAAATCCCTTATCAACATATCAAAAATCTTGGAAAATATAGTCAGTGGAACACCATGAACTTTCCACTTGAAGTCACGAGTCCTTTCGAAATGTCAATACACGCTTACTCCAATGAAATCGCAGATATAGATCTGTGACACTTGCAACAGCCAATCAAAATGAAGCGCTGGAGCATCATTGGCTCTCACCAATATCATGTTTTCTGAATTATGTCCTTTCCAAACGGTTAGATTTCTCAGTCACTAGTTCAACAATACTTGTAACTATCTGTAGATGCAAACAGATGCAGATTTCTACAAGTTAAGCCACAAATCTGCGAGTTTTATCATGAATAAACGATTACTTTCTGCAACTATCGTCTTGTAAAAACGCATAGCTGTTCAAGCCACTAGGTCGAAAATGCGCTTATGCACCCTTGTCTTGTAGATAGCTTTCTTAGGTACCTGTAGGGCGCAAATTGATAAAGATTTGTATAAGTTAGGACACAAAGTTTCATATTTTTCATCAATAAGCGAAACATGTTTGCAAATACTCTCATGTGAATATGCATAGAAATTCAAGCATCTGTATCAAAAACACGTTTCCGCACACTAATCATCTAACACACATTCTGAAGTACCTGTAGATATAAATTGATGCAAACTTGCCCATGGCAAGGGAAAAATCTGAGTGTATTTCCATCACCAAAACATCCCTCATAAAATTATTTCGATACGAAAACGCATACAATAACGCAGAATGGTCGTCTTTGAATCAAATTGCGACTTCTGCAACAGAAAGCTGAAGCAGACTAACAGGATTATGACATGTACAAACCCAATTTTTATTAGGAGACTTGAAATTCTATGCGTTTTCACGAGAGATTAGTTGCTGAAGAGGATGTTTTGGTGATAGAAATACACTCAGATTTTTCCCTTGTCATGGGCAAGTTTGCATCAATTTATATCTACAGGTACTTCAGAATGTGTGTTAGATGATTAGTGTGCGGAAACGTGTTTTTGATAGAGATGCTTGAATTTCTATGCATATTCACATGAGAGTATTTGCAAACATGTTTCGCTTATTGATGAAAAATATGAAACTTTGTGTCCTAACTTATACAAATCTTTATCAATTTGCACCCTAACTATTGCAATTTGTGGCGGGTTACAATGTAATTCGCTCTAGATTGTCTGGACTATAAGACACAATGTGAAAAATGTGTCTTCAGGATAAGTGTGAAAGTACGAATGATCCGAACCTTCCATGACTCGATAAATTGAAAGAGTGAATTAACAGTTACAAAGCGAACAGACTTCACTCAGTCTATTGTCTAATTATCGATTTGATACACTTAACAATTGGCATACATGCATGGCCATCGCTGTTGATTGTTAACGACTATCGCATTGATCCATGTTTCGGTCTGGCACAGAAATCTGTTTGCCCCATAGAAATAGATTGTTTAACTGAAGTTGACTAGAATGGAAATTGACTCAAGGTCGCGGCACCGCCGGGGGAACTAAGTTGGGGCATGAATGCCCAATGAAAAGCTTTGATTTACACATGTGACTGATTCTGACCCAATGAAACAGCCGTTGACAAGTGTATCTAAGTGAAAATGCGTGCTATTTATGTGCCACTATTGTGTATTGTATGAAGCTGAACCTCCGTTCTAGAGGCTTTATTGTTGTCTATTTCTATGGTTTGCCCAGTATCATGACAACAATAAAGACAATATTGTGAACAGCGGTTTTAGATCGTGTAGAATAGCACAACAAGATAATGGCTTGTCACCAGTGTTTTTGAGCGGATCGAAATTCCGCTTTCGCTCGCTCACCTCTCAAAATCATCGAAAAATGCCGCTTGCTCATTTCTCGATAATACGCTCCTTAATTCTACGAATTTTTTTATGCTCAGAGCTAATTCCATGCTTTAAATTAAATAGACTCCTTCTAGGCGTGAAAGGGAAATTCATCATTTCATTTTAGTAAAAATTTGAAGCACACGGTGAAATAATGTAGACCATCATACTTACGTATTTAGCTATTGCAAAAAATTAGTTGAAACAATATATTTTGATGAACATAACCACATAATTAATTTTATATGTGCAGTAATCTAAACTCAATCTTACATGAATCAGTATTTTCGTCGAATAAAGGACTTGTCATAATAGGAAATATGGAGAAAAGTCCTTCTGATTGATGTTATGTCTTTATTTTGAATTGGCAAGGCCTTTCAGCCGTCACCGACGGTCATCTTCAGGCAACTGACTGTCACTGCGTAACAGATTGATTAAAAATCACAAGCAGGTTGACAAGAAAGAATACTGTAGCACAAAGAACAAATGAATTCAATGGTAATGGCATAGACATAAGATCAAGTTCCTGGACAAATTATACAAAAACCAAATAATACTGAATAGCTCAAAAGTAGTACTGACGTAAAGTAAAGTAAAAAGGGTTCAAGGTGGGTGAAACTTCAAGGACAATTGAGGAGAGGAAGAAAGAGCACAGGAGAGCTGTCAGGCAGGTTGATGTTGAGCACTCCGAAGTCGCCAAACATGTTTTTGAGAGCGACCACTCTATCAACTTCACCGGCATGAAGATTCTCGAGAAAGAGGGGTGCTGGAGGAAAAGGGTGGTCAAGGAGGCCATATGGACCAAGAAGTTAAACTCTTCCAACCGCACCAAACACACCTTAAGTCACCACTGGACCTTCTAGTATTTGACTGTGTTTCCTTCTGTCTTTTAGTTTTTACTTTACTTTACTTCAGTACTACTTTTGAGCTATTCAGTATTATTTGGTTTTTGTATAATTTGTCCAGGAACTTGATCTTATGTCTATGCCATTACCATTGAATTCATTTGTTCTTTGTGCTACAGTATTCTTGCTTGTCAACCTGCTTGTGATTTTTAATCAATCTGTTACGCAGTGACAGTCAGTTGCCTGAAGATGACCGTCGGTGACGGCTGAAAGGCCTTGCCAATTCAAAATAAAGACATAACATCAATCAGAAGGACTTTTCTCCATATTTCCTAATGAATCAGTATATAGTACAATTCTTGGCGCAATACGTGGACAAAATTCTCAAGGTGCTTTAAGAAACTGCAATGCGTTGACAATTGAAAATGAACTTACATGAAATCGTGACAAAATAATAGATAATTCGTAAAAGTAGGTAAAGATAACATACGTGACTTGTGAGTCACTGGGCACTGAGTAATCAATAAGTGTTAAAAATCTGCTATAAATGAAATCGCTTGACAACCGAAAATGGTTGGATTATGTGAAACAGCAATTGCTGCACCCAAAAGGACTTGAGACATCGGCGCCATCCGTCACTGAGATTTCGCCCGACTAAGCTCAGTGGTCTTTCCGCAGCAGCTCGTTGCGCCCACGTTCTACCTTCTTCCACCTTTGCACTCAACTTCTTACTTGTGATCTTTACACTTCAACACCGGCTTTAGCAAGAAATCTCCTCACCGATGGAGCAACGAAATCGCGGCATCTCACTCTCAGAAGGCATGAGCTCACATGAACTTCCGCGGTACAGATCGCACGATCGAGTCTTTCGTCTCTTTGTTTGACCACTCGGTACAAAGTCAATTCCATTTACTTACCTGTGGGGGAGACGGTGTAAAGTTGGCGGAACTACCGAGCGGAACCATTACTTCGTTGCAGCGAGATTGTAGAGATCAAAACACCAGCCTGTGTCTACAGATAGTTTTGCTGACTTTTCAGAACATGCATTCAGTTTATATACAAGAACATCATTCACAAATCGTCAGATAACTAATTTTGACCTCTCTACTTATCTTGCGAAGTACGAGACCATGGTGCAGTATAACAAGAATCTGCGAAGTACGAGACTCAAGACTATACTACTATATATATATATATATATATATATATATATATATATATATATAAATAAAAAAATCAAAGCAACTATAAGTGAATATCAAAAATGAAAAACTACCGATCTCACGCCGACATGTTATATATATATATATATTTCAAAGAAAAAAAAGCAATCTTGTGATAATTTGCTTTTATCCAAACGCGTTTCAGAGCGTTACAATCTCCTTTGTCAATGGATTGATGTAAAACAAGGTAAAATCATTTTTATATGAGATGAAATGAAATGAACACTGTTAAAATGGCGTATGGCAATGTACAGATGAAACAGAAAAAGGACAGACATGAAATGACGTAGTTTGAATCCAATGACATAGCTATAGATTTAGCAGAAGTGGAAAGGAACCGTCTCTATTGTTCAGCAAATTATTATTGTTTTTAATCAGAATCGATTCGAGAATCTTGTGATTGTTGGTGCACGCAATGACTTTAAAATTCTTTCTCTCTAGTGCGTGTGGATGAACTGATATTTCAGTGGGTACTGGGTACCCCTTCATGTGCTCTGAGATCCGAGTAATAAAATGTCTAGAAGTCTCCCCGATATAGACATATTCACATTGTCCACAGGTGTACGAATACGTACATTTTGATTTCAAGTCGGAGGGAATAATATCTTTATTTCTAAAGAACATGCTGGTCTTCAACGTTTGAAAGACCGCTCTGATTTTTACATTGCTTGGTAACAATTTGTTTAGCTCATGTATTCTGCTTTTCAGAACAGGCGCTTCCTCACGGATAAAAGGAAATTGCCAATTGATGATTTTCAAATTTTCAGGTTTAGCCTCTTTTTCAACTCCAAACTGATTGTCAACTTTCGCTTTAACTTTGTCTATGGTATGTTCATCATACTCATTATCAATAAAAATTGTCTTGATTTTCAAGCAAGAATTTTGATAAATCTCAGAATTTGACGAAATGCGCCTAGAACGATAAAACAGCGAACGCATAGCAGCCAATTTGTACTGTATTGGAGCGTGAGAACAACTAGGAATATAAACCTCAGTATTTGTCTCCTTTTGATACCATGAAGTAACAAACTGACTATCTTCACGTTTGATCATGATATCAAGGAAACAAATACCTCTGTCTTTCTCATCTTCCATGGTAAATTTGATGTCATTATCCAATGTGTTTATAAATTCAAAGAACTCTTTGGCATCAGCAGGAGTCTTTTTTGTAGTGTGGCCTTGAGACCATGCCTCCACGTATCCGGTTGATGATCAAAATAACAAGAGAAAACGTCTTCGGATACCATTTCTGTCTATTAATAGATAGAAATGGTATCCGAAGACGTTTTCTCTTGTTATTTTGAGCAGGAGTCTTGAATATAGCGAAACAATCGTCAACATATCTTTTATAAAAGACAAACTTGTTTCCAGAAAACTTTTCAAATTTGGATTCTACAAAACTCATGGCAAAAGATGCCATGGTAGGGCCTAAATTTGAACCCATAGACATGCCGTCAATTTGTCTGTAAAGTTGGTTATTAAAAGAAAACATTACATCTTTGCAAGCTAAGTTAAGCAGCTCCCGCATTGTGTGCTTGGAGACTGGAAGCTCATTTTCAGCTATGTTAGAGATGATGTAATCAATAGTACGGTCGACAGGAATGCAGGTGAACAGAGCAGAGACATCATAGCTGCACATGTAAACATTATTTTTAGGTTCAACTTCGACGTTCTTTAAGCAATCCAAAAATTCAAAACTGTCCTTGACGTTATAAGTTTTTGGTATGTGCTTCTTTAAAACAGAGTCAAGCCAAGAGGCAATGTTGGAGAGATAAGAGTTTTTCATACTGAGAATTGGACGATAAGGAGGATTCTTAGAATCTTTATGGACTTTAGGAAGACCATACAATCTTGCTGGTTGGGAACCTTTGGCTTTGATAGCCTGAAAAATGGCATCGGAGATACAACCATCTTTTTTGAGCTTACTCAACTTTCGATTAAGCTTATCTTCCTCAACAATGTGGGGATTTTTCTTCGCTCTCTTATCAGGAACATATTGTTTGAACCGTTTACTATCTGAGAGCAATGATAGCATTTTTCTCAGATACGTGTCTTTAGAATCGATGACAATGCCATTGCCTTTATCAAATTTGGAGATGTATAAATTTTCACGACCAGCAAGATCACGTAAGCACTTCATTTTGCGAGAAGTACTTTTGGGAACTTTACATTTGGAAAAGTATGATTTAAAGGACTTCTTTAAAGGAGCTTCACCTTTCAGCTTTTGTAACTCTTTGGTTTGGGATTTTCGGATGAGATGCTTTTGACCTTTCAGGTGTTGAGGGATCTTGAATGTCAAAAATTTTGACATTATTCCCTAAAGATATTATTCCCTCCGACTTGAAATCAAAATGTACGTATTCGTACACCTGTGGACAATGTGAATATGTCTATATCGGGGAGACTTCTAGACATTTTATTACTCGGATCTCAGAGCACATGAAGGGGTACCCAGTACCCACTGAAATATCAGTTCATCCACACGCACTAGAGAGAAAGAATTTTAAAGTCATTGCGTGCACCAACAATCACAAGATTCTCGAATCGATTCTGATTAAAAACAATAATAATTTGCTGAACAATAGAGACGGTTCCTTTCCACTTCTGCTAAATCTATAGCTATGTCATTGGATTCAAACTACGTCATTTCATGTCTGTCCTTTTTCTGTTTCATCTGTACATTGCCATACGCCATTTTAACAGTGTTCATTTCATTTCATCTCATATAAAAATGATTTTACCTTGTTTTACATCAATCCATTGACAAAGGAGACTGTAACGCTCTGAAACGCGTTTGGATAAAAGCAAATTATCACAAGATTGCTTTTTTTTTCTTTGAAATGAATATGTGGCCATATCATGGAAATAACAATTGATCAACGCGGCCAATTCAATTGAGAGAAAACCTCTGAGTGTCAGAGTTCTCTCCACTGGAAAGATGAGGACACCAAAATCACTGGGATGCCTGGCATTCAAAGCTGTTAATTCGCAGATTGATCCAGAGCTACAGAAGAAGACAAGACATGCTGTTCGTCTCGGAAAGAAAGCAGTGAAAGCCGAGAGGAAGTCAATTTTTCTAGAAACCTGTTCCAGAAAGCGCCTAATTCTAAAATTTTTGACATTCAAGATCCCTCAACACCTGAAAGGTCAAAAGCATCTCATCCGAAAATCCCAAACCAAAGAGTTACAAAAGCTGAAAGGTGAGGCTTACAAAGACGCTAAGCACAAGAATAAGACTCTTCATTCATTTGTTGACTCGCTCAACGAAGTGGAAAGGAAGTGCGCTTCCCCTATAGTTAAATTTGAGACTGAAAAGATTCGTAAGATGATTTCTAAAGTCCAAGAAAAGAAAATCAAAGCTTTGACTCGTAGTCAAGTTTCAACTGTCAAAGTTTCGAGTAGAGGTATCATCAATCTAAGTGATAATGATCTGACTGATCTTGAAGTTGAGTGCCTTCGCTTGGGCTTTTCCATGTGTTGGCCGAGAGAAAAGTTTTTTCTTCAAAAAGAAAAGGCTGAGGCTGAGCATGTAGCTCATTTAATTAAGCGCAACACGGATATGTCTGAAGACATTCTTCATAAAATGAGAAGTTCCTTTAAATCATACTTTTCCAAATGTAAAGTTCCCAAAAGTACTTCTCGCAAAATGAAGTGCTTACGTGATCTTGCTGGTCGTGAAAATTTATACATCTCCAAATTTGATAAAGGCAATGGCATTGTCATCGATTCTAAAGACACGTATCTGAGAAAAATGCTATCATTGCTCTCAGATAGTAAACGGTTCAAACAATATGTTCCTGATAAGAGAGCGAAGAAAAATCCCCACATTGTTGAGGAAGATAAGCTTAATCGAAAGTTGAGTAAGCTCAAAAAAGATGGTTGTATCTCCGATGCCATTTTTCAGGCTATCAAAGCCAAAGGTTCCCAACCAGCAAGATTGTATGGTCTTCCTAAAGTCCATAAAGATTCTAAGAATCCTCCTTATCGTTCAATTCTCAGTATGAAAAACTCTTATCTCTCCAACATTGCCTCTTGGCTTGACTCTGTTTTAAAGAAGCACATACCAAAAACTTATAACGTCAAGGACAGTTTTGAATTTTTGGATTGCTTAAAGAACGTCGAAGTTGAACCTAAAAATAATGTTTACATGTGCAGCTATGATGTCTCTGCTCTGTTCACCTGCATTCCTGTCGACCGTACTATTGATTACATCATCTCTAACATAGCTGAAAATGAGCTTCCAGTCTCCAAGCACACAATGCGGGAGCTGCTTAACTTAGCTTGCAAAGATGTAATGTTTTCTTTTAATAACCAACTTTACAGACAAATTGACGGCATGTCTATGGGTTCAAATTTAGGCCCTACCATGGCATCTTTTGCCATGAGTTTTGTAGAATCCAAATTTGAAAAGTTTTCTGGAAACAAGTTTGTCTTTTATAAAAGATATGTTGACGATTGTTTCGCTATATTCAAGACTCCTGCTCAAAATAACAAGAGAAAACGTCTTCGGATACCATTTCTATCTATTAATAGACAGAAATGGTATCCGAAGACGTTTTCTCTTGTTATTTTGATCATCAACCGGATACGTGGAGGCATGGTCTCAAGGCCACACTACAAAAAAGACTCCTGCTGATGCCAAAGAGTTCTTTGAATTTATAAACACGTTGGATAATGACATCAAATTTACCATGGAAGATGAGAAAGACAGAGGTATTTGTTTCCTTGATATCATGATCAAACGTGAAGATAGTCAGTTTGTTACTTCATGGTATCAAAAGGAGACAAATACTGAGGTTTATACTCCTAGTTGTTCTCACGCTCCAATACAGTACAAATTGGCTGCTATGCGTTCGCTGTTTTATCGTGCTAGGCGCATTTCGTCAAATTCTGAGATTTATCAAAATTCTTGCTTGAAAATCAAGACAATTTTTATTGATAATGGGTATGATGAACATACCATAGACAAAGTTAAAGCGAAAGTTGACAATCAGTTTGGAGTTGAAAAAGAGGCTAAACCTGAAAATTTGAAAATCATCAATTGGCAATTTCCTTTTATCCGTGAGGAAGCGCCTGTTCTGAAAAGCAGAATACATGAGCTAAACAAATTGTTTCCAAGCAATGTAAAAATCAGAGCGGTCTTTCAAACGTTGAAGACCAGCATGTTCTTTAGAAATAAAGATATTATTCCCTCCGACTTGAAATCAAAATGTACGTATTCGTACACCTGTGGACAATGTGAATATGTCTATATCGGGGAGACTTCTAGACATTTTATTACTCGGATCTCAGAGCACATGAAGGGGTACCCAGTACCCACTGAAATATCAGTTCATCCACACGCACTAGAGAGAAAGAATTTTAAAGTCATTGCGTGCACCAACAATCACAAGATTCTCGAATCGATTCTGATTAAAAACAATAATAATTTGCTGAACAATAGAGACGGTTCCTTTCCACTTCTGCTAAATCTATAGCTATGTCATTGGATTCAAACTACGTCATTTCATGTCTGTCCTTTTTCTGTTTCATCTGTACATTGCCATACGCCATTTTAACAGTGTTCATTTCATTTCATCTCATATAAAAATGATTTTACCTTGTTTTACATCAATCCATTGACAAAGGAGACTGTAACGCTCTGAAACGCGTTTGGATAAAAGCAAATTATCACAAGATTGCTTTTTTTTCTTTGAAATGAATATGTGGCCATATCATGGAAATATATATATATATATATATATATATATATATATATATATATATATATATATATATATATATATATATATATATATATACCATATCTACTCCTGCAGGTAAGTACGGAACCACATGAACCTTTACTGGACCCAATTCTACACCGTCCGCCTGAATGGAACTTAAATTAACGGAGCCCTTAGTCGACAATGTACCTCCATCCAAGTGTCACACTGCAACCACTGTCAATAAGAGCAATAGCAGATCCCCCTTCCACATCCACGTCCCGGGTCAATGCAACGATGCGGGTATAGCCTGATCTGGCAATGTTGAACCCCCTGATTCGTTTCCGTGGGGCTTCACTCTGCAGTTGCGCTGAATGTGACCCCGCAAGCCGCACCGGAAGCACACCACTGGGCAGTCTCGTAGAAGATGACCTTGGCGCCGACACCCGTAGCACCTTACTGACGGCTGTAGACGCGCTGTTGAAGAGGTTGTCATGGATTTCTTCTCTGTCGCCGCAGCTGACAGGACCGCTGCTCTTTCTTGTCCAACTTGTAGGGATTTTGAACACGAGATGACATCTCGTAGCACCATTTTCTCTCCATGGAACAGCGTCACTTGCTCAGCAATATTACTTGGCAACGCATCAATCAGCGTGATGGCAACTAGTGGCTCAGGCGGATCATCTTTCAACACTATCTTCAACAATCCACAGATCTCGTCCGCGATGACATCGGCAAGATCTCCCGGGGACAGGCGAATGCTCTTGATCTTTCTCCACGCTGCTTCTTTGCTCAAACAAACCAACACGACGCAACGCGGATTTGATAGAGAAATAGAGGAATCCAGGAATAGAGGCATCAAGCGAGCCATCTCTGCGTCCCGATCTCCACTGGAGGACCACTTGTTAGTCACGTCCAAAGCGACTATAAACCTGTCCAACCACAATTCCAGATCGTCAGTGCCATCACCTTTGAAGCAACGAACAGCGTTAACCAATTTCAATGTTGTCATCTTGCCGTGATAGCTTGTAGAGATCAAAGCAACAGCCTGTTTGCTGACTTTTCAGAACATGCATTCAGTTCATATATAAGAACATCATTCACAAATCGTCAGATGACTGAACAAGACGCTAACATGAAACATGGAATGAAATGTATAGTTATTGCGGCTCAGACTTCTAACAATGATTTCACTAGCAAACAACTTCTACTTTATCGAGATCAGCCTCCTGATCACGAATCTGGGCTCAGATTCCACAAATTCGCAGTCGTTATTGAGAAATTCAAGCTTACAGATAAAAGTGGTTCCGTTGTGAAGTTAGCGGAATCTACGTCTAGGTTTCGCTGATAGGCGCAGTAAATCAATTATATTTTGTCATCACTGTGTTCCAATTTGTGGCGTTGATCACAAATATATACTTCATTTTTCACATCAATGCAGTTAAAAACGGTAGTATTGCAACATTCATGTACGTGTGTGAAGTTAGTGAAGTTACCAAACGGAACCATTTTTTGAATACAGCGCAATGTTTCTTTATTTTACTTAGTGATTTTTATTTTATCGATTTCAGCCCCCTAATCAGATTCCGCAAATTCACAGTCGTTATCGAGGAATTCAAGTTTAAAAATAAAAGTGGTTCCCTTGGGTGTTTCCGCTAACTTCACACACATGAAAGGGAGAGACTTCTTCCGCAATCGCTTGCAGTGGCCTGTCCCACAATTCAACAAGCAAAAAGCAACAAGTACAAGTGCAACAAGTAACAAGCTACAAGAACAAGCGTTCCACATTGATTTTAATCGACTAATTGCAACAAGTATTCAAATAACAAGTTATGTTCTAAATATATCATTGCTTCTCGAAGTTAACGAAGATCACCTAACAACAGCATCGATGTTTTGACGTCATCGAGCGCGTGATGAGAACAGCGGTCTGTCAAAATACAAGGCATCTGGTTACTCATCGTTGGCTCATTGATTCACGTCCCCACACTACGAGAAATATAGTGCGTTGTGCTTGTGAGTGACATCCATCTGAATCCTAATGAATCCATCCGAGAAAATTCTTTTTTTATCGTTGATCAATGACAAAAGCATGTATTATTCCAAAAATTCAGTAACTAAGTCACCAAGTACGATAAGCAAAAGACCTGGATAAGGATCCACTATACTCTTCGTGCTTACAATATTGCCTTGAGCTTGAAGAAAGAATGGACTTATTTTCGATACGTCGCTTGGCCAAATCTACGCCGATATTCGGTCGACAAACGCGATCAAAAAGCGCAATCAGGAGAAGGTGGCGGTCGGAAATCGAAGTTGACCGAAGTAGACGACTCGGTACTCGAAATAATCGGAAAGGATTCACCGGTTATCAACGGACTCAACGGACAGAGAGAAGGATATGGAAAAAGAGGACGCTGACGACGGTGAGAACAGCAAGAAGGAAAATGCGGGATCATCGTTTATAGCAACAGCAGCTTCATCGAAAACGAGCTCGAAGAAAAGAGATACTATTGAATGTAAAGAAGACTCCGTGAAAGTGTTTCGCAAAAAAAGTTAAGAAACATGGATTTAGAAATCCAAAACTTAAAAGAGTTGCGCAATAAACTTTTGCGACGTCAGCCCTGTAGTGATTCAAGTGTTCATGGAACTCCGCATTTGGATATGCTTTTTAGCACTAACAGTCCTTCTTCCCGTTAATCTGTTGGTAATTCTTGATAGACAATATTTTTGTGCACTTCAGATTTTCTGAAACAGACTATTCTTCTACCGTAAAAATATAGCATGTACGCGTGATTATGCTATGTCATTGGAGTAAAACTCATTTTTGATTCAAAAATGCATGATTTTACCGTGAATTAACATTTTAGGGTCCTAAAATCGTGCCTTTCATTGGGTCACGTGATCTACGCAATCCTGTCGACTACTCCAGCACATAGTATATATAGTCCCATCTTAAATTTATGCTAGACATACGGACATATACTCAATAGACATACCGACCGGGATTCTTATTACATGTAACTACTGAATTTTAGCAAAACTCGCTTTACGATTAACTGTAAGTATCCAATTATAGATTATAAGTTTATACTTACCTAAACCCTTAGACCTAAAGTAATCTACAAACGGTTATACGTCGTGCTAAGAAAAATGTTTCAGTAAATATTTATGTTTTATTGTTAAACGAGGAAAATCTACAAACAGCGACAACATTACAAATCTACAGGTTAAAACAGCGACAACATTAGTATAAAGTTCTGGTTTTGGTCCTACACAAAGCTTTCAATAAGCCTTTCTCGACGCGTGACACTCGCGTCCGTTGATTCTTCCTGGATCTCATCGCTATCGTTGTTAAATGAATTGTCATTCTCACTTATAGACTCATTCCAATCTGACAACTCACTTGAGCACATGTTGTGCAGAACACAGCATGCCTTAAATATGTTGCAAGCGAATTTGGGCTGAACGCGTAGATATTTTAAACATGAGAAACGCTGTTTTAAAACTCCAAATGCGTTCTTTATTATCCGTCTCGTTCGCTTGTGAGCGATGTTGAATCTCTCCTCAGGTTGGGTCAAAGGATGTCTCACTGGCGGAATTAACTAGTACTACTTTAATGGGTAAGCGGAATCCCCAAGAATTATTGCATTGGGAAATGGTCGCCAACCTCCATCAAATTTCCTACAAAGCGTACTTTTCTTGAGAATGCGAGCATCATTGACCGATCCTGGCCACTTTGCACTGACGTAATAGAATGAGGTCAGGTACACAAACACACATAGCATTTATCGAATGCGTTCCATGTCGATTGATGTACTGCGGCTCATCAGTATAAGTAGCATCAATGTAAACATGGGTCCCATCCAAGCACCCATCAACAGATGGCATATTAGCCACGTCGTAGAATTTCAAAGGAATTTCTTGATCTTCTGGAAATTTTATTTGTGAATGAAATAGACGATCATTGATAGCACTTACGCAACGTTGAACGCATCGACCGACTGTTGATTTTGATACTCCATGTGAATCCCCAATAAGTTTATAAAAGGCTCCAGTCGATAAGAATCGGAGTGTTATTAATAGCTGTTCACGAGAGGACAAGGCAGCACTTTTTCCACTGTTGTGTTCCACGTTTCCTTTGATATATGATAACACTTCTTCGAATTGGGTATTTGTAAGTCGAAATCGAAATTCGAAGTCAGTCAGATCCATGTTTATTCTTGGACGAAAAATCTTCCTGCGTGATATCCGAGTATGGGATAGATCAATGAATTCAATATCTGAATCGCTGTCAGAGTCAAAATATTCCATTTTGCTCTAGTCAGATAACTTGTCATGGGTCAAATGAGACTTGTTAACTGGTTGTAATTAATTTATACGAAATTCCCATAGTATCGATTCGCCAACTTGTTGTCACAGCGATTGTGGAACACAAAGACTTGTAACAAGTCGATTTTTTCTTGTTGCTTGTTGTTTGTTGCGTATTAATTGTGAAACCCTAATTTTCAACAAGTCAACGAATTTTGCTAGTTCCTTGTTGCTTGTTGTATTGTGGGACAGGCCACAGGACCAAACCGCACCGGTGCGTGTAGAATGCTCTCTGCAGTGCCACATGATAGACAGGGCACGGCGAAGATTGGCATGTCACACAGATGACACTGATGATCGGTCCGGATTCCTGCAGGTGTCAGATTAGCAGGGGCATGAAAAACATCATTTGTCCATTGAAACTTCCGCTTCACTGCCAACAACACATGTTCCACCAATTGTTCCATGAGATTTTGCAATCTTCAACTCCCCAGTTGAGCCATCTGCCACAGTCCAACATTTAGGCATCTTTCCAGACTCCCACACTCCTGCTACTGCCTTCCATAAACACTATGCTTATTTCTTACTGCATACCGTAGTAAGTTTGTTTGTAGCCTGTACACCGCACGTAAATACCACGCGAAGATATAGCAAATTAGCTGCAAATATTGTGTAAACTTCCACGAGGCAAGAAAAATATCGGTCCTTTAAGTTAAAGACGATCTTAATTTTTTTGCGAAGTAAAATTCACCAAGGGTCAAAAGCCTTGAGACTGACCACGGAGACGAAACGCATCGTAGAATTTTACTTCGCAAAAAATTGTCTTAAACTTGAAGGAGCGATATTTTACTTACCTCGTGGAAAGTTGTGTAATGAAGAACCTTACGTATACGACAACGAATGATCTAATTGCAAGTACAATACCATAAATTGAACTCAATGCATTTCAATGTAAAAGAATCAGTTTATATGCTTGGTTCGATTGACAATATCTTACTTTCAATTAATCAACTCTCAAAGCTTTTTATTTTATCTAGAAAGGGATCAACTAGGCTGTATAATCGAGATTTGGCAGTACTAGTACGAAAGCTGTTAAAAATGTTGGAATATACTTTGACATCTTGATTGATAGTATTCATGAAACGAGTAGGAAAAATTAATTCTTAAATTATCTAACTACTTTTTATTGATCTCCAACAAATCTTTGTCCAACAGAATGATCTCGAGTGAAGAAGGAAGAATCACATGTATGTACAACATTTAAATCCAGTTGGAAGAGATGTCTTTGCAAAGACTGTCACCTTGGCAAGAAATAGAAATAAGGGTGCAGCAGTACGGAGTGGCCATGGTCACCCAAGATTCACCACTCCAACTGATTACTACTCAGTATTTTAAATGTTGGACTCTTTTAAATGTTGTATTCCTTTTCACTTGATAGTGGTTCTGGAATATTGTCAAAATTAGTTGTTGACGATCAATAACTAACAAAAAGACATTTTAAATCTTGATTATTCTAACTTCAGAAGGCTATAAGAAAAGGATGCAAGCAAAATAAACTCGACAATATTACAGTTAAAAGATTTTTAATGACTAAATAACTATCCAGGTCGGAGAGGAGCGATTCGGTCTCCCGATTTTTTGATGTGATCTTCTTAAAGCGAATCCGCCCAAACTACGATTTTGTGACCTTGAGTTTAGCGCATTTTCAAAATTTTCACTGAAATCGTTGAATTTGCCCCGTTGAATTTTAAAGTGTTTTTTCAGACGTCTGAAAATGGGTACTTCTTGAAAACATTTTGCATGATACATGTAACTTTTGACGAAACGGATCAACTTACAATTTGATTACATTATTTACAAATGTGAGTCTATGAATCATAGCATGATCATCTATTATGGGACATCGAATGCAGCATTGGAAAATCAAATGTTCAGTAAATGTTACTTATAATTTTTTAGTAGTTGTGACTCATGTAAGTAGTCACTTCTATGTCTTTTCCTAGCAATTTGAATGTTTAGTGTGGTCCTTCTTCATCTAATTACATAGCCCTATGGAGCTACTTTCAGCTGTTGAACATCATTTCACAGGCACATTGTAAAGGCTACTTTTGAATGAAGATCTTCCACATTTCCTATGCGTATGCTTTACATGCAGGCTATTCCGCGTAAGGCCGTACACATCAATCTTGTTGTTTTCAGATAAGTAACTTCCTAGTACACTCAACTCGCTTAGCATCGTAAATAGCAATAATTGAGGAGATAGGATTGAGAAATGTCCTCAGATTTGATGTTTGAGGACACCTATCCATTATTTGTCCAGGCAAGCGGGCACTCTGCAATCTTTATCATTGAGGAGATATCTGGCTAAAATTCGGTAAAATCTCAAATTGAAAACAAACCTGCCAAAATTGTTGATTTTTACAGCATGGGGATGAATGAGTTGGAGCAAAGAAGTATCACAATAAGAAAGCTCAGACTCTAAATATGCTGTACCATGAATTTCATGTGATTTGGAACATTGGTTTGGAAGTCAAGGGGAGGCCGATTCAGTCCAACGCGCTTCAGAGTCCGGTATGGATAGGGTTAAAATGAAAGTCTTGAAATCAATGTGCCGTACAGTGGAAGCCATATGGCCTGCATTCAGATTGTCTGTGTGGAGGCATAATTTGGTTAATTTCGATTCTTTCAAAATTTATAGTTATTTCGCATTTCTTCCATGTTTGACGATGCTGAATGTCTCATAGGAATCTGCATGTGGATATGCTCCAGCAACGAAATGTTTCTATCAAATTAAAGCATCTTACAATGGCTTCGTGCAATTGCGGATACCATTAGTACATCTATATGGAGCGAGGCGACAATTGGGAGACCGATTTAAAAGATATGTAATTAAACTCTCTCTAATGGCTTATGACTAATGGCTAATGGCTAATCTCTTATGGCTCACCTCTAAAAGACGCCGCAATCTTGTTCCACAGTCTCCTATTATTATCGGACAACAAGACTCCATCACTCCGACTAACAAAATCCGCAATCTCGGGGTCATTCTTGATCCCTGTCTGTCCATGCAACACCACATTTCTAGCACGGTCTCCAAATGTTTTGGTGCACTTCGCCAGCTTCGCTCACTCCGTCGCTTCCTTCCTCTACCGGTTTTAAACACTCTCATGGTTTCCCTCGTTCACTCCCGGCTCGATTTTTGCTCCAGTCTACTTTATGGCCTACCAGACTATTCCCTCTGCAAGCTTCAATCAATTCTTAATGCAGGTGCGCGAATTCTGTTCAATACCAGCTCCCGCGACCACGTGACCCCTCTACTACGATCCCTTCAGTGGTTACCGATTCGCTATAGGATTACCTATCGCCTGGCAGTTTTCGCCTTCAAATGCATTCGCGGTTCAGCTCCTTCCTACATGTGCTACATGCTTCAATCTGTGTCCTGCAATCCCACACGCTGTAATCTCCGATCCGCTTCCAATGATGACCTGTTGATCCCCTCCTCCCGCCTGAGGACCGTCGGAGCTCGTGCCTTTCCGATTGCGGCTGCTCGTATCTGGAATAACCTGCCGACAAGCCTTAAGACAACTTCATCCATTTCATCCTTCAAGAGACACCTGAAGGTTGAACTCCTGCGCATTGCCTACTTATCTTGAGCTTTGCTCCTTCTTCTGCTTCCCTTGTCCTGTTAACCCTTAATCTTTGACTTTTGATGACTGTTTCACTGTAGAAAGTGCCCTTGAAGTCTTCGGACATAAATGTCACTTGAATCTGTTCGTATAATAAATAAATAAATAAACAATGTGTCGATGGTCAGATGTTGAGCACCTCATCGATCACAAAGACCTTCTTCTTGCTAAGTTCATTTTCACAAGTAGAATCCAGACAGGCATTCAATGCATATTGTCAAGAGTGTGAGGACCACAGAAGGGAGAAAACGTTCGGATGTTTTGTTCATCAATCAAGTTATATATATGCTAGAAATGGTAGATGTACATTCTAGTGCATGCTAGAATAAATGTACTAGAAAGCATTTTTAAAGACTTAAAATATTTCGCCTTTTTGGATATTTGATCTTTTTATTTTTTTCTAAAAATGGCTTGCTCAACCGCTTGCTCACGACAAAAAATCACCACACGCTCGCTCAATTTTCGCTCACGGAATACTTTTTCGCTCGCTCATCCGCTCATCAAAAACTTGAAAAAATGTCGCTCTCTCGCTCCGCTCGCTCAAAGACACTGCTTGTCACCTTTATTTATTTCACAGAGTAATCTCATAGTTGCAGTTTAAGATAGAGATAGATTTGTTTGTTTTTCATTCCATTCAAGATATGGCTAGCTGATGTTCACGATCAAAATAATGTGCCATAGATGATGATGCGATGAGATGGAAATCTGAAAGATGACATTCAATGTACTGAATATCAATTGTCATCCGATCAATTTGGCTTCTCCATTTCTATGGCTATTGTCGTAAGAAAATCACGACTACGAAGCAGATATCCATTGAAATCAATATGTAAGGGATGCATAGATATCTCATTGACGCGTGTTTCTGATTGAATTTTCTTCCTCGATACATCTTGAGAGCACTTTCATCTGCTTTACTCTATGTTGTCAGTATTAATTTATATTCATTCGTTCATGACTTTTAATTACCTAATTATTTACAGGATTCTCCATTAGGGTAATTGTTTAACTTTGGCATCTTCCGTTTCCTGGATCCTTCGAATTTTTTTGACCGTGTCGTGTCTTGATTCGATTAGATTCAGCCTGTTCATCATATCATAGAAATCTGCCCTATTGTCAGTTTTATGGAATGGAATGAAATTGCTTCTTATATCGACATATTTTGAACAATGCGAGATAAAATGCACCAACTCTTCAATGTCATCCCTGTCACAGTTTTGACATATACATTCATTTTATGATTTTCTGTCATTACATCTGCCGATTTCAGTAAACAGTGTGTGGTTGCCAGTTCTTATTCTCAAAATTGGCATTACTATTCTATTGTCATTTGTTAAATTGAGATTGTTACTTTATTATTAGTTTATTATTTACTTTACTACTTTACTGCTAATTTGCTTTCAGATTGCATTCAAACCTGCATAATTACAAATATTTGAATCTTTTATGACTATTTTTAACATTTTCAATCCATTGTTGTCTGAAATATTCAACTAAACGACTATTTACTATGGATTTGTAACTCATATTTTCCTCAATATCACAAGGATTGCATAAGTAATCAATGTTAAGTTTTGTCATTAATTTGATTATCCTTGCTGTACAAGATTTACTAAAGTTTGGAATTTCCATATTTGCATAAATAATGTTGGCTTTATCAGGTGCTCATCATTTAATTTACTAAATTTTAGCCTGTAGTTTATCGCAGCTTTGAAAAAATGGTATTCTATAGGTCTGACTCCGAATTCTCCTATGATGCAACAATTTGATGTTCATCTTTTCAAATGATAGAATTTTTTGAAGAATTGTATTTGTATTCTATTTAAATCCTCCAGATTTTTATCAAAGCATGGTTCAGCACCGTATTTCATTTTGGATAGAGTTTGTATTTCAAACGAATTCCGTAATATTTCACCGTCTACGTAACCAAATTCTTTCATTGATTTTCCTGTTATACGAGTTTTTTTCTTTACATTCTTTTTTTATATTTTCCTGTTAATTTCTCGTACATGCCGAAATTTTACCTCGCTCTGATAAATTTGAGATATGTCTTTTATCATTTTTGAATATAAATACACCAATATATTTGTAGTCATCAACAATTTCAATTGATGACATTTTTCCATTTGATTCTAATTTACTTGTTTATACTCATGCTTTTCATGGAAAATCATAGCTTTTCTTTTATCATAATTAATATTTAGGCAATTTTCGTAGCAGTAGTTTTGGGTGATCTTGATTTGTTGGATTAATCCATGTTTTGAGGAACTCATTAACAATATTGTATATTACCTGCATAGAATAAAGACACAATTTTCAAATTCCCAATTCCGATGGGATCAATCTCCAATATGTTCTCATCTAGGTTTAATAATAGGTCATTATAAACAAAATAGAGTCGGTGACAAGCTGTCGCCCTGGGGAATACCATTTTGTAAATTAAGAATGCTGCGTTCTACTTCTATAAAATCACTTATATGTTTTACAATTGAGTATATTTTGTAGCAAATTAATGAATTTTCCTTGAGGTAAAGTTTTCCTTAATTTTCTTAATATTCTCTGGTATACTATCGAAGGCCTATGAAAGATCAATAAAACATAAATAAATCGGCTTTTTAGCACTCTTATTTATTTGCATTATTTCTTTCAAAATCAATGTTTCTTAATATCTTATCAATGTTTTTCTTTAATATCTCAAAGACAACTTTGTCAGGTCCGCCTGACTTAGAGCTATTCATCATCATCAAAGAAGAATATTGCATTTGATTGCATTTGATTAATTGAGCTTGAAAAATCGATTGTCTTACATATTTCCACATTTGTGTTAGATAAAGTTTTGTCTCGAATTTCAACTCCTTTTTTGAAATCATCGGCACATAGTGAAGTTTTGGCTTTAATTTTGGAGCTATGCTTTCTATTAGTTATCAATTGCCAACAGTGGCGGCACGTGGGTATTTTCTATGAGGAAAAAAAAAAAATAAAAATTAGAAATTTAACTATGAACAAAAGCCAAATATGTTTTGACACGCTTCACAAATCACAATTTTAAAATCAATTAATTCCTGAAAATTAAAGGATTGTGCTCGCCAAAAGCAGCATCTACCAATAAGCAGCATTGAACGTACGCTTTTTTCCCGATTCCGAAGATAAGTTTGGTATTTCTCTTCCCTTCCTCTTGATGTCCAACTTTTCCTGAATAGATAAACGTTAAAACGGCTTTTCCAGAATGCTGTCCACATAGGAAACCTCTGCTGTGCATATTCATTCGCAGCGGAAACGCATATTCGAAGCGCAGTACCGAACGTCGAACGCGAATAATGCGCGAATAATGGCTTTCCACATTTTATACCAAGCAGACTTGATTGAATCAGGCCGATCAGTGTCGTTCAAGTTCTCTACCGCGCATACACTGTGAGGTGAGGCACTCCTCCCTGTGTTTGTGATACAGCGATTTATATCTGCGCTGATATCTTGAGGCTGTTTGCCGAGGAATCAATGTTACTATTTTAATGAATTAAACAAAATAAAGTAGAAAAATGTCAGGAATATAAAATATCTTGCCGCAGAAAATCATGGGGAGGCAATGCCTCCATCGCCTCCTCTGACGAGCCGCCACTGGTTGCCAATATCTTTTATAATCATTGCTATTTTTGACATCTTTAAAGGCGGGTTTACACGTGAAACTTTGTTGCTGACACTTTATTGCTGCCACCTGCAATCAGATTGCAGAGGCCGTTTACACTTGACATTAAAAAGTTGCTGACACTCGAGGAAAAATTGCTCCTGACACTTTATCGATCTATGATGAGTCAGAAAATTACGGAGAAATAGCAGGAGCGTTTACACTTGACACTTTTAGTCGGCACTTATTTCTTCACGATGTCATCGAGAAAGTGGATGGCTGCAGCAGTTGCAGCATGCATTTTAACGAGAAAATAATGCTTAAACAGTGAATGAGGGTTCGTGATTGGATTATGAGAGAACAGCTTGGATTTTGCAATGCGATTATGCTCGAATTACGAGATCAGGATCCGTGCCAGGTAGCAACTTTTTTTAGAATGTCCGCTACCGACTTTGAAGCTCTTTTGGGACGAATCGCATGAGGGATTAGACAGAAGGTTACTTCAATGCGTGCGACACTTCAAGAAGTGATCGAGTCATGGGATGCCCATACCGTTATCATAGAATTAAAATTATTCTTAGATGTATCTTAAGATATTGTTTAAAACGTTTCTAGAACTTCTCACGGTTAAATTAATTAATACAACAGTAAGACTGTATGTAGCAACCGTAACTCACGAACTGCTTTCACTTCATTTTATTAAATGTAGTAGCCTATATTTGTTACTGCATACATCCAGACAGCGTAAGAATATTACACCACATTTTCATTTCTAGGTATACATGTATGTTGACGCTATTGCAGAAAGTGAATAAGTAGACCTAGACTAGATATGAAAAATGCAGGTCGAATCTATAGGCCTATACGTAGGCTAAGCTTACAAGTGATTGGTCCAGCTAAGCTCGTGAAGATCGCCGCACATGCAATCCACCGTCCAATCTTCATTGCCCACCACTGTTGCACCAAAACATGACAATAATATATGTTTCCACAAATTATTATGTTAAGTTAGCCTAAACCTTTTACACCAATTTCATTAAGTTTTATTAAAATCAAGAAAATAGGCTTATAATATAATACGATAAATGATATATTGGTACTGAAACTTAATGTATCTGTTGAGCCTTCATTTGAGCATTGAATGAACTTCGTTGCTTAATAAAACCATTTCCTGACGAATTTATAGCCGGCGCCCCTTCTCAACTTTTGTTTTTATGATTTCGTTGGGGAACTGAGTCCCTGCTGACTACGTATTTTTCACTGAACCTCTTTAATTGTTGGCCATTTTGAATTTCGCGGCAATCTTCCCCCATGCTTCGGCCTTTTTATTTTATCTCGATATTCGTGATTGTGCACGTTCCACAAACAGGGATACTGCTTGTTACGTTGACACTGCATCGGTTAACGTCCTTGTCCATTCAATTTTCCTTTGTGGCATTTCGTTGTCAGTCATTGATGAACCAGCGATCATGGTTTTACTAACTTTTACTGAATGCTGTATAGATTTGTCGATGTCGATATAACAACCAAATAATCAAAGATTCATTTTATTCGAGAAAGATGAGTCCCATCACCTGATGCTTTTATTTATTGCACAGTTGCCAAGCTGCCTTGCACCGATACACGACTGTAAACTCGATGATTAAATTCCCATGAAAAAGTAAGCAGATGTAAGTCATGTCTTGTGATGAGATATTCCAGATCAAACAAGATGCTCCCACAAGCAGGTGAAGCTTCTTGTGCAAGGATATTCAGGAAAAACAATTCTGTCCTAGTAAAATGAAGCTGAAATTGATGTAAACTGCAAACACAGTGGTTCGCAATAGCAATGCAGAAAAGATGTATGTTGGTGAATTATGTATATTGGCATATCATTATTAATTTAATGACTGGTGATAATGAAAATAGGAAGAGCAAATTCAGGTATACTCATTTAGGTGGTAGCAATAAAGTTTCATGTGTAAACGCACCTCAAGATCATTCAGTTTTTTGCTTGCAATTTTCGTCTTTCTCTTTTGATTTCTTTGTTAAATATTTTTTTGCTTCTAAAAGAAGGGCTAGATTTTCATCTGTTTCATTTGATTTCCACTTTTCAACTGATGCCTTATATTCTTGTCTAATTTTCCTTGTTTCTATGCTGTAAATTGCTTTTGATTTTGTTTTATTTACTGCTTTAGAATCGTCATTTGTATATTATAAAAACTGAACTGTAAATTACTTTTTGTTCCATGTTTCCTAAATGAATATCATTTCTTAGGTTACCGCAAATTATTTTGAAATTCATGAAATTGAAATTTTTATCACCTTTAGTGCACTTAAATGGCATAATTTTTTGTTCTCGATTCTTCTGAACATTTGGTCGCATTTTATTAGTTTTTGCTTTTAAATTTATCTTGAATTGAATTGTCATCAGGGCATGATCAGAATATAGTTTTGGTCCCATTATTTCAAAGGCCTTCAGATGTTTCAACATTGTTTCTGATCTCAATTGATAGTCAATCACAGATGTACAGTTGCTTTCCTTACTTCTTTTATAAAATGTACTAATTCCTTTTTCAAAACCACCTTGATTCGGTCGCCTTCATTATTGGGAACACAAGCACGATTGAGGATAGTAGTGATATCCTGCATATCAGTCTCGTACTGACTCTTGGGGCAATTTCTGCAGCAGTATTTTCGCTTGAATTTCATTTCGACATATTTAACAATTTCGTATACTGGTAGGCCCGTACACTAGAAGTGGCAACATTTCTCACATTTGCCGCAAGATAGGAAATCTTGTTTGCTGGCAGATTCTCCGCATTGACTACATTCATTTGCAGCGGACATCTCTATGAGGCATGATGGTGAGTTTGAGGTGGACATGGACATCTGTTTTCATGATAAGTATGAATGTACGAATGATCCGGACCTTCCATGACTCGATGAATCGCAAGGTCTCTCCCTCCCTCTCTATGCTCTACTAATGTCTGATGGAGGGAATACAAGAGTAGTTTATTGGAAGACCTAGAGAACCATTGAAGTGAACAGTTTGCGTGAGTAATCGCAGGCGCCCTTGATAGCGCAGCTCGAAATCTATCTGTGGATCATATTTTGAGTTTGCTATCTCTTTTAACATCATTTCGAAAAATACTCAGTTTACGATGGAGACAGATCGGACTTTCCACTGAGGGTCAATTGACTATTTTCAGTACAAGTCAGTAAGCAAAGGAAAATAAAACCGAAACCAAATTGAAAATTATAGAATTATTCATTTTAAAGTATTACGGTATAACTTAATAATAGTCATGGGAAGAAATTGTTTTATCATAATTTAACTACAGGTTGTACAATAACGTAAGCTATGGAAATGGGTCAATTGACCATTTCATTCTTTCTAGAGCTTTAGCACTATTGATGCTCAACGTGCTTTGAAGCCAGAATACGTGAATCTGAATTTATCAGAAAGTATAATCCGAGCATTAATCGCAAACACGAGCTCTGTGGTATATAAGCGGAGATTGTTTGTACCCGATGATTCCTAGGATAATTATTGTAATTGTATATTTCATGAATATATTTTTTGAGAGCGAATAAAAATTGTAAAGTGGATTGTTAACTATTTTATTGCAAAAATAATGGAATTGTATTATAACAATTAACTGATCAAACTTAAGAGTGGAACTTCGGAATTTTCCATCCTATTTAGTGAGAGGAGACTACTGATTTGGGCGACCTGTAACCGGGTTAGGGGTCGCAATATCGATATAGAAACTACCGGTTATACCGGTTATGTCTTTTTTTCAGTAATACCAAAAATCAGTTTTACCAATACCAAATACCGGTCTATTCTTCTGTAGTGCTTCCGTTGTTAAATTTTGCTGAAGGAATATTGCATTGCAAGCAAACTTAAGGACAGAGAGTAGCTTGAGATCACCACAGGTGGTAATCGGTTGTGCCACAATGTCTTCCCAACCCTCAATGCAGGCTCAAAAAAGAGATCTGATGTGACGACATACAGTTGCGAATTACTGAAGAGTTTGAATTGCTCCTGGAATGAAGATGATCCACAGGCTTCCAAGATCGATGGCGAATCTTCTAAAGAAGCAGAGAAATCAAAGATATCATCTGAACGATGAAGACAATGGAAGGAAGTCAGGAAAGAAGAAAAACTGAGTTGTTTTCGAAAAGTCCTCGGAGGACAACAGTAGTGATTTCGATTCGGTCATAGCAAGTGAAATTTGATCAGCAGACCAGAATGGCTAGCTCGGATTTCATCTACAGCTAATCTACGATTGTCTTCCTATTAACCTTCCATCTTCCGACATTAGTGGAGTGATGGGATCGTTTTATACGGTGGATATTTTTGCATCAAGCTTCGCAGCTATCTGTCTTACAGACCACTCAAACCATAGAGTAAATATATTAGGTAGAGTGGTAGCTCCGCATTTATTAAATCCCCAAAAGTGTATACACTTTCGATTTTATTAAATGATCTCAAAGGAGATACTCGTACAGTCGGATTTGTTTCAAAATGTGAGATATGGGCATTTAATCAGTTTTGAAGAAATTATAACGGAATTGACTGATCATGACAGTAATGCAGAAGGAAATGATATTATTTTACATATCCTCTGTGTCATGACAGCCTTGATGAAGTTATATTTTTTAAATTAGCAACTCGATAACCTGCTATTGCTTTCATGATGAACCTCAAGAGAATCTTCTTAGTCGTGATCATATCACAAGCAACGTGGCCACAGGTACACGAACAACATAATCAAAGACAATGATTTCAATTGACTTCAAAAGATATAAATGTGTCCACATCACTATTCAGATTCAAGAAATGAAACATGAATTCAGTGAATCATTATTGAATTGAATTAATTGAATTAAAAACTTGACATTTCAGCCAAGAAAGCACGAATAAGGTCTCGTTTTTTTCATGAAGACTTTCATTATAATACAATTCATGAAATTCCCTTGATCCGGGAGAAACTCTGTGGAGTACAGTATCCGCGAAAAATTACGTACGAAAGATCACATACTTGATGAACATTTTGAATATCGCTTCATGGACTGCTTCGATGCTAAACAGGATCGTGTTACTATGCCTGTTGTCATTTGTACCGATGTTCAAACATTCATTGACGATCTCATAATACGAAAACAGATTGACTCAGAACATTTTGCAAAGATTTCTGAAGATAAGGCAAGGGATAAGGCTGAATCAATGGCAAGGGATTTCTGAAGATTAACCTACAGTGCTGGGACGAAAATTAGCAACTTTCTGAAGAAATAAGAAAAAACTAATTCACGTGATCTCTGGAATTTATTTATCAAGTTTCCTAGTTTTAATAACTACAACAATAACTTGCAACAATAGTAAACTCAACAGAGTCAGTATTTGGTGGGTCCACCGCCCACCTTCAGCACTTCTTCAATCCTTTTCGGCATACTGATTGCAAGCTTTGTTAGTGTCACTCGGGGTATTTCGCGAGGCCAAACACGAATAATGGATGTAAGCAACTCACTTTTGGTGCGTGGTCGGTGCAAGTTGACTTTTCTCTTCAAAATCTGCCACAAATTTTCCTCGGGATTTAAATATGGGCTGCTTTGAAGGCGGTTGTTTCCTTTGATCGATGAGCAGATGCCGAGTCATCTTGAAATATCATATCCCCATCGAAGAAGCGATTTTGATATGGCAAAACACGAGTTCTGATGATCTTCACGTACTCTTTTGTGTTGACAGAATTTTCGCAGAGATGGAGGTAGCCAATTGCACGTGCACTGAAGCCTGACCATATCATCAGGCTGGTTGGATGCTTCACTGTCGGTAATTGACACCGAGGTTGCTGCGCTTCCCATCAGTGTTGCGATTCGCGCGTGTTTACACGCGCGCGCGTTTTTTTGACAATTTGCGCGTGTAAGCGTGTTTTTTTCCATTTTTATCCATTTTGCGCGTTTTTTAAGTTTTCGACTTCTATTTTTAATTTTTGATAATAGAAAACTTTGGTTCTAAAATATCAAAATCGAGATATCAAAATTTCAAATTACATGCAGTTTCTAGATAAGCCACATGTATGGCCTATCAAAGATCATTTAGGTTCATTAACATCTCACTCAATGGATAGCCTATAGGCCCACTGCTCGTATGCATCTACAACTTAAGGCACGTGTGTATTTGACTTGTCCTGAAAAATACCAAAGCTCTTACTATCTGATCTGCAAATTTAAGCTTTGTAAAAATTCGTTTCATCAAATATTAGCGATCATAGTTGCCATTTTGGCTTATTTGTAAGGAAATACATGTGCGCGTGTTTTTCGACCTTGCGCGTTTTTTTTACCGTACGCCAAGAATCGCAACACTGCTTCCCATGAATATCTTCGGACTCGAGTGTTGCCGGAATGGTAAGTCATCTCGATTTTCGATTCCACTGATCTTCGGTCCAGTTTCTGTGTTCTCGACACCATGCCACTCTAGCCATGCGCTGCTTCTGAGTGAGAAGGGGTTTCTTCACCATGCGTCGAGAGATGAGTCCAAAAGAACGGAGCCGTTTGCGGATGGTGCTGGAATCTGCATGTACGCCAGCTGACTCCTCCCACTCGCGAGCAAGTTCAACGGACGAAAACGTACGATTAGCGAGGCACAGGCGCTTGAGAACTCTATCTTGTCTGATGCTTGTCATTTTCTTCCTCCCGGAATTCTTCTTCGAAGATCTATTGCCTTTGACAAATCGGCTGATCGTTGATTTGTTGACTTTCAATTTAGCAGCAACGTAGACCTGGCTGAATCCTTCATTAATGAGAGCATCGATGATGCCTTTTTGATACTCGCTGAGATCACGCTTTCTACCCATGATTTCGCTGAGAAAGTGGTTTGAAAGCTATATTATGTCATACACTGTTAAGGAAATTCAAATTCAAGTTGAAATGCTCTTGCAGTCAAGTTACCAATGATATCTCATCCGCAGTACGCATGGAGAAACACAGTATAGCAATTGTTAAATAAAACTGACAACTTGAATTAAAAAGTTGCTAATTTTCGTCCCGGCAGTGTACAATTGGTTGAGAATGATTGTGCCTCTGGTGCTCAATCCAGCAGAGCTTGTGGAATCAATGATATCTTCATCATCGCAATAGGACCTGACATCATCGAGTGCTACCCAAATTTGAAATATTTGTGGCATGCAGTTGGTCTGAACAAATTGACCACGAAGTTCATGATTTCTGCAGACATGAAAGTGTGCAACCTATTGCTAGGATTAATGAGCAGCGGAAGTTCCCATCCATGTCCGTGGTGTAATGCACACAAACGAGATTTGTTGAATGTTGGTGAAAGTAGGACATGGGAAAACCTATCAAAGCTCTTCTGGTCATACTTTGATTCCCAAGAGGAAAAGTCGCGAGCAAAAAATTATGGCAATGTCATAAACCCATCAATCGTGACAGGAGAGTCGAAAGAACTTATTCTGGATGTAGTTCCTCCCCCTGAACTACATCTCATGATCGGATCGGTGGCTAAGATATTTAGCACTTTGGAAAATGCAGCTCCAGAAATCGCGACTGAGTGGTTGGCTCAATGCCACATAAAAAAAGATCAGTATCATGGAGGCACGTTCAATGGGAATGCCGCACGCAGCCTTCTGAGAAATGTGGATAAATTGCGTGCGATTGCAACATTGGATGCATTGCCATTTGTGTCAGCTTTCCACAGCTTGAACAACGTAGTCAGTGCCTGCTTCGGGAAAAATTTGGACAGCAGATTTTGCGATTTTATAGAGAAATTCCGCGATGATGCATTGGCATTGAACATTCCCATTACACCCAAGTTACACTGTATATTTCATCATGTGCCGGAATTTTGTTTCTCTTTTGAGGCTTGGGAATGTACAGTGAGCAGGTAAGCGAGACCCTGCATTCCAATTTTGATTCTTTCTGGGAAAATTACAAGGTGAAAGACACCAGCAATCCCAACTTTCCTGGAAGATTTCTTGCAGCAGTGCGAACCTACAATGCTAAGCATTTGTAGAAGTTGTTGATAAGCGTTGTTTGGTATTACAGTCAACTCTCGATATAGCGACCGCGCTCGGTTCCGCTGGAAACGGTCGCATTGGCGCGACGGTCGCTATACCAAGAGAGTGCGATTAAGGCTTTTTAATGAGTAGTATTGCATCAAATGATTAGTTTTGAGCAGTTTTGAATTAGTTTTGAACATCCCATTACTTTCCCAACTAGCATGGAACATTCTACATTGGAAAATATCAACTCTTATTCTACAATAGATGTATTATTTTTCATTGCCAAAACTACATGTAGGCCCTATATAGGCCTACCGCGTTTAAGTTAAAGCGACAGACCTAACAGCTTACCGATACTTCAAACACCACCTCAGTTACTGACTGTCTCTCTTGAAATAATTGTCGATGGTTGATTGTCGACGTCTTGCTGTAGACTCCTTTTCGTAAGAATTCCACAATGCCATCACTGCTGCAGATGATTTCTCCATTCCCGTTGCATTGAAATGGCGACGTAGTGTATCGAGCATTTCATTTATGTGGAAGGGCTGAAGGGCAGTTGGGAAGTCGCTGTCGTCATCTTCAGATTCCTCATTGTCTTCTTGTATGGTTGGTGCTGTATATGGATTGTCCTCGAAGGATTCAGTTTGACCCTCTGAGCTAATGAATTCGTTGAATGTTATGGGATCCTTGAGTTTCAATCCATTGACAGCTTTTTCGAACAGCTGTGCCAGCTGCGTGCCGATGAGAGTTGCAAGACTTCAGCTTTCCGGTCCAACGTGAGAGCACGACGTTTAGCAGTTAAGATCTTGCGGCTAGCCATGCTGAATGCAGATGAGCTTGAAAAGTGATGCACTATACACTGAACATTCTCCACAAACTTTCATCTTACATGACTGACGCAATCCAGCCTTCGGCAGCCTATCAAAATCCAGTCACAATCAATATCCACACATGCCGATGAGGGGGAGATCTGCAGTTGTGGCGAGCATCTGGATTACGTTTCATCGTAATTGATGTCGACTTAAGATGTCAATTGACACAAACAAAGAGTGACATTTCGCTCTGACTGTCTACAATCAACGGATCAAATTACCATCCAAGATTACAACATCAAAAATTGCGTCAATTTACCGTCGGTCTATTAGGCAATTGGGTGAAATCAAAATTACTTTGACACTTTGTTAGTACTCTACAGTGTTGCACGGTCGCTGTGTCAAGAGAAAATAGTCTGTTCGTTCCCGATAAAACCGGTCGCAAGACGCGACGGTCGCTATATCAAGGGGTCGTTACATCGAGACTCCGATATACGTGATTTCCTATCTTGTCATTCGGTACCACGAGAGACCGGTCGTTAAAGCGCGACGGTCGCTATATCAAGACGGTCGCTAACCGAGGTTTGACTGTATAGCCATTTGGAAATTAAGCTGTTTTCTTCATTCAATATGCCTATGCAAGAGTAACATGCACAGTTCCATAGCGTATAGCATAGATTGGTTTAGACTTGTTTAATTATTCGATTCGTAAAACTAATTTAAACGGTAAATTTCAGCGCCTCTGGAATTACAAAGTAATTTACTTTTGTAATCTGTTATACCGGTACAAAACTTTCTGTCGCAAGTTTGTCGGAAAAATATATATCTTTTAATTTTCTAATATGCAATACGGAGATGAAATTGTTAATTGTGATAGCCATGTGAATGTACCGAGAAATCCTTTAGGAAATTGATATGGAATATTTAGAGTCCGCCATTTTGAATTTTTGCGTTTTTCTCAAAAAGCCCTCGATCAATGATTTTCTTACTATCAAAATCGTAATCTAGGGGTCAAATTACATGGGTTAGCGTTGAAAAATCATTTAGGAAATTTCAAAAATGAAACCGCCATCTCCGTGACACCGTGTACTATGCTATGTGAAAGTTTTATGTAATACCACGTTCCCTGCATAAGTTAGCGCTAGCTCCCGGACTAATATGCGTCGGCATAGCGACGTCGAGTGACTTTGACTTCAGCAGCCATGACAGTCGGAGCATGTGCACCTGTGTTTTGTTTGTGTGAAGGGAATTTTGCGCGTCATCCCTGGGGGTAGCCTGTTACAGTGCCAAATCCGACACATTTGGCGTGAGACTCACGCATTCGACTGCTTTCACATGGTCACTTCCGGTCTCTGGCTAATAACGGAAACAATTTTACATTCAAATCTTATCATGTGACTATTTCCTGAAACAATTACGATGGGGCAGGATAGTCAGAATTTAGCCTACATAACGAGTTGTATGATTCAGCATCGACCATGCACTTTATTCAGTGTGCATTTTTGAGAATTACGATTGGACTAAACACCCACTACCTGATTAACCGATTATTGCTGCAACATTTTGAGAATTGGTAGACTTACATAAAGCCGTGGACAGTGACATTATACAGAAGTCAATGTGCATCTAAAGGTGAGTATTTTTGTATTGTTACACCTTTTCCAAGTCATTAGTAGAAACACGCAATTCAATAGCGGTGATCTCAAGTCAAAAGTAGATCCGCTCAAATCAGCAAGGGGAATCTCAAATCACTAACAGAAATTCTATTCTATCTCAAGTCAACAGTACGAGACGACAACTTTTCATTAGACCCTTCCCTAAATTTTGGTCAATTTTTGTCAACTTTCGGGCACTCCTCCCCCTGTCATGGTTGACGTCAATTGTGAACGATTCCTTACCATTAACAAGATTTGCTCGATGAAAATGTGTGTCACAGTTTAATTTTTGTGCTTAAACTGTGTAGCCGGTAATACCGGCAAATACTGGTTTTATCATTGCTCAAATATCGAAATGCCGGAATTGTAAAAATGTCCCGGTGTTGCGACCCCAAACCCGGATTCGTCCACTTCTAGAATTGCCTAGTGTGTGTCCCCCCTCTCATATGGGATTGAGTGATAAACTTTACGTAGAGGTTTTGGATTGGGCCTGAATGAAATATGTGAAGTTATATGCATTTATCACTTGTTGCAAAAGTTACATTTTTGTTTTTTGAAAGCAACGATAGAAATGATGGAATCTATTGATTTTAGTTCATGAATTTCTTGTGATTTCCCGGGTACAGGATTTTTATGGGAGCGATTGAAGGAGGTTAAATTTCCAATACTGTGTGAAATTCGAAGAACCTTATTTACAAACCTGAGGCTACAAACCTAGTACCTATCATCAAGCTACCTACTTGGCTAAACAAGGCTAATGGGTAGTCACATGTCAAATCAGCAGCCATTATCTAGCTCATAATCTAGCTTCAATTTGTCTCGAAGTAGATTGCAGTTCAAAAGCGCACATAGTACATTTTGGTTATCACAGAAAATTTAATTTGATTGCTTAATTCTTTATGAGTGCCAATTTGTCTTTCAATAGCCATGTAAATTACAAGACAATTGTCATATTTGCTAGGCCCATTTTCTTGATAGATAACGATATAGCAGGCTAAGTCAATCGTTCACATAAAAGCTTAAGTAGGCCCATGTTAATTTTTTGCGATTCGATTCGATTTGTGAATCTCAACTCGATTCGATTGGACTCAAAATATACCGATTCGCAGTTCCCTGGTATAGTGTACACTATGTACATGTACATTGTGCTTATATATTTTGTAGCGTATGGCTGCATCATGACAGATTTTGATTTTCATTCCACAAAAATATCTTGATTCTCTTCAACATGCTGAATACATCCTCTTTCTAACTCGGGTACTTTCACTTTATCGTAGAGTTACACGACGACAGTTCATGTGCAGTTTGTGATGATAGGTTCTATCCGATTATCATCTGAAGAACAAATCACAATCAGAGATACTCTAGAACTATTGTATCCTACTTCACATTCTCTGCGTGTGCGCGTCAACATATTAAATAATTCGGTCGATTCAGTTCAGATTATTCATACAAGTAGACATCTGAATTGAGTCACATTGACTTTCATCGGATGATAAATACCTTTGGAAGATGAGAGATTTAGACAAAGGGCCGGCAATTGGACAACGCCATATCCTAATTGTATTAGCAAGTGTCGGCTTATTTCTTCTCTATTCCATGCAGATGAGCCTGAGTGTGGCATTGGTAGCTATGGTGAACAATACTGATACTGAGACAAACAATGCATCCATCAATGATGAATGTCCAGTAGTGGCTACAAACTCATCCACCCACGCCACAACATACAATGGTGAGTTTAATTGGTCTAGAAAGGTACAAGGATACATCCTCAGCGCATTTTTTGGGGAACTATCATCTTGCAAATTCCTGCGGGCACCTTCGCACAGAAATATGGTGCCAAATGGTTCTTTGGCATCGGAATATTGTGGGTATCCGTTCTGACGTTGTTGTCGCCGTTGATTGTTAGATTCAATGTTTACTTATTTCTTGTTATTCGATTTCTTGAAGGATTAGGACAAGGTTTGATTCTTCCATCACAGATGGCGATGATCGGACGGTGGACTCCGTGGGAAGAAACAAGTCTCTTGATCTCAATAACCGCAACCGGAACAGCAGCAGGAGCTATTGTCGGCCAAATGGCTGCAGGAGCTCTGTGTGTCTCCTCCTTCTTGGGAGGCTGGCCGTCTGTCTTCTACATCTTTGGAGGATTGGGGGTTCTATGGTTTATGCTTTGGTGTTTTCTTGCTTATGATTCTCCAGAAAAACATCCAAGAATATCAATCGAAGAAAAGAATTACATTATGAGATCGATCGTTTCTCAAGAGGACGCAAATAAGAAAGCGATCCCATGGAAACGTATTCTTCTTTCCGTACCCTTTTGGTCATGTGTTGTAGCTCAAACTGTATCAAGTTGGATGGTTTACACCATAATGGCATGTTTACCACAATTTCTTTCTGATGTTTTGCATTTCGATATAAGTGATAATGGACTGGTTTCAAGCGCTCCGTATATTTCAATGGCCATTTTCTTCAATGTATTTTCCAAGCTTAGCGATACCAGTGTGTCTCGAGGTTGGTTCGGAAAGACAGTTACAAAGAAGTTCTTTTCTTTTATTTCCCTGGTTGGTTGTGGAGCATGTTTACTCGGAGTAACATTCGTCAGCTGCAGCAAAGCATGGGTCATCGTTCTTCTCATACTCTCTTACACTCTGTATTCTGCAATGAACGGAGGATATGGGAGCGTTCTATTAGATCTGTCTCCTGAGTATTGTGGAACAATTTCTGCAATATCAGTTATAATTGCTAATTTAACGGGGATTGCAACACCGTTGTTAACAGATTTTATCACAGCTGACAAAACCATCCATGAGTGGAACATTGTCTTCTACATCTCCATTGGTGCCTGTGCTTTTGGAATAGTTCAGTTTCTCATGTTTGGGTCAGCTGAGCATCAAAATTGGGGTGCTGATATCGAAGACAACCTTGATGATGTCTCCGAAAGGTGTGAGGACACTGAGCCTATAGTGGTTAATTTTTAGGTTTTTAGGCTGTTGTATGACGATCGTGTGAAGATACAATGCCAGATTCAATTATTCCAGATTAAATATCTTGTCTGAAAGTGTCTTGCATCTTGACACCTTGTAGGCTACGCATTTAGTCTGACTTGTCATAAAATATTTCAGCCTTACACATGCTACGCAGGCTCGAATTCAATGCATGAGAAATGTTCAAGAAATTTAATGCATAGTTATCTCTTGCTTCTAATGTAAATTGGATGTCTTGATGAATGTTATCAAATATTTCTAAAGAATTTTTGAAGGGATCAAAATCCTTGAAGATTGTATCCATTAATATGTAGTCAGTGTATCTACAAAGCTCTGTGGGCTCGATGTTGCATTCATTTTTGGGACAATCAAGTGCTTTGATTTTAGTACTCTTCATGAATAGAATAGCGAATGAGGGAACAAATTGTGCCCCTCCCATATGACAGCATTTCTTCTGTAAATATGCAGCTCAATCATAAATAGTTTGATCACTAACTTACGCGTTATTTTAAGAAAAAACAGCCCATAGGACCTGCAAAAAGGTGTGTGAAGTTGACGGAAGCACCCAGCGGAACCATTATTTATTGCAGAAAGATTCTCTTCGAAACAACTTCTTGGACATCAATTTCAGTCTCTAGCTGATCACGAATCTGTGCTCAGATTCCACAAATTCGAAGTCGTGATTGAAAAATTCAAATTTACAGATGAAAGTGGTTCCGTTGTGAAGCTAGCGGAGCCAACTTCATCGTTTCGCTGACAGGCGCAGTAAATCAGTTCCGCTTTGTCACTACCTCATTAGATTTGTTGCGCTGATCACAAATGCATGTGCTGCTCCATTTTTCACAACAATGCAGTTAAAAAAGGTGACATCTGGGGATTCCAAAATCCCGGAAAGTCTCAATCCGGGGATTGAGTAGAATCGCAAATATCCCATTACAAAGCATAGATAGGCCTATATGTTGACGGCATGTGATACGGGTAGGGATTGCAATCCCGGAATTCCTTGGCTTTGTGCAAATGCCGAAATCCCAGGATTAATTTATCAATTGAGTTGTTATCTTGGTACTATTTTATAGATGTTTTACTGCTTCGGTAAGTGAAACCGAATCGATTTTATAATACTTTTCGAAATCTTTCTTTGAATTTGATTAAATATTCAGTAAGTATTGTAGCCTATATATTACAGCTGTGACAGCTGTGTCAGTGATAGGACTCCGACTCCGACTCCGGGTGGCAAGTATATAGCCTAGTTTTTTTAAAAAGAACTGGTAACCTACATCATAGATCATTAAAGGCTTACCTGAACCTATTTTTAGTGATCACTGATGTATCAATCATCAATCATTTTCGATGAAAGTTTGTCAAATGTTGCTTCAAGTTGGATGGATGCGACTCGGCTCCACGAGGATAAATAATTCGCCACTCAACTCGACGTGGATTAATATTTTTTTGTTTCGGGTCTAGTTATAGGCCGGAGTCTGGAGTCCTATCATTTGATAGGACTCCGACTCCGACTCCACATCCCTGGTGCTAGCCTACTTCGTCAATGCTCATCTTCAAATCGGTCATGCCTTCATATATTGCTATCCTTGACAAATGAAAAGCTCAAATTTAAGTCTCGACCTTCATTCAAAAAAGCCTCGTCAATGGATTATTGAAAACACGGTGTTGACGATTGTATTGAAGTATGAAGATTTTTTGGGTGTGAAGAGTTCTATCATGCATGGATTTCGGGTAGTTTTGTCTAAACCAGTCCTACTTTAGTCGGAATGCAGCTAATACAGATAATTTCTCAATCCCGGGATTTTGATCCTCCAATCCCGGGATTGGAATCCCTTGTAATATCGCAACATATTCATGTACGTGTGTGAAGTTGATGGAACCACCCAACGGAACCATTTTCTATTGCAGCGTGATGGTATTCGAAACAACTTTCGGTTTATCAATTCTAGCCTGATGATCATGAATCTGGGCTCAGATTCCACAAATACGCTGTCGTCATTGAAAAATTCAAGTTTCAAGATAAAAGTGGTTGCGCTGGTTGGTTTCGCTAACTTCACACACGTTCTGCAATTGGAATGTCTGTGTTTGTAAGTAGTATAGCACATTGCAAAAACAAAGGAAAATCAGCCAACCCCGTCCCCCTTTCCTTCTCTTCGAGGGAGCAAGAAGTGGTCAAGGATGTGATGGAACTGATCGGACCAAGAGTGCAACCCCTCCCTCCTCCCCTCCTGTCTGACTTTGGTTGTTGGTTGTGAGACTTTGGCTTGTGAGACTTCGGTGCAGGTTTTGTATGTCTTGAGGCAAGAAGGGCCATTTTTCGGGGTGAAGGAGTCCTCGGAGAGGTAGATAGAGGGCAGATTCAGAGTCTACGTGAAATTTTGGGTCGGTGAGGTCGTTTTTAGCTCAATCGGCTGATAACAAGAGAACCCTTACCCCCCCCCCCCGAGAGAAAGTTGGGTTTCACAGTTTCGTCTCTATAACTGGAACGCTGCATCGCATGAAGAAGCGGCTTTCAGATTTAGAATTCTCATGACTTTCTGCATCCAATGGAATGGTTTATAGCAAAAGGAGAGACACCTTCCCTTTCCCGTTTTAGACATTTAGGATTTTGCAGGTTTTGGATGTTTTTCAGATGAGAAAGGCAATTTTTCGGAGTGAACGAGTCTTCGGAGAGGAAAACGGAGGACAGATTCGGAATCTACGTGAAATTTTGGATTGGTGAGATTGTTTTCAGCTCAATCGGCTCAGAACTGCAGAACCTCACCACTCCCCCCCCCACTATGAGTATATTCTCTGCTACTAGTATAGTGAGAATATATACTGTATGAAGATATTATCTCACTGTCACGCGCTACACTGAAGCATTTTCCCTCTTCTGCACGACATGCTTTTGGAAGCGTTCTTTCCCATGTTCTTCGAGATATCATTTCAACCGATAATCTTGAATCTTGGACAAAATTCTTCATGCTGCCGAAAAGTATCTTGCCTTCATGCAGACGGGCTGAAAAGAACGCTAAACGCCGTGACATGAAGATCTTTTGTCATCGATGGAGTAATGGTGAACACATTGAACTGTGGGAAGAAGCCGTTTGCAACACTTCAAAAGACGCCACAAAATCCAGAAATCACAAAAATTCGGATGACATGGAATTAAAAATTGCGGCCGCAGTATCTTTCGCCCAAGATGGCTTATTCGGGACAGCCGCTCGAACACTGACTTCAAACGGATTGACACCACACTGCAGACAGAAACGTGGTCTTCTCTGCTGCTGCTGCTTCTGGACCCACCACAGGTTCCTGAAGCAGAAGAAGCACCTTTACAATTGCCAAAAGACTTCGATTCATCCAAAGTGCTTTATTCCTTCCCTCTAGATACTGCTTGCGGATCAACTGTATTAAGGTGCTAGCATTTGATGAAAGCGTGTGATGCTATGCTAAACACCCCTATCCTTTCATTTCTGAAAGCTGTCATCAAAATGCTCCTAAGAGGTTCAGCACGAAAAGAAGTTCTTCACGCTTTATCCAGTGTTAATTTCATGGCTTTTAGAAAAGGAATCAATGACATCCGCCCCATAACATCAGGCGAAATTCTCAAAAGATTGATAAGCAAATGCGCATGCACGTTGCTCAAGTGAAAGGCTCTTAATTTCTTGAGACCTCACCAGTTCGGTGTGGCCTACAAAGGAGGCACCGAGAGAGTCATTCACACACTACGGTCGGTCATTGATGAGCAATGGAACAGCAGTAATTTTGGCATCCTTAAGATCGACATGTCCAATGTTTTTAACAGAATTTCCATGCAGCTTATTTTTGATGAATATGCATAGCAATTCCCAGAATTGCTCCATTGGATCACATCGTGTTATGCTGCTCATTCGACGCTATATCATCCTTTGCGTAATTTGACCTCGGAAGTAGGGGTGCAACAAGGAGACTCTCTTGGTCCGATTTTGCTTTCTGTGGCAGTCAACACAAGCGCATCACAAAGTCAATCCCATTAGTCTTCCATTCATAATATTTAGACGATGGAATCTTTGTTTTTGATTTAGCTGGCTTATGTGAAGTTCTCCACATTCTTCAATCGGATGAGAGAATTACTGGCCTTCGGATGAACCTAAACAAGTTCGAAATATTCAGCAAGAGTGATTTGTCCAGGTTTGAAGATACCATTACTAAATCATCGGAGCCTATTCTCGAAGCTCTAGGCTCGCCTTTAGGCAGCACCTCACACTGCCATGACTTTATCGAGAAAAAGCGAAGAAAAGCCGTAGAACTCCTACAAATGTTTAAGACAGTGCTATATCCTCAGGTTGCACTTTCAATCCTCAGGTGATGCAGTGGTTTCTGCAAAAATGGTTCACATTGAGCGAACTACGCCCATCATATATTTGTAGTCTACCATGTGGTAGGTCACACACAATACAACAATAGGAAAGAAAGAAACAAAGTCAAAGATAACTGCAAAGTAATTGCTTAAATGTTCGTCACAAACTTCTTCCATTTTTCTCGATCTTCACTCAGACGTTTCAATTCTCCATATGAATTCACCCCGGCTTTCCACTTGAGATCGTCCAGCCACCTCTCTCGTTTTCTTCCTCTTGTTCTCTTCCCGTTGATCTTCGTTTCAAGGATTTTGGTGAGAATGCCATCGTGTCGGAGTTGGTGACCCACATAGTTGCCTTTTCGACTCGTGATGGTGTTCAGTAGGCATCGTTTTTCATTTGCTTTCATCAAAATTTCATCATTTGTTACTCTGTCAGTCCACTTGATGTTCATAATTCTTCTCCAAAACCACATCTCTGCTGCCTCCAGGTATTTGACGTCACGATGTCTGAGTGTCCAGCTCTCGCAACCGTAAAGAAGGGTGCTCCAACAGTAGGTCTTTACCATACGCTTCTTGAATTCAATGCTGTTGGATGTCGTGGTCACTTCTTGTACTTTCTTGAAATAGGACTGTTTCGCTTGAGAGATTCTTGACCGTATTTCTTTCGTACATCGTCCGTCACTTGTTAGAATTGAGCCTAAATACTTGAAATTGTCGACTTTTTCCAGAACTTCATTTCCCACTCGCAATGTGAAAGGACAAGGCGAATTTGTTTTCGAAAATATCATAACTTTAGTTTTCTTAGTGTTGATCTTCATGCCGTACTTTTCTGCAGTGTCATTTAAGCTGTTCATTATGATTTGAAGTCCTCTGAGGCTCGAAGATAACATGGCCTGGTCGTCTGCATATCTAATCGCTGTTGTTATTTTTCCACACAAATTGACTCCGTGATTTGCCACTTTTGAATTTACTTCGTTAGCTAAGAATTGTATATACACATTAAAGAGCATTGGTGATATGATGCATCCTTGACGTACTCCACGCAGAATAGGGACTTCTCCAGTGAGATCATTACCTACTTTTATGACTGCTTTCTGATGCTGGTATAACTGTGCTATAATGTTTACTTCAGTTTCATTTATTCCAATGCTGACGAGAATGTTCCACAGGGTACTCCAATTGACTCGGTCAAACGCTTTCTCAAAATCTATCATGGCAACAAATAATGATCGATTGGCTTCGATATATCTTTCACTTAGCGTTCTGATTGCTGTTATTGCATCTCTCGTTCCTCGTTTCGATCTGAAGCCAAACTGCTCTTCAGTAAGATGTTCTTCTATTCTGGTTGTGATTCTTCTTTCGATAATGGCAAGAAGTACTTTTGATGTATGTGAAATCAGACTGATTGTTCTATAGTTCTTGCAGTCGGTAGCACGCACAGTTTTGGGAATGGGGATCAAAATGATTTTCGTGAAATCTTCGGGCCAGATTCCAGATTCAAGGATTTTGTTGCACATTTGAGTTATCGTTATCGTCCCAACATGCTCAAGCCCTTTAATCAATTCAGCTGGGATCTCGTCAACTCCAGGGCTTTTTCCGACTTTCAGTCTTTTTATCGCCATCTCTACTTCGGAATTGAGAATTGAGTTAACTTCCTGTACTGCATTCTCGGAGATAGGTCTCGGACTGTAATTTGGGTCCCCATATAATTCACCAATATACTCTTCCCATCTGTTTTTCACATCCTCAGGTTCAATCAAGTTTTCTCCAATATTTGACTTTATCATTGTTGATCTGTACGACGGTTTCCGTAGATGTTGTTTGATATTGTAGTACGCTTGGTCAGTCTTACTCTCTTTCATCAGTCGTTCAATTTCTTCACAATTTCTTGTCCACCATTCTTCCTTCCATCTTTTGGCATCACGTCTGATTTGATTGTGTAGCTCTCGGTATCGTCTCTTTGATTCATCATCTTCCTGTTTTTGAGTGATCGTCTTTCTTCCATTTTCTTTACTATTTCATTCGTGATGTACGGCTTACGAGGAATAATTTTCCGGGTACCGATACAGGTGGTTGCACTTGAGATCACCGCTGTTTTTACGTCTTTCCATTCAAATGTGCTGTTTTGAAGCTGTCGTTCGCATTCTGATTGAAATTTCTTCTTCACTTCGATGTTCTTCAGGGCTTCGAGGTTCCATCTTGGTTCAGGAGGTTTTCTTCTTACCCTTTTCAGTGTTGTTCTGCAGTCCATTACCAAAAGTGTGTGGTCGCTACCTACATCTGCTCCAGGGTATGTTCGAACATTCTTGACTGAATTTTTGAAACGCTTGCGGCAGATGATGTAGTCTATTTGATTTCTAGTTTTCCCATCTGGGCTTATCCAAGTATAAAGTCTTCTAGGGTGGTGTTCGAAGAGGGTGTTCGTAATTTTCAAGTCTAGCTCTTGACAGAATTCGAGTAACTGGGTGCTGCGATCATTTCTGACTCCTAAACTGAAATTTCCTATTTCTTCCTTGCTGTCTTCACACTGTTTTCCAACAATGGCATTAAAATCTCCAAGAATGTATAACGGCTCATTATTTTTGATTATTTTCATTAATTCCTTGATGTCTTCATACACCTCTTCTACCAATTGATCGTCTGCAGACTGGGTCGGCATATATACCTCAATAAGATTTATATTTCGGGGAGCATTTTCAATTTGAATCAACATTACTCTTTCATTTTTGCACCAATAATTTCTCACACTACGACTCCATTTCTTCGAGACAATAAAACCAACTCCGTTTATTTTCTTTCTTTCATTTCCAGAGAAGAAAACACGAGACTGATTTGTATTGAATTCGCCTGTGGCTTTGTATCTCATTTCAGATATTCCCAATATGTCGATCTTCAATCTCTTCATTTCTAGTTCAACATTTGCGATCTTTTCCGGTGATGACATGGTTCTTACATTCCAGTGAGCAATACGCATGCGATTTTCCTCAGTAGCGTGTTGACGGTCCGAGTTCACCTGAGGTCCATGATACTTCCGACCGAGCGAGACATTCTTTTGAATATCCTTGACGCTGTTGTTTCTCTGATTTCCCATTGTAAACTGCATCATGATTGGAACTTGGGAGGTGATATTGCAGTGGTTTCCCGTTGCCTACTGCAAAGTGGACTGGAGTGGACCACCATTACTCTTCCTGGTTGTTCGTCCGCCGTTGCCGCCGTTGACTTCCAGGGTCAGTCAACCAATTGGTTCTCCATTGATGGATTCGCCCTCAAGAATCCGTCTTCAAAGGATCCGCCGTTGGTCTTCGCCGTAACCCTAGCACGGGTTCTGCGATATACCCCGCAGCACTGGGTCCCTGTCTGAACTTAGCCATTGCTCCCGCAATGCCCACCCCCGCGACGTGGACGCGCCAGACAGGAATTACCAAAGTGTAGAGTAGAGAATTGGCTCTACCTACCTTTGGCCGGGTTAACTACCCTGTGATGGTCCAGGGCAGAGGGCATGGACCATGGACACGCCCATCAACAAATCAAATTCACCATTGATGAATTTCGACACCGTTGTGCGGCAAGCTCTAAAGGAGGCAACTGCGATTGAATGTACAACAGTTACCAACTACTGTGAAAAAGACTTGCCAACCTTCAGAGGTCTGATAGCAAGCCATGTCTGACTTTAAGTCAGCAACCGTTTAGGTGTTAAGCTCTTGAATCCGCTACAAGCACTATTCAGAGGGGATCTTATCCCATCTCCAGGGCCTACACCCACAAATCCAACGCACAAACTGGCGGACAGAGCGTGCGTCATGTCACTGTGTTGGTATTCGGCCTCCGATTTCAACATTAGAAACTGGTGGATTGTTTACAAGAGGAAACTACCGAAGTCGTCAAGACTCAGCCTTTTCATCAACTAATTAAATGATCATCATGAAACACGAATTTAAATTTTTCAGATTTTTGCCACGACTTATAAAGCGTTTATAAGTAGTTTATCATAATGCTTATCACGGAAGCAATCTTGAAACGCTAGTCTCATGTGTAAAACCAACGTTGTAGCCGTTTAATGCGATTTTAAATTTTTCAGATTTTTAGCACTTCTCATAAAACGTTTATGAGTAGTCTATGACTTGACCTGAATGATGACCTCTCAAACAAGCTTTGAACGAAGTCCATCCAACCTCTACAAGCAAAGATACAACCCTCTAGAGTTTAGGCCTTGATGGCTTGATCTCCAGGCCATCTGCTGACTTTTCACTCACTCTGACAACTCAGGTGAGGTCGCCGATCGAAAAATCTGCCTTAGTTTCGTAGGCGACCCAGTTTTTGGAGATTTCCAATGCTATCATCGGAGCTCCGGAGTTCACATACCTGCAAGTCGACTGGCGATTGAACTGATTCTCATCGGTGGAGGCTCCACTTATATAGCCGAGGATGCGATCGCTCTACTTCGTGAAACATCACACGTGTTTCCTTCCTTCCAATGACGACCAACACTGCCCGCCTGCTTGCTTGCTTGATGCCTGCCTGCCTGCCGGAGGGGGGGAGGGGTGAGGTTCTGCAGTTCTGAGCCGATGTCACTGAAAACAACCATACCAACCCAAAATTTCACGTAGATTCCGAATCTGCCCTCCGTCTTCCTCTCCGAAGACTCTTTCACCCCGAGAAAATGGCCTTTCTGATCCCAAAACGTCCAAAACCTGCAAAATCCTAGGTGTCAAAAACGGGAAGGGGAACGTGTCTCATCTTTTGCTATAAACCCTCCCATCGGATGCAGAAAGTTATAAGGATTCCAAATCTGAAAGCTGTTTCTTCAAACGATGCCGCGTTCCAATTCCAGAGACAAAACAGTGAAACCCAACTCTCTGTCCGAGGGGGAAAGGGTTTGGATTCTCCAGTTCTCGACCGATTGAGCTGGAAACAACCTTACCGACCCAAAATTTCACGTTGATTCCTTTTCAGAGACTCCTTCACCCTGAAAATGGCATCAAAACGTCCAAAACCTGCACCAAAGTGTCACAAACAACAACCAAAGTCTTACAACCAACAGCAAAAATCGGACAGGAGGGTAGGGGGGAGGGGTTGCACTCTTGGTCCGATCAGCTCCATCGCATCCCTGGCCACTTCCTTCTCTCTCGAGGAGAGGGGAGGTGAGTGAGGGAATGGCTGATTTGGCCTTGTTTTTGCAATATGCAATACTACTTATGTATTTTTGTGTAATGAGATGAGGGCAAATTTACTAGTCGTTGTAGTCGCATTATGAATGCGAATCTTCAGTCTTCAGACCTCATTTCGCCTGCGCAATACAGCTATGGACAAAAGTCACCGGACAGCAAAGTTTTTTGCTAAGATTCTTTCTATTGTCTACAAGAGAATATTGTGATACAGTTTAATACATCTAATTAGCCTAAATATGTTTCCTTTTTATACAGAACGTGTTGAAAAACAATTTTCTCGTTTTTGATGTTTATTTATTCCAAATTCTCGTTTTAGACAAAAGTGACCGGACACCTAAAATCGGGTGAATTATGATAAAAAACATGCTTTTTTAGTACTTTGTAGGAAATACTTTTGCACGAATCACAGAATTCAAGCGGCGTGGCATGCTCATGATCAGCTGCTGACACTTTTATGGGGTTATAACATGGTACTATGCATGAATTATTGATGCGATGATTTACTTCGCGTAGTTGGAGCTCTTTCGTTTATTACTCGACCAACTTCCGTCCACAAATTTTCAATTGGGTTTATATCGGGACTTTGCCCTGGCCAGTCGTTGATATGATCAAATTCCGAACTTGAGAGCCACTCCTTGACCGTCTTTTCTCGGTGGCAGGGGGCATTGTCATCCTGAAATACAGCGTGACCATCGGGAAGAGTTTGCGCGGCTCTGCGCGGCAAGAGTTTGCTGCATTTCGTGATTCAGAATCACCATCACGCTTGTGGGGTTCTTCATCGTCGCCATCGTGCATCTCGGGTCAAAGCGCTCACCAGTGCGTCGTCGGACTTTAGTCAGTCCCCGATTGCCAAATAAATCAAAGGAAGACTCATCAGAGAATAAAGTCCGTTCCCAATGGTCCATTGACTTTTGCGAATACTTAGTTGCGAATATCACACGGCGTCGTCGTTGGAAAGCATTTACGAAGGGTTTTCTAGCAGGTCTTCTTGCATAGAAGCCTGCAGCACGCAATCGTCGACTGAGGGTGCGGTCAGTGAAGGAAGCTCCCATAGGACCAAGAGATGTTCGAATCATCCTTGACTTTTGTCCAATTCGAACATTTGCGCTACTATGCCCTCTAAATAGGGATAAAACGTCAGCTTCAGTAACTACATTATATAACTATGTTTATCTGTGTATTATATTGTGTTTCTGCAATAAAAGAGGACGAGTTTACATTATACCCGGTACATCGAAATAACAGAGTAAAATATAAAAAAATCAAGTGTCCGGTGACTTTTGTCCACAGCTGTACATAACACTTGGTTCAAAACTAAGAGAAACACTGCTAATAGTCTCAATTTACAAAATATTAGTAATATTTTAGGGATACTGATATATACTTACTTTCAGCAATTAATGAGAAGTCGTATCAGTACTTTTCCAGACAATGCAAAGCGTTATGTGGCATAATTTGACTCGACAAATAAATGTGTTGAACTGCAGATATTATCAAAACGGATCGATGAAATCTAATGTCAGAAGGTGCAACTGATAGAGAATCAAGATAAACAGACATGGGTACTTCTATTCTTTCCCCCACCACATTTTTCAAGTTTTCCAAAATCATAAAATTTCGCCAGTTAGTCACATTGGGCTTAGAATAGACTTGATCTGTCACTGAGTGACACTACTACACGACTGAGAAGTCTTATTTGAACCCTGGGATGATGGATTAGTCCCTTGGATACTCAGTTAGAATACAAGGTGTAGCTATGATTATGAACTTCGTGTGATTGTTGTCTACGGACAAATGACAAGCAGTATTCTTTGTCTGCAATTCTGAGACTGTAAATGTTCTGCAAGTCAGATAAGAGGAGTGTTACACACTCAACGTCATGTGACGTTAGTGAGACTGCCCGTAGGAGCAAGAGAAGATCGTTGACGATGCAACACTTCCGGGTGTCAACAACAGAAATGTGAGGGGGGGGATTAGAAGTACCCAGACATGAATATTAGGCCTTCTATTTATAACAGAAACACTTTATAACAGCATTATACATAATTTACAACAATACTTCGCATATGATTGACCACGACTTCACGTGAAACAGTTCAATTCTCACACCGTAGTAAGACAAGACCACAAAATTATAAACGATGAAACAGCGAAATATTGCGACGCAGACGATGATTAATGCACTGCAGTCATGAGCTCCTCCCAACAAATACGATCAATCAATAGGGTCCGGAAGCTAGCGCGAATTTGTGCAGGGAGCGTGGTTGTGCATAAAACTTTCACATAGCACACTTCTAACCTAACTGTAACACTTCGCGTCTGTCTGATCAGATCATTTGCTTTTCAGAAATATAGAGGATAACGAAATCCTATGTATTTTTAATTCTAGAATTGTGACATCTGAGCTGTTGACTTCATTTTTTCGAGTTTTTGCTCATAGAAAATATATAAATTGATATTTTGTTGAAATGGTTGTTATAGAAATCATCTACGAATCTTTCAATGGATCAATCAGTGACAGAGGATGAAGAAATATGTGCAAACAGACACTTGTCGTTGGTGTAACTGCAAATTTTAACATAGAAATGTCAGGAAAATTCTTGATGTACTCTAACAAATAGTGTTACAATATCATTCACAATGTCTCAGTCAATCGTTCACAAAAAAGGTTAATCAAGCCCATGTTATTTCCATGCGATTCGATTCGATTCGACTCAAATTTGCCGATTCGCAGGTCCCTAGTATAGTGTACAGTATATGTACATGTACATTGTGCTTATATATTTTTTAGCGAATAGCTGCATCATGATAGATTTTGATTCTACAGAAAATTGTCTTTATTCTCTTCAACATGTTGAAAACATCCTCTTTCGCTTTTCTTTCTTTCGTATTTTCGCTTTTACGCAGAGTTACATGACGACGGTTAGTGATAGGTTCTGTCCTATTATCATCTCAAGAACAAACTACAATCAGAGACAATTGTAAACTGCTTCACATGCTCTGCATGTGCGCATCTGCATAGTAAATAATTCGGTCGATTCAGTTCAGATTATTCATACAAGCAGATATCGGAATTGATTCACTTTGACTTTCAACGGATGGCAAATACCTTTGGAAGATGAGAGATTTAGACAAAGGGCCGGCAATCGGACAACGCCATATCCTAATTGTATTAGCAAGTGTCGGCTTATTTCTTCTATATTCCATGCAGATGAGACTGAGTGTGGCATTGGTAGCTATGGTGAACAATACTGATGCTGAGACAAACAATGCATCCATCAATGATGAATGTCCAGTAGTGGCTACAAACTCATCCACCCACGCCACAACATACAATGGTGAGTTTAATTGGTCTAGAAAGGTACAAGGATACATCCTCAGCGCATTCTTTTGGGGAACTATCATCTTACAAATTCCTGCGGGCACCTTCGCACAGAAATATGGTGCCAAATGGTTCTTTGGCATCGGAATATTGTGGGTATCCGTTCTGACGTTGTTGTCGCCGTTGATTGTTAGATTCAATGTTTACTTATTTCTTGTTATTCGATTTCTTGAAGGATTAGGACAAGGTTTGATTCTTCCATCACAGATGGCGATGATCGGACGGTGGACTCCGTGGGAAGAAACAAGTCTCTTGATCTCAATAACCGCAACCGGAACAGCAGCAGGAGCTATTGTCGGCCAAATGGCTGCAGGAGCTCTGTGTGTCTCCTCCTTCTTGGGAGGCTGGCCGTCTGTCTTCTACATCTTTGGAGGATTGGGAGTTCTATGGTTTATTGCTTGGTGTTTTCTTGCTTATGATTCTCCAGAAAAACATCCAAGAATATCAATCGAAGAAAAGAATTACATTATGAGATCGATCGTTTCTCAAGAGGATGCAAATAAGAAAGCGATCCCATGGAAACGTATTCTTCTTTCCGTAGCCTTTTGGTCATGTGTTGTAGCTCAAACTGTATCAAGTTGGATGGTTTACACCATAATGACATGTTTACCACAATTTCTGTCCGATGTTTTGCATTTCGATATAAGTGATAATGGATTGGTTTCAAGCGCTCCTTATAATTCACAAGCCATTTTCTTCAATGTGTTTTCCAAGCTTAGCGATACGAGTGTGTCTCAAGGTTGGTTCGGAAAGACAGTTACAAAGAAGTTCTTTTCTTTTATTTCCCTGGTTGGTTGTGGAGCATGTTTACTCGGAGTAACATTCGTCAGCTGCAGCAAAGCATGGGTCATCGTTCTTCTCATACTATCTTACACTTTGTATTCTGCAATGAACGGAGGGTATGGATACGTTCTATTAGATCTTTCTCCTGAGTATTGTGGAACAATTTCTGCAATATCAGTTATAATTGCCAATTTAACGGGGATTGCAACACCGTTGTTAACAGATTTTATCACAGCTGAGAAAACCATCAATGAGTGGAACATTGTTTTCTACATCTCCAGTGGTGTCTGTGCTTTTGGAATAGTTCAGTTTCTCATGTTTGGGTCAGCTGAGCATCAAAATTGGGGTGATGATATCGAAGACAATCCTGATGCCGTCTCCAAAAGGTGTGAGGACAACGAGCCTATAGTAATAAATAGTTAGGCTTTCTATCTGTTGTATGACGATCGTGTGAAGATACAATGCCAGATTCAATTATTCCAGATTAAATATCTTGTCTGAAAGTGTCTTGTACCTTGATACCTTGTAGGCTACGCATTTGGTCTGACTTGTCATAAAATATTTCAGCCTTACACATGCTACGTAGGCTCAAATTCAATGCATGAGAAATGCTCAAGAAATTCAATGGATAGTTATCTCTTTCTTCTAATGTTAATTGGATGTCTTGACGAATAGAATGAAATGTTTCTAAATAATTTTTGAAGGATTCAAAATCCTTGAAGATTGGACCCATTAACGGTTCGTTCACGGCAACTCAAATACTAGTTAGTCTACGTTTGGGGTCATATATGACCCCAGAAATAACAATGTAATTCCGATCCAAGACTCCACAGGAATCCGTATTTTTAATACTTACAGTTCCACGACACATAATTTAGACTTGCATAAGTAGATCCATGTTTTAAAGTTATGCTGCGTAGTATTTGAATTACTTTGTTGTGGGTCTATTATTTGGTTATTTCACAAATAGAAAGATAAGATTAAACATGTATATATGTACAGACAAAACGTTTCATCCACTTGTCCTATTTGTCAGACACGGCTTAAAATTTTAATTGAAAAAAGATTGTGACTCTTCTTAGTCCTCTGCATGAAAATTGAAAAATGGCGACTGATGCATAATGAATATACACAACCCTTGAATGAGTCTTATAAATAAGGCGTTGGCAATCATTACAACGAGCTTGCACTTCCTGATCTTTCGATCGGTCACACATGATGCATCGATCTCGCTTCTGGAGACTTTGGTTTTCTCGAGTGATGACTTCAATGGGAAGCCCACTGAGATACACATGGTCTGCCTTACAAGTGGGTTCACACATTGCTTGTATTGCCTGTATCGCACATGATTTTCGCACATGGAGTATCACTCCGTGGACTCCGGTTGTTCTGAAAATGTAGCAACATGTAGGCGTTTGTGGTAGCAATATCAAAAAAAATTGAAGGCCAATTCAAATGGCCTTCTTTAACATTTTCTTTTGGAGCTACAGGCCTGCAGACGCACCATGTGGTCCAAATTGTCATCGCCTGACTTCGTTGAGTTGCATTCCTGTATAATGTCAGGCTTTCCATCATATGACTCTCCTTGCAAATGCTCGACAGAGAGAAGTAATAATGAACTCGTTCCTTTGTCCCTATATAAAAGAAGTATCATGTTGCTGCGATAAAAATATATGGAAAAATCTCTCTCTGCCACGACCAACTTTCGCAACGAATGGAATTCCTTTACGATTCACGACGGTTCTCATACGATTCATCTACGTACATAATGACATCATCAATAATATTATCAGCATAAATTAGGAAAGCTTCTTTTTCATCGACGGGGTGAATTCCACGTTTAGGTCCAGCTTCCTCGCGAATTATATTTTGAGATCTGTGACGTCCTGAAGTAATAGAAGGCCGATTCATCCATTCCATCTGATCAGCTGCGACATATACAGTTATCAGTATCTGCTTCCTCCTCACTGTCACTAGAGCGGCTATCAATCCAGTATCATCGATGAACTCGTCGTCGGGCGTCGTCATATCACTCCCGGTTTCTTCGCCGTCGTTATTCACATCATCACCACCATCTGAATCGTCATTATAGTCATCCAAAATGACGGTCAAGTCGTATTCCTGGTCTGTTTCTTCAGAATTATCGCCAAAAATCATTAGCTTCTAACTTTACTTAATTTCACGACATAATTCGATAGACAACCACGAGACCAATGTGAACCTTTGTGGATGCCTGTCACATCGGCGGATCAATAAGCATACGTTGTCTCAGTCTGTGCATCGATTGTCCTCACAGGTCACCTGCGCTGCCTCTATCGAAGACGTGTGTGTTTTGTGTGAAAATTCAATTCAATCTACGCTAATATCATCACGATGAAAGCAAATTTACTGAACGCATGAAGTTTGAAACAGAAGCTCTCACATGAAAAGCTTTCTTCAATTCCATCAACTCAAAGTTTCTAAAATGATTTTGATCTATGGTGGAATCTAGCAAATTCAAAAGTTTCATGAAAATGCAAGGGTATGCGTAACAATGATTCCTTGCAATAGTAGCATCAGATATAAATTGGAAAAAGGTTGGCAACTTTAGGAACAGCTTGATTTTTATTGGGCTTGTCATTTCATGCTGATAAATTTGGTTTTGAAAAGGCTACATAGCTGCCGGCAATAGTAGTATTATTTTATTTCTACCTAGGTAGGCCCATTGTCTTAGGCCTACTTTCATTTTATCTTATGGAGGCCTAGATAGAAGTGCCAGTTTGCATTCACAATCAATAATCAAAATAATCAATGTTAATAGGACTACAAGACGTTTAAAAAACTAGAACTTGAATAACTTTCATGATACATCCAGTAGGCCTATAAGCACATTTTTCATTAAGTTTCATAGGCCTACTGTAATCATCATGTAATAATGGTGATGAATGCACTTTTTACCCAGATGTGAATGCATTTAGATGAATAGTAGTTTTTCAGCTTACTTCACTTAAATTCGATCTGACGGATGCAGATAATGCAAATTGCTACCTTTCTATATTTGGGGTCATGTATGACCCAAACATAAACCAACTAGTTCTTGAAATTACTTTCGGTTTCAGAATCGCTTTTCAAATGAAATCATAAGGACTTTGTAATTGGTCTAAAGAGTGACAAAGTCACAGCTGCCGAACTTTGTCGTGTGATCCATCTAGATTTGACATGCTTTTAACCCTTTAACATCCAACAAAAATAATTGCGTTAAAGTCCAGTGGGGGTCTTTGAGGCCCCAATGTGTTTTTTCTAGAAAATGACTAAGATTTGTTTAATTATAATACTGAACTCAATTAGGACATATGAACAAACAATTTTGAGGAAAATACTTCCATCTTTTAGCATATAGCTGTACTATTAAGCTTAAATTTATGTATAAGAATTAGGCTATCTGTGATTATCATGAAAATCAAAGCAATTTACATGCACAAACTTTTGATGAAATTGTACCTATAAAATCAAAACATCAGTCCGCTTCACATTCTTCGCATATTATGCAGCAAAGTTCATTACGCACGTTTCTTTCATTGTATGAAGCCATATCGATGAAATTACAAAAGATTGCGAATGGCCACCTTCTTGTTTTTCTTTTGCACGAATATGTTCTGCACACTGAGTGTCAACTCCTGATTTATTTCGATTATAATCGAGAATTATTTTCGGCTTTCTTGGATCCTGTGGCTCACACTGATTGTCATGATGAATCGTAGAAATGAGTATCGCAGATTTCCCCTTTTAGGAACCAGTGCAACGTTTCGTTGAAAGTAAATACTCGTGAATGGTTCGCGACGGGATGAGGGCTGAATTTCGTTAGGTAGCTCACCTTTATTCTTTCTAATTGTTGCGGAATACGTCAGATCACGACCGAGAAGTGCTCGAGCAGCATCACTGCTCGAGAAAAATTGTCTGCAATTATAGAAAGAAACTCCCATAATTCTAAAACGACTCGAAATGCTTGTCGAATCATAATTTAGGCGTTCAATCGTGATTTTATGAAGGATGAAGAACACATTCAGTGAGCCTTATTTCTATCGAAGATCTATTACGTACTAATAGCATCACCTAATATCAGTATAGGGCATATAACATTTAAAATTTGCCTAAAAGTGCTGGGGGCCTCTGAGGACCCCACTGGTACTTAACGCTACAAATAATCTAAACCCATATAGGCACCTAAACTAGTGCGCACAGAGACTTGAAAATTCACGCACACTGTAAATCGCTCAATACCAATCACATACGAAGGGTGCATAACAAAAAAATTTTTGGAATATTTCTGTATTCTATTGGCATATATTTGTATGCTTTTCGTATTTCATTTCAAATATGGTATGCTTTACATACTAAAGCCATACCAGCACAATGTTAAAGGAAAGCATCAATGATGTCTAAAGTATGTTGATTTAAGGCCTTTTGTCAATAAAGATCACACTTATGTTACTACTGTTCTGTAAGTAGTAAAATAATGACATTTAATAGTTGAACTTACAATACTGAATTCAATTTTAATACATGTAAGTCTAAGTCATTTCAAAAATAATCAATAAGTGTTTAACCATCAACAATTATGCATTACGTAATTTTGGAACTAAGCATATTACCAGTCCGAAATAAAAACACATTATAATTCATGAACGCAAAAATAGTTATGTTTGAGATATATAAGTCGACATGATTGCTCGAAGATTATCGTTTTATTAAAGTGATGTGTATCAACTTAATTCATAGAAATTAGCAAATTATTAGTCTTGTGAATGCCATTAGACAAGTAGCAACGATGACATGCGGCTTTAATTTCACATTAAACATAATCTAGTTAACTACCACACTTTCACAAAGCAAAATTCACGACTGGTATTACTGAAAAAAGTTATTTGATAGTACTATGTACTGTAATATAACTTATTTTTTGTCATGTGACTTATAAAGCTTTTCATACGAAACACATACGAATGAGGATGAATTTGCATCGAGCCTCATATATAAAACATACCATACTCGTATTTCATTGTAAAACAGCCAATCACAGATAGAATAGTTCGTATCGCTACATATCAATCACATACGAAAGTAAGTGAGATTTCGTATGAAAAACATACCAGATCTCTGTAAACATACGAGAATCTCGTATCAGATGTTAGTTTCAAATTGTATGTGATTTTGGTATGTACTGTATGTTTGTATGTAATTTTCGTAATTGTAATTTGTAATTTTGTAGTTTCGTTTTTCGTAATTTTGTAATTGTATGCTTGTATGCAATTTTCGTATCCAGCGATTTACAATGTATATGGGCTAGACATGATCGCTAGAGGTCTCACGAAAGCTGAATAAAATTGATTTAAAAATGGATAGTCAGGAATACAATTAGAAACCGCTGGGGGCCTGAGAGGCCCCACAGACGTTAAAGGGTTAAAAAACGCCTGGGTATATGACCCCAAACGTAAACGAATCGTTAATATGTCGCCAGTGTTTCTACAAAGTTCAGTAGGTTGGATTTTTCATTCATTTTCGAGAAAATCAAGTGCTTGATTTTAGTACTATTCATGAATAGTACTAGCGAATGAGGGAACATAGTGTGCCTCCATATGACAACTGTTTCTTCTGTAAATATGCCGGTCAATCATAAATAGTTTAATCATTAAATTATGCTGTTTTTTTAAAAAGCAGCCGATTGGCCCTGCAGAAACGTGTGTGAAGTCGACGGAAGCACCAAGCGGAACGATTATCTATTACAGCAAGATTCTATTCGAAACAATCTCTTCGATATCAATTTCAGTCTCCTTACCACGAATGTGCTCAGATTCCGCAAATTCGAAGTCGTGCTTGAGAAATTCAAGTTTACAGATAAAAGTGGTTCCGTTGTGGAGTTAGCGGAACCAACTTCTTGGTTTCAGTGAGAGTCGCAGTAAATCAGTTTCGCTTTGTCACACCTGATCAGATTTGTTGCACTGATTACAAATGCATGTGATGCTCCATTTTTCACAACAATTTAGTTGAAAAAAGGCAATATCGCAGCATATTCATGTATGTGTGTGAAGTTAATGGAACCACCCAATGGAACCATTTTTATTGCAGCGTGATTGTATTCGATACAACTTTAGGTTTATCAATTTTAGCCTGCTGAACATGAATCTCTCTCTCTCTCTCTCTCTCGAAAATCAAAACTCAAAACTCAAAAGGTTTATTGCCCAGCAGCGTGGGAACAAACAAAGTTCATACAAGTAATACAATATCATGATTTGACTAATGTACAAGAAAGTTAAAGATGACAACGATGAATGGGATGGGTGAGATGGAAAGCTAAAATCGCACGAGCACCATGTTCGCCGTTGTATTTCGTAAATGACTGATGGTCGGAATGAGTCTGAAAAAAGTCTGAAGCTTTCATATTATTTGGAAGTGTTCTATGTTATTAATAAATTTTATTAAATGATTTTATTTGCACATCACACCCAGCAGCAGATTATTAATCCTATTATTAATCTGAGGATCGATTGATTAAATATATGTAGGATCAATGTTTTTTAAAACAGCAATACTCAGTGCCTACCTGAAATGTGATGATTGAAAATTGATAATTAACTGTGCAACTTCAGTCTGACTTGACAAACGTTCTCCGATAAAGGTCTTTAGCGAGTGACCGATGTATTCATCTTATCTGCAGTCTACGTATGTGAGTAATTTTCACGATCATTTAACAATGCAGCAATGCATTTCAACTAACCTTTGGTCTAATTCTTCGCTTCAGTCAGTAAGTGTCACCGTTTTGTGAATAGAAATCTTATCAAGCATCACTACGTGTTCCATCTCTTTCATAGCTCGTCATTTAATCACAACATTGATTAGAAAAGTCAATCATGAAGTTTAGGAAGATTGTGTGACTCCAAGTATTTATGGAGAACAGAGGATATGTGAATCTGAATTTAGCAGAAAGTATAAGGATATTAAGATTAAAAAGGGGTAATAATATTCATAGTTAGAATTTAGAGGATATAGGTACAGGTAAGAGAAATAAATTTTATTTTATATAAAACAAGAAGGGAAATAACATAATTAATAGAATATCTATATGAAAACATAAAAAATAAAAAAATAAAATGAATGATTAAGAAATATATTTTCAAAAATCTGCAATTAATAAGAAGTTGTATCCGTCCATTTCCAGACTATGCAAAGTGTCATTTGGCATAATTTGACTCGACAATAAGTATGCAGAACTGCAGATACTATCAGAACGGATCGATGAAATCTAATGTCAAAAGATGCAACTGATAGAGAATCAAGATAAACAGACATGAAAAATAGGCCCATATTTGAAACAGAAAGAGCACTTTATAGCAACACTTCGTATATGATTGACCACGATTTCACGTAAAACAGTTTAATTCTCATAACGTAGTAAGACAAGACCACAAAATTATGAACGATGAAACGACGAAATATCGTGACGCAGACGATGATTTATGCGCTGCAGTCATGAGGTCAGGCCAGGCTAATATCCTTCCTCCCAATAGCATCCGTATTGTAGCAACTGCATGTTAAGTAATGGCATCACAATGGTGAAATTGATCATAGTTCTGCAGGAAGAGAGGCCGACATCAAAACTTCCAAAGAGTGATGCACACCCTGTGGATACTTCGAATCTGCGCGTCTGTCGAGTTTTACTCGGTTCCTTTTCCTGTCATACAGGATCAAAGAAAAACACGTGTAAATACAATGTGAAGCAGATTGAAGTCTTCGGTAGAAAAGTACGGTATTTTCTAAGCTGTCTCTGATTAAATGAAAATTCATCTCAGATCGCTAAGAACAAGCTACATGAAAGCTCACCATCATCAGATAGAACGTTTTCTGTAAGTTTAGACGCACCTTCCACGTCCTGCGCCGTCTTATGACCAGGATACACACTGTTTGAAGTATTCGTTGGAAGTGTGTTGAAGGTATGCGTGATTATCGAATTGTGAAGAGAGGTTGTAGCTGAAATTTCACACTTCTTGTTGATTGTGGGTTCGAAAAGTGTCAGTTTTGTTTTTGCTTCGTCTAGAGAGTTGAGCAGCCTATAAAATGATAACTCGTAGGCATACATGCACTGGCCAACTTCATACACAAGATCATACACAATTGTAGAGGTTCGTGAATATAATCTCAGCCTGTACTTTATACTGGGTGGGAATAATTGAAAGATACAAAGCCCATCTGGCTACTTGACTTCTGGATAATAAATCAAAGCACAATGTATGATACCTTGAATTTAAAGGAACCTTTTTCGACGGATACTTATAATGCCGCATCCTTGAAATGGACTGCTATCAACGGCCTTTGTACCGATACTGTCATATCAAATATTCCACCTTACTTCTTAATCTAATAATTCTCAATCAATCTTCAACTGGTCACCGCCTTACCGTACCTATTCACCATGATCATATTGACCTAAGGTGCGGATGGAGTCCTGTGTAACTCTATTGAAAATCCAATCTATCAGCTTAATCAAATGGTAGATGATACTGTCTAATAAGCACAAAGTTCACAAGAAATATAGCTTGCTCTGTGAGAATTAGAAGTGCATTAACATCTAAAAAGTAAATTAGCAGTGCCTTGCACATTTACCATGGACTTAAGTACATGAGTTTTGTTGACTAAGACATTAACAGGAGATGAGCATATTTCAACAAGTCAGCCTGGTACCTCCTTGGTCCGATTCGCTAGCCATCCCCGTACACCAGTGGTGGGCAACCAAGTTGAGATAGCGGGCCACCAATTTTAAAACGCAGTAGTATAGGCTTAATATTCTTTTATTCCGTACTTCTAGGTGCATATTTGGGCTGCTGCACCGTACGTACATATCAGGGATATATAGAGGTAGGGGATTGATAACTCCAAAATGCTACTGATACGTGGAGGGTTAAAATCCTGAACGCCTGTGTAGCTTAAAATTAGAGCATTAAGTTGCACTTATAAATCAAAAACATATCAAGTAAGTGTATGTCAGCAATTATCAATGCGATAATGATTACATTACCACGTAGGTCAAAGATCAGTTCAAGGTCAAAGGTCACAGATCTTTAGATGAACAGCCGGAAAGTTTCCTCAACTTTCTTTGATTTACTTCAGGCTCCTTTTCAACGTTGATGCATTTCAATTCGTTCTTTGCGAAAACAGTTGAACGGTGCAGATTATGATAGGTTAGAATAGCATGAATTGTCCTGAAGCACATTTCTATTTCTGATCAACCAAAAGAAGAGAATGAATCAGAAAGAATCTGCAGACGAACCTCTATATATCCCCTGGTACATATATATGTATAGTGGCCGTATTACAGAACAAAAATTTTACATGTCAATGTATGCATTCAGTATTATACGCAACTAATTTGTTTAATATTAAGGAATCTATAATTTACTTTCAACAATTCATGTTGTTAAAATTGAAGTAGCGAATAAGGCCTTATATCAAATCATGGAATACATTTTCTGTAGTTTAAACGGTACATTTTGACTTTTTTGGTGATTTTACCCAACATTACCTTATTTCATCGAAAAACAACGGTCATGCAAGTGCAGTGCAACCAACCACACCTGAAAGCCGCACAAGATAAAAACGATTTTGCCTTACAATTTATTGATCATGCTACATGTACAGTCATTTAATTTTTAATTAATGGTTTGCCCATGCGTTGCCTACCACCACCGTAAGCCCTGATGAATTATCACTTCTAAACGCGGTTTATGGGGTGTATTCTGAGCAGGTCATGACTGAGCTGTACGAGTTGCGAAGCAAACCATAAAATGAGCGACATGCCATGCATCTAGGTTTATAGCAGTTCTATAATCAATTGCGAGAATCTAAATAGACTTCCCAATTATTGGCACGGCTAATCTCTGGACCTAGGTAGGTAGAAGGATAGCATAGTTGGATCAGGAGCGCGCATAAGATTCAGGGTTCGAGTCTGTCCGACAGGGAAGGCACCAACGCTCTCATTAAAAGCAACTTGCCCGAACCGTGTGAGAGATAGGCTTCCACACTCTTAGTTTGCTAAGATGACATCGTTCAATGGTTCTGCATGAGCAATGAGCAAAAAATGTTGGACATTGTTGAATAATGTGTCTTTGCAAAAGCTAGATCTTATACAACATCCCTGAGGAGTCCTGTGAACATTTCATAAATCCTATGCCTCAGCAAATCAATGCTGTTCGTGCAGCCAATAGATGTCAAACCAAGTGCTAGATGTGGCCTCATATTACTAATCATTATATTCAAAAAATTAATAGACTGAGCGTAGCAGATTTTACTATCTCTTATCAACTTTGTTATGAGACAAACAGCTGAAAATCAGAATGATAAAATGAAATTTGTGATATTTTTTATTGTGACAATGATATTTTCATTCGAAGAATTTTTTTAACATTTTGAACAGTACCATCGCAGCCGATTTTGTTAGAAGTTATCATTTTCTGACAATTCACCCGCCTCCGAAATACTTATTCCAATGTACGATTCTGACTGAGGAGGTAAACATAGAGAGGATTCCGATAGTTTATCCCGAGATAAACATAGTTCTGCTAATTAAAGATCTCTTTCTCAAAAAACTGGAAAAAACCCGACAGCGTCACCAGTCAAACATTTCGAGTCCTCATTTATGAACCTAAAGCTGTTGAAACATATTGGGGCATTTGGGAAGGAAATCGCAAGGGTTTCAGTCAAGTGACCTGGAGCTTTTTTCCTTGAAATATGAACTCAAGTGATTCCTTTATAGAAAAGCTTCATCATGTCAATTTTGGAGCTTCATCAATTTTTGTCTGTGCCTCCGTAAAGCGCATTTGTGGCGAGAATAGAGCACGAGCCACCAAGATTGTCAGATAGGCCTAAGAATCTTTATTTACAGCTGCTAGTGTGCAAGCGAAAATGCTGCAGCGATGTTTTTCAAGAATCCAAACTGCCTTTTTTGTGCATTTTCATCCATGAAATACATCATTATCTTGTATCAAAGTCTGGATAGAGACGTCGCAGATGATTTCTTACTACGGATAATCTTTCTTACAGTCCTAAACCCATCAGAGTCGCTAGTTAGATAAGTGCTCGGAAAGGTTTTCAAGTACAGGTTGTTGATATTTCAAAGGTCATAAAAGATAGTCGGAAAAGAAAAGGCTAACTGAACTGCGATATTCATCAATCAATATCCTAAGCGGATTTATCGATAACAGATCAGTATGAACCAAATCAATATCACTTCACATAGCATGACCAGTGACACCTGTCAGGAATTAGGTAATAATGTCAATATTCTGAGAATCAACAGGAAACTTGTGACATCACTGCAAAACTCATTGTTTCACCGACACACCAATGGATGATCGATGCAATAACTGCCACATCAAACAGAAAATATGAGTGAGTGCCCTGACTATAAAAAGAAGATTTGTTAAAGAGTGTTTACAATGATTACAAAACAACCGCTCAATATTACACAAATGGCAGAATGAGCCTGAAATTCTCAATGAACAGTTGATATCAGTCGGTGCATCTGTTACTTTAATGGTTCACAGAACCAATAGGTCCAGCAAGTGCTGGAGTCCTTTGAAATTTATAGACATTAAAAGATGGCTTCCAAATCTTTAAAGAATAACTGCAAATGATCGTCAAGCTGTTTTGTTTGCAATGCTCAGTAGTGTAGTCGCAAATTCTTAGGAAATATAAGGCTACTGATCAAAAACTTCACTGAATTATGAAATTTAACGCCAGTAATAGTTACAGATTGTTTCATAAAAAATGGATCACCCTTAAACATCGCCTTAACTTCAACTTTGTCTAACTCCGCCAAACTTGAATGAATTTCTCTGAAATTTGGAAGATATGTCAGTTGTGCTTACTAATATCATTGTTGGAAATTTCAAGCATGAATACTGAGTTGTTTTCCTGTTATAGATAAAAAAGTAGTAGATAATTTGATCTTCATTTAGCAATGTTACACAAAATCATACCTCACTCTTATAAAATTACATTTGTTTCCTTTGTTATGTAATATGTTGTTCTACAAGCCAAAAGCTATCAAGCAAAACAAAAATAAAGAAAATCGGTCAATCAGAGCCAGTATAGCACCATTATTCATCAACAATAATGTAACTGCTACATGTGATTAACTGGACTTCATGTTCCATAGCTTCCTGACTTCGTTGCGGTGGTGTTGGCAACACTCCTGATTGCTTTCAGCTAGAAATCTATCTCTTACCGGTTGAAAACAATACAAAGCACAAATGAACAACAACGAGATCGCATTCACAAAAGGCAAAGTGTCAACCTTGCTAGAACTAGGTTTTTCTTTGCGAGCTACAAGCAAGCGACTAAATGTCCCTTACACAAATGTGCATCGATGGCATAATGATGATTTTCGACTCTGTCGTAAAGAGGGCTCTGGCCGTCCACGCAAAACATCCAAACGTAGAGACCGCCTAATTTTGAGATTTGCTTAAGTTGATCCAAGTCTCTCGTTAACTGAGATGGCTGCACTAGACTCGTCTATTTCTAAGTCCACTATTCGTAGAAGACTTATTGAGTCAAATTTCAAGAGCTGTAAGAGGCCCTCTCAAATCGAATTATCAGATCAGCATACAAAAAGACGTCTCAGATGGACAATGAGTCATTGTCACTGGCGAGATCAATGGGATCGGGTTGTCTGGTCTGATGAGGCATCAGTCCGTCTGAAGGATAGTAATGGTCGATTGAGATTATGGATAAAATCTGATCAGGAAATTCCGAGACATTTACATCGTCCCCGGGTACAAGGTGGTGCGACTCTACTGATTTGGGCTGGCATTTGGACCAATGGCCGCTCTGAACTTCACATACAGCAAGGAACCATGAATTCTGAACGCTATGTGAATGTTTTACGAATGAATGTGAATGAACGAAGCTTCTTAAGAACCGTTACTGTATCATAGCTTATCAGATTATATAAGGACATTTAAATATATTAGGGATATGAAATAACATGAAAAATGCTTTCTGTATCATACTTATGTTTTATTTAGTCAAATTTTAGGATGATCCACTTTTTATGAAACGGACTGTATTTACACAAATAGCATATGATTGCTTCTTTAGAGCATTCTACGAGTTAGATATCTTAAATGCCCGAATCCTATTTAGTACGAGCTATTTAAATCGAACGAGTTCGAATGCTATGATGAAGCAATCTCATGCACGAGTTGCGTAGAGAATTTTATTTGACGACGCGCTATGATGATCAAGAGTATTTGAACAGAAATTTGGCCCAATCAGTAGTGAAAATATCTATTCACATGCCTAGTCTATACTAAAGCAGGACAAGAGCACTCATAATTGGCATAGATTAGCTCCTTCCCGTGCAATATCACTTTAAATTATTATTTCCCGCGCGGCCAATAATCTTTACATGTCAAATAAAGCGTCCCCCAATACAAATACGATCAATCAATATATTCCGGGAGCTAGCGCAAACTTGTGTAGGGAACGTGGTAGTACATAGTAGACATTCACATAGCATAGTACACCTCTAGCCTACTGTAAAACTTCGCGTCTGCCGGATCAGATCGTTTGCTTTTCAGAAATAGAGATGATAACAAAATCCTATGTATTTCTGATGGTAAAATTGTGACATCTGAGGTGTTCACTCCCTTTTTTCAAGTTTTTGGTCATAGAAAATAAACAAACTGTATTTTGTTGAAATGGTTATTATAGAAATCATCTACAGATCATGATCTTTAAAATTATCTATCATTCAGTGACAGAGGATGAAGCAATATGTGTAAACAGACACTTTTCGTTGGTGCAACTGCAAATTTTAACATAGAAATTTCAGGAAAATTCTTGATATACTCTATGGTGTCCATCATTCACAATGTCTAAGTCAATCGTTCACAAAAAAGCTTAAGTAGGCCCATGTTATTTTTTTTGCGATTCGATTCGACATTTGATTCGACTCAAAATTTACCGATTCGCAGGCCCCTAGTATACAGTGGCGTCGTCTCCGTGCCTGCGAGACGACGCACACCCAAAAAATAATTGCTGACGTTCATAAAACAAAAGGTTCAAATAGTTTTCATTTGTTTTTGAGATCATCTTTACGTTTACAACTTTACATACACTTTACAGTATCAAGTCACTGCTCTCAAACATGCTCCGACCGCCAGCGCTCAGCTGTCAAATAATGGCTCAAGGAGATCTTGATTGCAACAGGAGGCGAAACTAACTCTTGGCGCACTCATTCTTTTAACATAAGTAGGCGGACGATGACAACAGATGCTAGGGTTGTAAGAGGTTTTTACCAGTCCCGGCATGCGTGTGCATGATTGCAGTTATCGACCGATCGAATATATGACTCGACACCGCAGCTGCATGCTTTGCTGACCCGATCGGGGCGTTGTCAAGACAACCTGCCATTGTCTGTTGATATAATAGGGGGAACTTAGTCGGCTGTGTTTTTGCACGCGGCTGCCTAACTTTATCTACGATACAACAGTCAAGGCGTCGTTTGGCAATCCTTCATCCTCTTCGTTTGTGTCAGTGCGTTAGTGTGTTCTGTATTTCGGATTTTGGATTGATATACAACTGCTGTGTGTCATATTGCACAACACGACGACGAAAAATCCTCTTCGAAAGACGTGTGTGAAGTTAGCACCGCCACTCAGCACCGCCATCTTGAAAATGGAATGTGCCACTCAATTAAACCTAACAGATCCATGAATTTGGTGTGTGCCAGCATGTGCCACCCATTATTTTTAAAAAATTCCTCCTAGTTTAGGAGAAATCGCTGGTTGAAAGTTCGACATGGCGGTGATGTGAAGTTAGCACCGCCACTAAATTTTTTTTTCCAAAATACACAATCAAAACATACGAAACACGCACAACAGATAGAAGACCATCAAAAACATTGTGCCAGCAAGTTTCAGCACCTAACTCCCCGTACTTTCGGAGAAATCAGTCCCCGAAACCACAAAATGGCGGTGATGTGAAGTTAGCACCGCCACTGAAGTCTTTTTTTAAAATACGCAAATAAAACACGCAAGACAAGTACAACTGAGATATGATCATCAAAAACATTGTGCCAGCAAGTTTCTTCTCCTAAGACGCCGTACTTGTGCAGAAATTAGCCCCCGAAAGCTCAATGCGCTGGCGGTGATGTGAAGTTGGCACCGCCATCTTGAAAAATGCATGTGCCAGTCAAACCAACGATCAGAATCGATCTAGATGGAGTGTGCCAGCATGTGCCACTCATTTCTTTCACGAAAATCCCACCAGATCCGGTGGAAAACCAACCCGAAAGCTCAATGGCGGTGATGTGAAGTTGGCACCGCCATCTTGAAAAATGCATGTGCCAGTCAAACCAACGATCAGAATCGATCTAGATGGAGTGTGCCAGCATGTGCCACTCACTATTTTGAAAGAATTCCGCTTAGTTTAGGAAAAATCAATGCTCGAAAGTTCGACATGGCGGTGATGTGAAGTAAGCACCGCCACTAAAATTTTTTTTCCAAAATACACAATCAAAACATACAAAACACGCACAACAGATAGAAGACCATCAAAAACATTGTGCCAGCAAGTTTCAGCACCAAACTCTCCGTACTTCCGGACAAATCAGTCCCCGAAACCACAAAATGGCGGTGATGTGAAGTAAGCACCGCCACAAAATTTTTTTTTCCAAAATACACAATCAATACATACGAAACACGCACAACAGATAAAAAACCATCAAAAACATTGTGCCAGCAAGTTTCAGCACCTAACTCCTCGTACTTTCGGAGAAATCAGTCCCCGAAACCACAAAATGGCGGTGATGTGAAGTTAGCACCGCCACTGAAGTCTTTTTTTAAAATACGCAAATAATACACGCGAGACAAGTACAACTGAGAGATGATCATCAAAAACATTGTGCCAGCAAGTTTCTTCTACTAAGACGCCGTACTTGTGCAGAAATTAGCCCCCGAAAGCTCAATGCGCTGGTGGTGATGTGAAGTTGGCACCGCCATCTTGAAAAATGCATGTGCCAGTCAAACCAACGATCAGAATCGATCTAGATGGAGTGTGCCAGCATGTGCCACTCATTTCTTTCACGAAAATCCCACCAGATCCGGTGGAAAACCAACCCGAAAGCTCAATGGCGGTGATGTGAAGTTAGCACCGCCATCTTGAAAAATGCATGTGCCAGTCAAACCAACGATCAGAATCGATCTAGATGGAGTGTGCCAGCATGTGCCACTCATTTCTTTCGGCGAAAATCCCACCAGATTCGGTGGAAAACCAACCCAAAAGCTCAATGGCGGTGATGTGAAGTTGGCACCGCCATCTTGAAAAATGCATTTGCCAGTCAAACCAACGATCAGAATCGATCTAGATGGAGTGTGCCAGCATGTGCCACTCATTATTTTTAAGGAATTCCTCCTAGTTTAAGAGAAATCGCTGGTTGAAAGTTCGACATGGCGTTGATGTGAAGTTAGCACCGACACTAAAATTTTTTTTCCAAAATACACAATCAAAACATACGAAACACGCACAACAGATAGAAGACCATCAAAAACATTGTGCCAGCAAGTTTCAGCACCTAACTCCCCGTACTTCCGGAGAAATAATTCCCCGAAACCACAAAATGGCGATGATGTGAAGTTACCACCGCCACAAAATTTTTTTTCCAAAATACACAATCAATACATACGAAACACGCACAACAGATAGAAGACCATCAAAAACATTGTGCCAGCAAGTTTCAGCACCTAACTCCCCGTACTTTCGGAGAAATCAGTACCCCGAAACCACAAAATGGCGGTGATGTGAAGTTAGCACCGCCACTGAAGTCTTTTTTTAAAATACGCAAATAAAACACGCGAGACAAGTACAACTGAGAGATGATCATCAAAAACATTGTGCCAGCAAGTTTCTTCTCCTAAGACGCCGTACTTGTGCAGAAATTAGCCCCCGAAAGCTCAATGCGCTGGCGGTGATGTGAAGTTGGCACCGCCATCTTGAAAAATGCATGTGCCAGTCAAACCAACGATCAGAATCGATCTAGATGGAGTGTGCCAGCATGTGCCACTCATTTCTTTCACAAAAATCCCACCAGATCCGGTGGAAAACCAACCCGAAAGCTCAATGGCGGTGATGTGAAGTTGGCACCGCCATCTTGAAAAATGCATGTGCCAGTCAAACCAACGATCAGAATCGATCTAGATGGAGTGTGCCAGCATGTGCCACTCATTTCTTTCACAAAAATCCCACCAGATCCGGTGGAAAACCAACCCGAAAGCTCAATGGCGGTGATGTGAAGTTGGCACCGCCATCTTGAAAAATGCATGTGCCAGTCAAACCAACGATCAGAATCGATCTAGATGGAGTGTGCCAGCATGTGCCACTCACTATTTTGAAAGAATTCCGCTTAGTTTAGGAAAAATCGATGCTCGAAAGTTCGACATGGCGATGATGTGAAGTTAGCACCGCCACTAAATTTTTTTTTCTAAAATACACAATCAATACATACGAAACACGCACAACAGATAAAAAACCATCAAAAACATTGTGCCAGCAAGTTTCAGCACCTAACTCCCCGTACTTTCGGAGAAATCAGTCCCCGAAACCACAAAATGGCGGTGGTGTGAAGTTAGCACCGCCACTGAAGTCTTTTTTTAAAATACGCAAATAAAACACGCGAGACAAGTACAACTGAGAGATGATCATCAAAAACATTGTGCCAGCAAGTTTCTTCTCCTAAGACGCCGTACTTGTGCAGAAATTAGCCCCCGAAAGCTCAATGCGCTGGCGGTGATGTGAAGTTGGCACCGCCATCTTGAAAAATGCATGTGCCAGTCAAACCAACGATCAGAATCGATCTAGATGGAGTGTGCCAGCATGTGCCACTCATTTCTTTCACGAAAATCACCCGAAAGCTCAATGGCGGTGATGTGAAGTTGGCACCGCCATCTTGAAAAATGCATGTGCCAGTCAAACCAACGATCCGAATCGATCTAGATGGAGTGTGCCAGCATGTGCCACTCATTTCTTTCGGCGAAAATCCCACCAGATTCGGTGGAAAACCAACCCGAAAGCTCAATGGCGGTGATGTGAAGTTGGCACCGCCATCTTGAAAAATGCATGTGCCAGTCAAACCAACGATCAGAATCGATCTAGATGGAGTGTGCCAGCATGTGCCACTCATTATTTTTAAGGAATTCCTCCTAGTTTAGGAAAAATCGATGCTCGAAAGTTCGACATGGCGATGATGTGAAGTTAGCACCGCCACTAAATTTTTTTCCAAAATACACAATCAAAACATACGAAACACGCACAACAGATAAAAAACCATCAAAAACATTGTGCCAGCAAGTTTAAGCACCTAACTCTCCGTACTTTCGGAGAAATCAGTCCCCGAAACCACAAAATGGCGGTGATGTGAAGTTAGCACCGCCACTGAAGTCTTTTTTTAAAATACGCAAATAAAACACGCGAGACAAGTGCAACTGAGATATGATCATCAAAAACATTGTGCCAGCAAGTTTCTTCTCCTAAGACGCCGTACTTGTGCAGAAATTAGCCCCCGAAAGCTCAATGCGCTGGCGGTGATGTGAAGTTGGCACCGCCATCTTGAAAAATGCATGTGCCAGTCAAACCAACGATCAGAATCGATCTAGATGGAGTGTGCCAGCATGTGCCACTCATTATTTTTAAGGAATTCCTCCTAGTTTAGGAAAAATCGATGCTCGAAAGTTCGACATGGCGATGATGTGAAGTTAGCACCGCCACTAAATTTTTTTCCAAAATACACAATCAAAACATACGAAACACGCACAACAGATAAAAAACCATCAAAAACATTGTGCCAGCAAGTTTAAGCACCTAACTCTCCGTACTTTCGGAGAAATCAGTCCCCGAAACCACAAAATGGCGGTGATGTGAAGTTAGCACCGCCACTGAAGTCTTTTTTTAAAATACGCAAATAAAACACGCAAGACAAGTACAACTGAGAGATGATCATCAAAAATATTGTGCCATCAAGTTTCTGCTCCCAAGACGCCGTGCTTGGTGAAACCAAAATGACCGTGCTGCAGTCACCGAAATCACTATTTTGCGGTGATGTGAAGTTGGCACCGCCATCTTGAAAAATGCATGTGTCAGTCGAACCGAGATTTAGTGTGCCAGCATGATTTCAGAAAAATCCCACCTCAGTCGGTGGAAAACCAACACGAAAGCTCAATGGCGGTGATGTGAAGTTGGCATCGCTACTGAATGTTTTTGCCAAAAGTGGGACCACTCAATGGAGGTATTGTATTCCTCTTGAACATTAAACCGTTTGCTTACTGGCTATACAGATGTCAATGCGAATACGAATATCTGGACAGGTGAATACCGTCATGTGCCTGAACTGTTAACAGAAAGCTGAGGCTATTAGTTTGTTCAAAACTCTGTAAGACAGTGAAGGCATTTGACGAGTGTATGCAATGACATAGCTAGGAAGACTTACTTTCTTATTAAAGGCCATTGATGAATAGCATGCAATTTGTTTATGTTTCCCGCATGAAGGACAGTTCGCGACTTCCAACGGCAAAGCTATTGGTAATGGTTTGAATTTTTCATTTTAGGACTAACGACGTCCCATGATTGGTCAGATTTCGATTACCATATGATCAATATATCGATAAACATTTTCATTTGTTTGCCGTGGAAAATATATTCACGGCATGCGATTAATTACAGCCTGTACAACTTAAAACAAGAATGATTGAATAAATGTGTTTATGAAATAATGAAAATACCCTAGGAATAGATTTTGTGACTTCCAGCTAAATCATATGAAGTATATGAGTCTTAATATCCCTTCAATTTTGAGTATGCTTGCACATCCAGTGAATCAGAAATTCTTGAAGTCAATTGAAACATTGATAGAAAACAATGTTGGCAATATCTACAATCATCATTATTAGTGTCATGATGTGCGTTACATCTTTATCACATTTGATGATCTTGATGAACAATTGAAACAATAGCATTAGGAGATCGAAGGGCATATTTCCAGCGTTGTCAGACTGCTTCATCGAAGAAGCATGATGCTCAATTGATTTTGTGGTGCTTTCGAACATAGAGTAGGGATATATGGGATATCCCAATATACTTGCTTTATGCTTTCCAAAGTGCGCAATATTTTTGGAAAGGAATTATCAAACTACATCGTTCAAACCATAGAGTAGGTTCTAACCTACAGTGGAAACAGATTCTTATAAAATTGAGGAAATCCCAGTATTCTTGAGGATGGATGCCCATCGAGGTTTTGAAAAACATCAGTCGAAGGGCTGGTTATATAACACAATTAATTGTCTGGAAAAATTTTATCTTTTCTCTCAATCTTTTAAAATAGTGAGTGGCACATGCTGGCACACTCCATCTAGATCGATTCTGATCGTTGGTTTGACTGGCGCATGCATTTTTCAAGATGGCGGTGCCAACTTCACATCACCGCCATTGAGCTTTTGGGTTGGTTTTCCACCGGATCTGGTGGGATTTTCGCCGAAAGAAATGAGTGGCACATGCTGGCACACTCCATCTAGATCGATTCTGATCGTTGGTTTGACTGGCACATGCATTTTTCAAGATGGCGGTGCTAACTTCACATCACCGCCATTGAGCTTTCGGGTTGGTTTTCCACCGGATCTGGTGGGATTTTCGTGAAAGAAATGAGTGGCACATGCTGGCACACTCCATCTAGATCGATTCTGATCGTTGGTTTGACTGGCACATGCATTTTTCAAGATGGCGGTGCCAACTTCACATCACCGCCAGCGCATTGAGCTTTCGGGGGCTAATTTCTGCACAAGTACGGCGTCTTAGGAGAAGAAACTTGCTGGCACAATGTTTTTGATGATCATCTCTCAGTTGTACTTGTCTCGCGTGTTTTATTTGCGTATTTTAAAAAAAAGACTTCAGTGGCGGTGCTAACTTCACATCACCGCCATTTTGTGGTTTCGGGGACTGATTTCTCCGAAAGTACGGGGAGTTAGGTGCTGAAACTTGCTGGCACAATGTTTTTGATGGTTTTTTATCTGTTGTGCGTGTTTCGTATGTATTGATTGTGTATTTTGGAAAAAAATTTTGTGGCGGTGCTTACTTCACATCACCGCCATGTCGAACTTTCAACCAGCGATTTCTCCTAAACTAGGAGGAATTTTTTAAAAATAATGGGTGGCACATGCTGGCACACACCAAATGCATGGATCTGTTAGGTTTATTTGATTGGCACATTCCATTTTCAAGATGGCGGTGCTGAGTGGCGGTGCTAACTTCACACACGTCTTCGAAAGCTGATACATCAATGCCTAAGTTCCCTTCAGGTGACCGAGTTGAGGTATGGACATGAGCGATAAACCGGCAAAACTTCACCATTACGAGCTGCTCTCGAGTATGCAGTCTCACCCTTCGGATTGCATCAACAAATCTGTGGATTCGCGAATCAACGATTCTGAGCAACATCACAAGGAGGAGTTCAGAAATATCTACCTTATGAACATTTGTAGCTTGTTGGTCATTGCAGAGCTACAAGCTTTCAAAAAATTATATTCTTCAAATCAAAAACTAAGATGATGTTTTACCATATTTTCGCCGTTGACTTTGTCAAGGTTAATGATGAAATGGACAGCATATATAGATTTTTAAGCAATTAATCAAAATTCAAAAACTTACATGTAGACTTATTGGTACTTGTAGGTTTTATCCCCCCACTCTTTCAAAATTCGATAAATCATGTTATACTGAACTGATCGCTATGAAACTTGAGGAGTGTCTAGCTATGGATATTTTCTCTCTACAAACCAAATTTCATTCAAATCGGATAAATAGTTGCTGCGCTACAGTTGATAACGTAGAATATGCCAATCCTCTGAAATGACTGTTCATGGTTGACCTTGATCGTCGGCGCATATACGCACATATATGTGACTCATTGCCTAGGGGCAACACACACGATCGCTGCACCTATCTCATTGTCACTTCGATCAAGGATGAACTTCTTGACTCTGGTATCGATTTGCAAGGATGAGAAGACTTCCGTTTAATTTCTACAAATGCACGGAATTATACATTCTGCAAGTATACTCGTATATCCAGATTCGGGGATGATATCGCAGCAACTATATATCCGATTTGAATGAAATTTGGTTTATAGAAAGAAAATATCCATATCTAGACACTCCTCAAGTTTCATAACGATCAGTTCAGTATAACATGATTTATCGAATTTTGAAGGAGTGGGGGGGGATAAAACCTACAAGTACCGACTTATTTGTATACAATAGTTGAAAACACTACATATATGCATTGGAAAAGTAATAAAGAAAAAGGAAACCATCATGCGTAGAAAGCTTGGACATAGCGACTGCATGAAAAATACACAAGGCGATTATGATACAAATGATAATAACAATTTCTATTTTATCATTATATAATTACTCCCGTAAGTGCACAAAGCACCAAGGCAAAGGAAATTTACAGCAAGTAGGTGTACAAAGTAATGTCAACATATTGGTGAAGTAATAAAACTATGTAAGCCTACCTAGTAAGTCATTAAATTTGACATCTATGACATAGAATCAGGCATCTCTCATCCTTTGTAGCCGTCTTTAGTAAAAAGGACCTAGACAGGGACGCCTAGATATTTTATTATGTTAGAGGGACTGGAAACTCGAATACCATGGGTGAAAATGTGTGGGCTAGTTTTTCAGCTAATCCAGCACTCTATCTTAGGAATTCACATGATAATTAAGTAATATTTCTTAGCTTAGGTTTAGAAAGAGTCAAGTTTTTATGATTTCTGCTATAATTTGTTAAATTGTGCAGCAATTTTCGATTACAGAAGTTAGCTTAAAAACATCACAAGTGCAGCTAGAAAAGAAACATATATCTAGTATCGGGAAGTATATGCTAGGATAATATTTTAATAATCAAAAGAATCCACATATTGAATTATTTTTACTACATCAACCTGACATCTTTTGCAATTTTCTTCGAGAAGAAGAAGCAGAACAGAATCAGTTCTAGGTTGATTCTCTGCTAAGCGGTGCACTTTTAAAATATTTTTGTCGCTGTCGGTTTTCTATGTATCGATTCCACCAAGTTGACGTTTGATGTGACTCACGTGATGACAAGGTCATGCATGGTTTTGGCGTATAATACAAGTCAACTGCTGTAGCGAAACATTCTGGACACAGCAATCGACAACAGAAAGTGAGTTCACTCTTTTCTTGTTAAATAGGCATGTCGCCAACTAATGTAGTTACGTTTAGCAGTCTGTAGGGAACACATTTTCTAATCAATCTGAACACTTTTACCTTTTTGACTGAGTAATTGATGCATCGTATTGGATATTAAATAATATTTACCTATTCGATTTGTGTACAATGATAATAACGGCATTAATGATATGTCGCCGCATTTTATATAGTCATGTATTTTCCGTAACGATATTCATAAATATGAGTACAGAAAGACAGATATACCAAAATGTTATGATCTGAAAGTTTATAAAGAAGGAGACATGCACAATACGTTTGTTCATGTTTGTTTTAGATGATGATAATATGGTTAACCAACTATATGCCTATCTATTTAAGGGTTTCGTATTTGTTAATTTTAAAATGTATTATCCGTAACGCATGTTAGAATTTTCGTACATCAAAAAAGGTTAATGAAATTTTGTCTACTATTTGCGTCTGTGGAATACTTCGAGAGATTATTCATTATATTTTGTCATAACTACTGCAACTTTACATGCAGCCATATTTGACCATGATTGTATTTTCCGTAACGTATTTTCCGTAACGTTACGGAAAATACATATATAACGGATAGTGCAGGATATTATTCATAGGCAAGAATTAAAGTTTGTTGGCATAATATATCATCTTTAGATATACTTCAAACAAATATCGGCTGCATATAAGTTGAATATGTTTATTAAAAGGGACAATTCCTTCTTATTGGCAGTAAAACGCAATTTAAGCTTACATGTAAGTTTGTTCAAATAGACGTACGCTCCTAAAGTTGAGTCTACATGTAGGCTATTTCTATATTTGATTTCTAATTGGATTCGTAGTTAATAACGTATTTCGTACGAGTATAAAAGAGTATAAATATACAGAAATATGCGCCTAAATTTAGTTTTATGCATTTTCGCATCAAAAAGGTGATTTACTCATTTATGCAAAAAAATGCAAATGCATAAAATCCGGGCCCTGAATTACTTATCGTGAATTTTATTTTAAGTTAACAGTCAGCGATTAACAGTTGATTGTGGATCATTTTAATCTATACTGCAGCTCATGATTAAGAATTGATAGAGATCGAGGGTTACATGTTAAATGTGTAATCGTATTCCTCGTATGCTTATATTAATCATAATGTAAAAGATAAACTCGAAAAAAATAGTTTATTAGTACATGTATATCCGCTCGTGTTGTCATTATTCGAAAAAATATGGTTATTAACCTGTCATGCATGTTTTAGTACAATACTTATCACAGTATTACACCGTTTATGTATGCATACCGGAAACATATGCTTACCGTGTACAGACTGTACACGTACACAATAACTTCTTTGTTTTCTTTCAGATTGAAATGCCGTTAACCAAGGCCGAGCAGCAGAGACGATTCCGCGAGAGGAGGAAAAATGATCCACCATTGCGTCGAAGCGAATCAACGAGAAAGAAGAAATATTATGTCCCAGTGTCTGAATTGACTGCGAGAGATGCAAGAAGTCGGCGCAGGTTAGTTCGCGAACAGGTGAGGAATTTTCGGCGAAACAAGCGTAAAGAAGAAGAAATAGAAGAAATACAGGAAAACGTTACGACGAGAACAACGAATATTGAATCTCAGAGAAAAATAACGAAGAAAAGAGTCATGCGCATCGCCTTGAAGAGGAAAAGGGAAGTAAGATGCTTAGAGAAACAACTTCAAGCCCAACCAAAGCAGAATAGCAAAACGGTATCAGAAGAGATATGAAAGATTGAAGAGCGAAATTGAGCCTAATGGAACTACGGACATACATGTACCCTCGCTTGCTTATTTAATCAATCTCCACAAAAAGTTCCTTGATGAGAATCCCAATGTGAAGGTCTCATACTCAGCATTCTGCAAACTGAAGCCAAGATACATCATTTTGGTGAAATACACTAATCGAAGTATTTGCTTATGTGTATATCATCAAAACTTCTCACTCAAACTTCAGTCACTCAAAGAGAAAAATATTGTCAGCAATGTCAATCCAGATGAATATGTTAGAAACTTTACTAAAGAAGAAACGACGCAGCATTTATCTCAATTGCCCATTAACACAGATATATCGTTCTCGCATTGGTCAAGAGTACAACAAGAAGATGGAAAGAAAAGGATTAAACTTATCACTGAAACATTACCGGTCACTGAGTTTAGGAATCAGTTCGTCTGTGAGGATAAATCTTTCCGTGAGCATGTCAAATGTGTCATGAATCAACAGCATGAACAACGCGAATTGAAGAAAAATCTAGGGACCCACGAAGCCTTGGTGTGATGGACTTCTCCGAAAACTATAAGTGTGTCTCAGCGGATGAGATTCAATCAGCGTATTGGAGTCAAGCTCAAGTGACGTTACATCCTGTCATCATATATTGGAAGAACGAAGATCATGAACTACAACAAAAGAGTTACGCAATTGTAAGCGATACCCTGCAACACAATGTAACTGTTGTGTATTCCTTCTTGAAACGTATAATTACTGAGATCCAGCAGTGTTCTTCGAACACCATCAAGAATGTCATATGCTGGACAGATGGACCTACCAGTCAGTATAAGAATAAAGCCATCTTCTCCATCATTGATCGTCATTCGGACTTGTTTGGAGTCAGCGCTTCATGGAACTACTGTGCAACCTCACACGGCAAGGGCCCACACGATGGTGTAGGAGGCTGCGTTAAACGAATCGTCGACGATGCTGTTAAGCCCAACAAGGTCACGGTTCAATCGGCAGAAGAGTTTTACCATTACATGAAGTCCCAAGCAAGTAAAATCTCCTTCATTTGGATTAGCGATTCAGAGATCAAAAACAATGAAGAAGACATACAAGCCTTCAAATGTGCCGTTCCAGTCCCAAGAACAATGAAAATTCACAATGTTATTCCGGGTCCATTTAAAGGAGCTATCCTGTCAAGGCAACTGTCATGTTGCAAAATTTGTATCCAACTCCTTGGAAACTGCGATCGGGTAATCAAGACCAAAGAACATACGTTTACAATCCATAACCTACAACCAACAGCCACCAAAGAATTCAATTGCAACGATCTTCTTCTGATAAATGCCGACGATGATAACAGCGAGTTTTATCTATTCCAATTAAACGAAACCTTAATCGCCCATAAAAGATCTGTTTGCCCAACATACGGAACCCTGTTCCCGAAGGGTGAGACGATCCTTCAAGGCCATTATTTAGATCTACTGGAAGGTGCCGGTACTTATTATACCATTCTTCCAGAAAAAGTTTTCCTGTCCCCTCGATGTGTAATCTACATTATTCGCAATTTTTGGTATTCTAAGCGTGACTCAGTAATCGAATTCTACAATGACATCCATAGGTACTTTCGCGTAAGATCATAACTCATTTGCATGTTCTCATTAGTCATTTTAGTTATTTGCGAGTAGATAGTTGCGATTTTGAATATATTCTACAGTTATAGAGAGTATAACTTGAATATATACTATAGTTATTTGCAAATAATAATATTTGTTTTGATTTTGACTTTTGGTAGTTGGGTTTGATATCGCCTTTTCGGTAATCAACTAATCGCTGATTCAAATCGATTTCATAATGACAGTAAACGTTATAGAAAAAAACATCCAGACTTTTCTATTCTCCTAAATGATCACTGTGAACTTCTTAGTGAAATTCGTTACGGAAAATACCATCATTCTCTATACTTCTATGATAATATACAATCGCAATTTTCTCAGAACGCTAATTAAATCATCAAAAGAAAATATATAGACAACTATTTAAAATATTACATCAGTTTAGCAAGATTAGTACTTCAATTTCATATAGTGAAAACATCGTTACGGAAAATTTATATAATGATTTTTAATGAAATAATCACAGATGTAGGCCTATATATATATTTATATACGTCAGGTATTTCTGATGCGGTAATATGGATGTTTGTTTAAAGGTATAATGTCGCAGTTCTAAAGACTATTGTTGTTTATTGATCATTATGTGCTAAAACTTACAATGAAATTCGTTACGGAAAATACAATCATTCTATAAGTAATACATTTCTGATAATAGATAACCACATTTTATTCAAAATACAACTTAAATTATCAAAAGAAAGTATATATACAACAATTTAAAATATTACATATTAGTGTAGTAAGATATGTGCTTCAATTTCATAGTAAAGATATCGTTACGGAAAATACATTAACTGTTTTCTATCCCTTATTGAAAGTGCTGTAAATCCGAGGCTTTGATAGATATGGTATGGATATTCTGGCTTTGTGTCTATGACGATGTATATTAATGAAAAAAAGTAGTTTGCCAACTTATCTAAGTATGAAATTTTTCATCTTTTTTTAAATCTAAAATGCACCGGTTAGCGGAGAATCAGCCTCTATCTTTCACCAAACCATTGAAACGCGTGTTTACAAGTCTTGAAAGAAGAGTACGTTTCATGCAAAAAAGAAAAGTAGCTATCATACATATGAGTGAAGCATTTAACGAGACGCTGTCGACATCTCACATCACAACATTGGAAGAAAGAGTAGCACAAGAGGACAAATTCAAATAATTCTTCGGAAGGGTAAGTTAACTTTCCTCTTGAGAGACGAGTGAACTCGCAATCATCAATATTAGCAACATCAGGTCCCGGAAACATTATTTCTTCTTTAAATGCAAGGAATCCGCTGATGTAAAATAATGTTGACATTTCATCAGAAGAAAAAAATTCGATATTTTCAAATGCATCATTCATCTTCTGGAGCTCTACGCTAGTTAGTTCGCTTGAACAACAACTACTATGGGGACAAAGGGAGTATGACGTCAAGTCGTGTTCTTGAACATTTTCTAGTCTGCTCACCTTGTCGACCCTTGTCCCGCGTATCCCAGGGTAGGTCCAGTCCTCCTTTTCCATTCTCTAGTCTATGTATGAATTCTAATCTTCGAGTTTTTGAAGCGATCAATATTTGTTCAAATGCCACATGGTACAGTGCACCAAACATTCCACGCATGATGCCAAATTCCCCCTCGATGATGTCACTTTGAAAGCTTCCGAGTAAAATATATTGAATGGAGCTGTAGTTTAACAGATACAAATACATATCAATCATACAGTGTACAGTCGAGTGTTTGAATGATGCTGTTGCGCTTATCAGAAGTAAAAGATTTTTCACGACGAAAGCGTTTACAATTCATTGAACTCAATGCATGTCTCACGTTTCGCAAGACAGATAGTTGAGTGGATGCCGAACTGTCTATGGGGCTTCTATCAACATCATTGAGATGGATCCACGAATATATCCAATAATCCACATCTTCCATTGTGATTCATTTCTACGTGGGATATTAACAGGATCCGTGATTTGATCCAGAGTGGTTCATCCATTTCCATCCACTTGTGCACCATCGAATACTTCTGAGTTGTGGTGTACGCTGCCAAGTCACGTAGCACTACTTTGTTCGGAATATCTATAGCAAGCCAATCCCAATCGTCATTCGCTTGTGTGGTGCAGTGCCTCGAGGGCAGAGTAATCGATCCGAGTTCCTTGGTTCGATTCCCGTGCATTGTGGCTTACGACTGATTGGCAATTGAGAGTTCACTATGGCGAAGTCAACACGGTCTGGATCACAAAGTGTTTCCTTTTCTCTGGAAGATATCCAGCAATTGATCATAAAATCTGAAGAGAAAGTTCTGTCTCGACTTGACGAAATATCTAAGGGAATATCGAATAGTCCGGCAGCCAGAACGAGTTTCTGCAGGGAACGAGGCCGAAAGTGAGACTTTCACATAATGATGTACACCGTATGCCTACTACGAATCGTCACGTCTGCCGAGTTCCAGTGAGTTCCTATTCTTGTCAGACAGGATCAAAGAAAAACACATGTAAATCCAATGGGACGCAGATTGCAGTTTTTGGCTAAAATGAAATTTTGTATGTTTTCTCTGATTAAACGAAAAGTACGAAGCCCAGAGTCATAATTTTTGGCATGGAATGTCTTCAGGTCATTTTCTTTCATGTTCATGTACTTTTGTCTATGAAGTTAAACACATTCAGATTTGGCAAGCCTCTTAATGTCGGCAAACACAAGCATTTTTAGCAACTTTATCCACATTCAACCACATTCTCATTTACATTTCCGATGAGATGCATGATAAAACCACACGCCCATCATAGGAAATGACCTGAAGATATTCCATGTCAAAAATTATGACTCTGGGCTTCGTACTTTTCGTTTAATCAGAGAAAACATACAAAATTTCATTTTAGCCAAAAACTGCAATCTGCGTCCCATTGGATTTACATGTGTTTTTCTTTGATCCTGTCTGACAAGAATAGGAACTCACTGGAACTCGGCAGACGTGACGATTCGTAGTAGGCATACGGTGTGCATCATTCTGTGAAAGTCTCACTTTCGGCCTCGTTCCCTGCAGAAACTCGTTCTGGCTGTCGGACTACGAATATGGAAGCTAAAATTTGCTCGATTCAGGAGGACCAGGTGAAACACAAGATTGAATTGGACAACGTGAAAGATTTGGTAATACGACAACAAAAGCAGATTGAGCACCATGAATTCGAACGTCGTAAGTTCAATTTGATTTTCAGTGGCGTTCCAGAATCGTCAATGAGGATCAATGACGAACGCCTAGAATCCGATCTATCCAAGATTCGATATCTCTGTAGAGATATTGACTAGTCGTTCGAGGACGATACAGTTGTTTCAGTAACCAGGCTTGGTCGATCACAAAGCAACCGAAATCGATTGATTCAAGTGAAGTTCGATGACCTGAATGCCAGAAACAAAGTTTTTCATGGTCAAAGGAAAATTCGCTCCCAAGAGCCTATTAAGTCATCTTTTGGTACGGTGTACATCAATAACGATTCTTCTTTCCTGATTCGAAAAGAAGAGCAGCGGCTGCGAGAGGTTACGAAAGAATTAAAGCGAGCATCATCTCCCAGTGACAATATTCATATCAGAGGTGGAAAATTATTTAGAAACTCCGAAATTGTGGACAAAATTGATATTGTTGTCCAACTTTTCTGAGAAATATCAATTTTTCGCCATTTATCAAATGACTTCAGCAAGCAGGAAGCTCTCATCACATGTTATTCATTTTTTGTTACGAATAGGTATCCTCACTGTAATTTTTCTGAATTACCTATTTATTCGATTCATCCCTTCAAACTACATGTTGGTAATTGCCGCAAAGAAAATGGGGAACACCTGAACTCTGTTGATATTGCTTCTCAACCTGTTTGTTTGCCAAGCACCCTGAGTTTTGTGTATTTAAATGCCCGTTCAATTATAAGTAAAATGGACATTTTGCGCTCATATATGTTTAGTTATAAACCGTCAATTATCTGCGTAACTGAAGCTTGGGCACCACCTGATATTCCGGACTCCTTTTTGAATGTTGATGAATAGCCTACCATCTGTTTAGATGTGATCGAACACTCAAGAGAGGTGGTGGTGTAGTGATTTATATTTCAAATACTTTGAATTGTAATCTGTTGAATGATCACTCAGTTTCTGGTGCGGAGGCATGCACGGTTAAGATTTTTGACGACTGCAGTACTGTAATTGTGTCATGTATTTACCGACCACCTAGCTATGATCTGCGCAACAGTGATGTACTTGATTATATGGAACAAGTGGGTAGTATTCAATGTAATGATATGGTCATTTGTGGAGATTTTAACAGTCCCGAAATTGATTGGTCGGATACAAGTACTTCAATGAATTCCAATGCTCTCCTTGACTGGTCATTGAACCATTTCCTGACCCAACATGTGAAATCCCCAACTCGTCCACTATCGAACTCTATTTTGGATCTGATTTTTGCTCCAGATAATAGCAGGATTTTAAATCTATCAATCCATGAACGGTTTGGTACATCGGACCACGCCTTGTTGTCATTTGAACTTGTAACAAATGTCACTCAAGTATCTTCGTTCAAACCTAAAGTGTAATTATTTTCGAAGGCTAACTGGAAGGCACTTCGTGATGCGTTGCGCGCGTCTTCTTGGCCGACAGGAGCCTCGGGTGACGTGGACTTTCTCTGGAGACATTACCTAAGTAACATCAAGAATGCTGTAAAAACTTCTGTACCAGTGGGATATAAGACTTCTTGGTCTCCTCTTAAGAACAGCAGGGTTCGCAACGCTTTACGCCGACATCGACGGGCGTATCGTGCCTCCTGTGATTCCCCCTCCATTGAGAATGAAATTATGCTTCAATATTCACAGGCTATTTTGGTTGAGACTGTAATGAATACAACTGATACAATGAGTAACAATGATATAATGAATACAACTGTAATGAAACACGAACAAAAATTGGCCAATTCAATCAAAACGGATTCAAAATCTTTCTGGAGTTACGTCAATACCAAGCTCAAACAAAGATGGAGTTCCCCTCAATGAAGACTGGTGATGAAAGTTTGATAACAGATCCAAAATGTATCGCAAATTGCTTCAACGAAACATTTAGTTCATATTTTAATGAGAAAGCGACCGTACCGGCGTTGTCAAGTTCATCCTCTCACAACAGCAGTGAAGTCATTTTGAACTCTGTCACTTTTTCGCCCACAATTGTTAACCATTTTATCAGCAAATTGAATCCCTCCATCTCATGTGATGCTGACGGCTTGTGTTATTTGCTTCTAAAGAAAGGTGGGATGTTTTTGTCTTCTAAACTGTCTGAATTATTTAATTGTCTCTTTGCGTCATGTTCAATCCCCGAATCCTGGGAAAAAGTGATAATCAGACCAATTTTTAAATCTGGTTCTAAGAACATTTTTAAAAACTACCGCCCAGTAACAATTTCGAGGTGTATTAGTCGTCTCATGGAACGAATTGTGTCACATCATATGATGAATTTTTTCGGTGGTAACAGTTTGCTGGTAGAGTCTCAGCATGGTTTTCGTCCAGGACGGTCAATTGAGACCGCATGTTTTGTATTTTATGATTTCCTAACTAAATGTTTGGATCAGGGTTTGTATGTTGACGCAGTTTTCATGAACTATTCGCATGCTTTCGATGCTGTTTCACATGATATCCTGCTTCAGAAATTGTATGTACATGGTATTCAGGGTAATTTGCTGTCCTGGATTTCTGCTTTCTTGAGCGATCGTCGTCAAGTGGTGCAGATAGCGGGTGAATTATCCGATGAGAAGAAAATAACCAGTGGAGTTTTGCAAGGATCAGCATTGGGCCCGACACTTTTTGTGGTATATACTAACGATGTCGACGACGAGCTACATCACTGCGAATTAGTTAAATATGCAGATGATATCAAAATTGCACATGCCTTTCCCTGGGATTCTGATTGTGCCTCAAAATGTGTGCAAGACGATCTAGAGCATTTGTTGAAATGGTCATCTGCCAACAAACTGTCATGGAATACCACAAAGTCTTGTGTGATGAGTTTTGGCAGGCGGAACAATGAATGTGATTACTTTGCTGATGACACGAAACTTTCCTGACGGCATACCTTTAAAGATCTTGGTATAATGATTTCCAACCCTATCAGTTTTAATGGACATATTAATTCTATGGTTACCAAGGCCAATCGCATGCTTGGAGTTATTCAAAAATCATTCCGTACCCGAGACAAATTGGCTATGGTGAATCTATACAAGGGCCATGTCCGCAGCATTCTCGAATTTGGATCCATTATTTGGTGCCCCGGTTATGACAATGCCATCAGCTATATTGAGAAGGTCCAAAAACGGTTTTCAAGATGTTTTAGTGATCTAAGGGATCTTGATTACAGAAGTAGACTGAATCGCCTGGGTCTACTGCGCCTATCATCTAGGCGTATTCGATATAAATTGATTTTTCTCTATAAGGTGATAAATGGAATGTATTGTTTTGTCTCTGATGATTACTTCCAACTGTCTACTCAGCCAGGTCGCATCAATTCCCTTCGTCTGCTGAAGACTATATCTAAGCACAGATATTGCTCCAATTTTATTACGGTAGATGTGGTGGATTATTGGAATATGATGACAGACGATGAAGTGAAAGTTGATTCGGTTCAAAAATTTAAACGTTCAATTAATTCCTACTTCAAACGGATGGACATTTGGTAGTTACAGCAACGTCGGTGATATAGTACATTTACCTAGTCTTTCTAACGTATGCATTTCCACTTTGGTACTCCTATTGTTTTCAGTTATGCCCTTCATGGGTAGATATTTGTCACTCTCAGTTTGTATTATCTCTGTACTACTATTTGTGTTTGACAAATATATTATTATTATTATTATTATATATTTTTGGTATTCCACGCTTTCCACAATCTCAGGAAATGAAAGACGAAACAAGCAGTGTCAGTTTTACCATCTTGCGATAATGCCGCAACAACCTCTTCATTGAAAATTTGGGTGACCAAGGAAACCTTCTGTTTCTCAAATACTGACGGATCCACGGACATTGAGGTAAGAGGAGTTCTTTTCACGATATTCCCTTTCTCGGTATTGTACAGTTCTACTAGTTCTTCCCATTTTGCAATTACCGGATCACCAGAGTTCGGAGGAAGAAATTTGATCATTCCATCTTTTTTCATTGATCCAATTATTCCGAATACTTTTGATTAAATGGACGCTATCATGCATTAGAAAAAGTGGCTCTTCAGTAAGTGGGTTGATTATCTTGTGCGAACAATTTGATGAAAATCTTTCACGCAAGATGCTGTACAGTTTCCTGCCGTTTGGCAAATTGTCGCAAATAAGTGTAACAACTTTTCCTACGGCTGCGTGCAGTAGCTTCATGCATGCGATCACTTCTCTTTCTAATGTTTCTACTGCCAATGTGTAAATAGGAATTATTCGCAAGAGAGATGAATTTGGCTTCGGATTGAACATCGCCTTTACCATGAATACTAAAGCTGTTCTAGCCAATTCTTGAGTTCTGTCAATTGGGGCACCCAATACATGGCCACCTCTATATCGAAGTGAGGGTTTTAGATGGATTTCATCGAAGACCAAAGAGCAATAGGGCACAGTATTTTCAGAGGAAAAGAATAATTTAGCAGTCTTTTGCGCTTCATTGTTGCTCCCAAATTCGTGGAATGGCCCAATATACTTCTTCATGGTCTTCGGCTCTGGCAAGACCAGATATGATCGCAGATCACGAGAGCAAGAATGACTATTCAAATAGAGACATGTTGAAATCATCATCATTTCACCTGAATATCGTCTTCCATCAGATTCATAGCTCATCAAAAAAATCTGCTCGAAGATGAAGTTGAAATTTCTAGCAGCTGATTCGCTTTCTTCATGATCTAAAGCCTCCCTTCCTAGCTCAATCAGTCTTTGCATCTCACTTTTCTTTGATAGAGAATGATTCCTTGATCTCGATATTATGTTACTCAATTGTGACCATCGTACAAGTTTGGCTGCGAACCCCAATAAATCTCGTATGCCAACACATGTATTTCTTCTGTAGGCAGTGGCTGAGAAATCAGAAGCAATTATGATGCACATTTCAACAGTTCGGCAGTTATTGTCGAAATTCACCATAAAAATCTTCGAAGATCTATTTATTATTGTTTGTTGACACTCTAAATGATAAGGCAAATCCTTCGCAAAATCATTGAAATCATTCGGAATATGATCAGAGCTCTCAAATGCACTTAATTCGTCTGGAATAGTTGTTCTCGATTGGAATGAAATTTTTCTTGATTCGATATTTCTGTCTTTCTTTGAACTCGTTTGTCGTTGAAATGATTTTGAACAACAGAAAACGGATGGTGGATCTTTCGGTATTCTTTTTCCTTTGACTGATCTAATGTCAGCATCATCTGGCCAATGCAATTCACAAACTCCCATGTTTCTTGACACGCTCTCTTTCTGTATGGTATTGGGTAATGCGGCCAACCACAACACATCGTCTCCGAATTTATTGGAAACCCATATACATTTCTTTTTCTGCCTTTTCCATTTCTAGACTCACATCCGGCTACGCTACATTTTCTTCCCATTATTTTAACTTTCTGTCAAAATTCTGCAGAGTTGTCGACATTTTTATTAGTATGTATATATCATAGAAATTGGCCATACCATAGATAGGGAGATATCAATAGATTCAAAAATCTAGCCCACACATTTTCATCCATGGTATTCGAGTTTCTAGTCCCTGTAACATTATAAAATATCTAGGCGTCCCTGGCCTAGAGCTGCAGTAGCTTTTCTTAGGTACGAATTTAGTGAATTAGTCGAATAAATTTCTATTCAAATTGACAATTTTTGATTGTTTGACAACATGCACGTATGAGTTAGCATCAAGTGAATTTGAAAGGAAAATTATTATATATCTCGGTGACCATGATGCATGTAGTCTACTGTATATTATATGTAAATTTTAGAATTTTGAATAACTGCTCAAATCTATTTGTGTTGTCCATTCATCATTTACCTTGATAAAGCCTACGGCGACAATTTGGTAAAGTAACTCGATGAAAATCAGGGCTACCAGGTCAAACACTTCTTTTCAAAAGGGCTGTTTCCAGGACAACATAAAAATTTAGCCTTAGTTCCGTCAGCCTCAGGAACGATCGTCGAGATCCACATCCAGCGCCCGACATGCCAACAAAGTGCAGCATCTGCATGATCTAGAGCTAATTTTGGGCTCGAGGATGAGGTGAGTTATCTTAATGATCCTAGAAAAAATTCAACAATACCCGAGGGATTTATAAAGTCTCGAAAGTCACTATTAGCGCTTGTCTGTCCACACGAATTCTCACAAATCTTGTGGTTGGACAGTAGCGAGCTACATTTGAAAATCAATTTGAATGGGTGGGTTGACTTGGATAAAGTAAAGTATGTCCTCAGTTCAATGAATAGGTTCTCGCTCTCGTGATATCTCTTGTGTGATCAATAAACCTCAGGCATTATTTATATTTTAACTGAAAATATTTGATATCGTTCCGACTTTGATTGAGAAGGACTATCACACTGAACTATTACAGTTTATCATCGAACAAATACTTAAGTTTCTATTGGTCCTTGATAACGCTCGATGTTACTCAAATGAGCTCATTGTCGCCGCTTTTTTATGGCAGATGAAATTCTTTGTATAAAAGTCCTAGAAATATTCATATTACCTGTGTGTCGACTACAAAAGTCATCATCTGGCATGAATGTTGAATCAAATAAGTCGACGGAACGTTTGACGGAAAGAATATCCAATTTGGAAAATTATGACCGCAAGTAATTCTATTGATAGATGTGTAAACCGCCATTTCCCCCCATGAAAGGTATCCGCCTACATACCTATGTAAACGCTGAAAGTAAGTTTCACCTCCTGAAGCAATCGAGCAAGGAAAAAATTTCTAATCATATCAAGTATGACTTCAGAACTGGGTCTTCATTATCTTGCTGAAACATGTAGCGATTCACTGAATCCAGTCGTGGTAAAATGAAATTATGAAAACAGGCACAGACTTCATAGACACCTTGTATCATTATATTTGCATAAGTGTATGAATGAGCATGTTCCTTATGACTTAATTAGCACTTAGCGCACTCAGTCTAAAAGCAATTTGAACTGACAAAGATGTTTGATTTCACTCGAAATTGACAAAACTCGAATTTCTAGAAATACGTACTTTTAACTAAAGGTCATATTTTTGATGTTCCCGTGTGATGAAACCAGATGTGATGAAATTTCAAATGGATACCGAAGATACGTTGAAATTACATGTCTCAAAAATTAGCGTCCTAGCTTTAATAGTTTTTGAACAACATCCAAAAATGCGTAAAATAGGGTCATCCGCCTATTTATGTAAACACTGAAAATGAGCTTCGCCTCCTGTAGCAATCTAGATCTCCTTGTGAATGGATCTTCAAGCAATGCGCTAGATATGTGTTCATAGGAAATCCCTGTGATTTGTGTGCGCGTGGAGCGTGTGCGCTTAGCTCGATAGAGGGACTTGTCTTCGGCCGATAGAAACGCAGTAGCAAATACATTGCACAAATGCAAGAAAATATCTATTCATAAATTCTTGGATTTAGATAGAGAGGGGCATCAAATTTTCCCTATTGACGCTACATTACTCGTTTCTGCGTTCATCAATGAAGGAAGGCTTTCGGCGGCTGTCGGAAGGTTATTTTAGTTTGCATCGAATTCTTTTGTTTATTTAGGACAGAAAGCTGGAAATTATCGATATTCATCATTCTATCGGAATTCATAGCGATAGCATGAATAGCATCAATTTCACAACTGAAATTCCTTAAAATGATTACTTGAATTTTTTGGATATAAGTATTTCCGAAAGTCAAAGGTTGTGGCATAAATGGTTCAGTAAATCCTGTCATTCTAGAATTACGATGCGTAAAGATAGTTGGTTGCCAAATCACAAAAAATAATTTTGTGCTCAGTATAGTATTTAATATGTACATGATCGTTGTTCGGATACCTCCTTAGACTCAGTCAATGTAATGGAAAAACGTCTGTGTGAAAATGGATTCAAGCCTAACTCAAGTAGACCTAAATCAAAATCCAATAATAAAAATAATGAAAATAAAATTAACCTTTGTGTTGATTTCATTGGTGATAGCTACTTAAGAAAAATGAATAAACGGGTCAGTAAGTATAAAGTTCCTGTTCGTGTTACCTGTAAAGCCGGTCAAACTTTAGTTAATAGCATAAATACTAGTGAAAACAAAAACAAATGTACCGGTAATTATAAACTATGCAAGGATATTAGACCTAAATATATGCGTGGCGATAAATACATTGTCCATAATTTTAAATGTAAAATTTATCATAAAAATTACATTGACCAAACTTGCCGACCTTCAAAGTTGCGGCCTGATGAGCACAGACGTAGTTTGAACTGTCAAGATCGTAAGAGTGCACTACCTGAACATAGTTTGATTGACCATGCCAATAGAATGATGAACATCGATAATTTGCAGCTTTCTGTCCTAAATAAACAAAAGAATTCGATGTAAACTAAAATGACCGAAGCACGCTTCATAGCGTTGAACAAGTCACAAATCAACCGCAAGTATAAACTGATGTAATGAGTCGTCACTGCCCAATCATTTTTATATTTAATCCAACTGCATGTTTATTTACTTACCCCTTGATACTGTCCACCGTGACGAAACGCGTCAGGGGACTTTATCTTATAAAATATATAAAATCGTCTAAATTGAGGGAGAGCTGTATTTTTGCTTACATCGCGGAAAATTGAATTGGATGATGCATATGTTTACACCGGCGATTTCTTCAGAGGTTATTTTCTATAGCGGCCAGTCGTCCGAGGGATTATGCAGAAAAACTAACAACCATCGTATACGAAGTTAATGGCGCTAAAATAAAAACTCAACTACTCTCAAAGGCAAAAAACATTTTAGCAGCTCTAAATTTGAAACATGTAGGTAATTGACAGGTTATAATAAACACAACAGAGTCTTGCGTTGGCGAGAGCTTCCTCGAGAATGAATGTTATCTATAGTTATCTCAGCTCCTTGACCAATGCGATCAAGCGTCATATGAGAAATCAACATTTCATCTTCATAGCCTTTTGACGTTTAAAATCTTAGGAAAATAGAGTCGAGTTGACGAACAATCAGCATGCTTATTATGAGGCTGTTCAGAAAGAGAGACTCACATAAAACTCAAAGTGAATCACAATTTGCATGCAGCATAGTCAATATAGGGTAGTCTTTGGACTTCAGTGTAACTTTCATTTTAATATCAGAATTTATTTGAACTCACATATTTTTACTTTGTTCTGTGCTCATGCAGGTCGGCATGACTTGAATATAATGCTTCAGCTGTTAAAATCTGAGGTCATTCTGTCAATCTTCAAGCTTAAACATAAGGGGCATTGATGTATGTCACAGATGAGAACCGCTGCATATTAAATTTTCGTTTAAAAATAATAAGATCATGCATTGTGACGGTTCATGACTAATTATTACTAGAATTAGAATAGTATGCATTTTCAAAACTTTTTGACTATTCTTAATCCACACCAACTGCAAAATATAATCCATACAGCCTTCACAGTAAACCATCAGAAAGAAAAATGACTTAGGTTCGATCGTCAAATAATTGAACCAGGGCTGATGAATCAACAAGCGCATTCACAATAGTCCCTTCGTCGTCTTCATCGCTTGTCTATTCATCGATATAATCTGCCTGTTCTTTGCGGTTCCGCCACTGATTTTTAGTTTCTTGATTCACATGTCTTATGATGCGGTTCACGGCAGCGATTATACAATTGTTCTCTCGCAAGTAAACAGCCAGCTCTGTATGCAAAAAAGTATAAAAACCTAAATTTTTAGCAATAGTATGAAATTTTCATACTATGATTTGAGTATGAAAAATTCAGTAAAATCATACTGTGAAATTTTCTTGTACTTGTACAAGCAAGTTTGAAAAGTCATTGAAATTATGATAGTGTCCAATTAATTATTTTATGCAGTCCATGCTGTCTGCTGCAGAAATATATGAATCCACTATGGAGTGAAGGCCTATGGTTTGGGAGCACGCGATGCCAGTGCTAGTAGTCACAGAATTAAATATTTTGCTTATCTGCTTCAGTTTGCTAGAAATGTGATTAATTCGAAATCGCCGGCACATCGAGGAACCTATTAAGTGGGCAAAAAGGAATTCCTAATACCTTACTGAGGTAGGAAAAAAAGTCGTGTGTCGCTTGCGGATTAATGTGAGTTCAAGCAAAATGCTTCGATTGCCACAATTCCTTCAGATTCGAAGAATTCAGATCATTGCGCACAGGTTTTCTCCATAATGTTGGCCCTTCCGATCATTATTAAAAAAAGTAGCAGGCGTGCGAAAATTAGTTCACTTCATGATTTCACCATTGTCTTCTTACAATTCCTTACTGCTTACTGCATGCACTGAATCGAATGTTATCTAGACGATGTGTGTTTTGGTGTGTGCGAAGTGATATCACAGCACGCACGCATCTCTCATTAGCTCTAGTGTCCTCTGCTGACAGCTTATTGTTTGCCATTTCCAATAGCAAGCGATACACGAATTATCCATTTGAGAAGGAACAAGTTGTCTAATTCTGTTATGTGCCATTTCGATTTTAAGGCTCCATATAACCCTTTCCTCCTAGGAAGCCGAAGCACGCGCAGATGAATCAAATTCTGTGAGGATAGTATATATGTACATTGTGCATTGCGCTTATGTATTTTGTGGCGAATAGCTGTATCATGACAGATTTTGATTTTCATTCTACAAAAAAGTATCTTTATTCTCTTTAACATACTGAATACAACCTCCTTCTAACTCGGGTATTTTCGCTTTTCCATTGAGTTACACGATGGACAGTTTATATACAGTTAGTGATAGGTTCTATCTAGGGTGACCAACTGTCATATATTTCATATGACAGTCATATATTTTCATCATCAAATATATGACATATATATGTCATACTTTTTTCTAAAATGTCATATATGTCATATATTTTCATTATTCATCGTGTGTCATAATTTTTTCTCAATGATGATGATAAACAGACTAATGAATTTGTCCATTTGTATTGTTTAGCTTCTCAGGCAGGTTAGGGTCAAAGTCAGCCATTTTGTTCAGAATTCCCTATTTCCAAGAAATTCACCTATTGTTCACGGGCATCTCTCATCTCACTAACGGTGCTGTACCGTTAAGCAATGCCTACTGCCAGCTTTTCGCTGCTCATGCCTACATCACTGTATTAAGATGGCAAAATGAATTGTGCATGTCTACACTACGCATAGGCTACGCACATGAAGTCATCCGATAATGACGTAAATGCAAGTCATTCCTCATCAGTGGTGGCGCTTGCCCGGCTCTCAGAAAAAAAAGTTCAAAGATTATCGTCAATTTATTTTACTTGTCCAAATAAATCAACAGCGGTTGAGAACAAAAGGAAATTAACTCTGAATTCGAAAGAATTACATACCTCGTAAGCACTCAGCCTCGGCAAAGAGTCTGTCGGCAAACATCATATTGTCATTCTGTCATCTTACTACACATACACGTAAAACGCAAAACGCAATTACAACTTTTCATTTACTTGAATGAATATTTGTTTGATTGGCGTGCTTTTCGGAGAAGTGTGTGATTATTTCGCACTTTTTCATAAAAAGTTTTGTATGAGATCGAGTTATAATTCACCAAGACCTGTAAGATTGCTTTCAAGGTTCCTTGGGAAAGTCGGTTTCGTTCATCAGTCCAGTGAATATCCATGGACGAAGAAACTCTCTCGACCATGGCATTTGAAGAAGGAATGGAGAGAAACAAGGCAACGACTTTTGTAAGAACGGGGAAAGAATTCCCTTGCAAAAGAGAAGACCACTTCTCAGGGATGGATTGTCCAGCACTCTGTTCCCAATTGGGAGCTAAGTTGTCGAATTTCTCTTTCAATAGAATAAGCTCATCAAAAAGCGAATCATTCACAAGCTCACTTTTTAATTCTTCCTGGAAATTCAAGCTTTCAATGGCAGAGAGCAAATTTTCAAAGCTGAGATCTTCTTTGCTTTGCAGATCCAGCCATTTGAGCTTACTTGTAAATCCGGAAAAATCAAACCATCGTTCCATGTATTCGAGCGCAATGGTGCAGTATTTGTCAACTTCTTCTTTGAATGCATTAACTCTTTCAGAATTTGTACACTTTTGTAGCAAAGACCGACACAAGAAACCGAAAAAACACTCATGTTTGCGGCCACGTAGTGTGTTCCTTAGGTCAGAGAGAACGGAGTACACTTGAGCAGCAGTGGTAAATTTTCCTTCTGTCACTCGAATCGCCTTATCGAATAAAGGAAAAACGCTGTGTAGAAACAGCAGGTACATTTCACCAAAGTTATCATCCAAGTTAAAAAAATCGCGTAACAGCTTCGGACATTCTGTCGGTGACAGAGATAAAAAGTAAGATTTTACAGCTGCTTATTGTTGAAGAATACGCTCTGAAGCGGGAAGCAAAGACAGCCAACGTGTCTTGCTGTGACTTATCATTTTCCGACTTTGAACTCCAAGAATCTCACAAACATATTTGAAACGTGAAACGCGGCTAGTGGAAAGGTTGAAGTGGGAATTCATTTTCTAAACAGGGACTTCGAGATCAAATGCAAGAGCATTTGCGGCATGCGAACAGGCATTATGCAAAATGTGCGCCGGACATCCTTGTCGGATGATGTTTGGAGCTAAATGATTTTTCAACTTGTGGTAGACATTGTTGCCTGCCACAGATTCTGACGCTGTTACTGCGTTGCCAAAGTTTACAGGAGAGATTACAGGAGATTTACTATTGTCTGCAGAGAAAGCAATGCATAAATGCGGATCCAGCCCAAGTGTGATGAGAGAATTTTTTATGAACAGGTCAGCTGTCTCACAATGCAGTTCTTGGAAATCGAGTACCTTATTTTGAATTCCTTCCTTAACATCATAATACTGAACCAAGAGCGGAAACATCTTTTGGTTTCCATGGTTAGAAGCATCAGTAGCCAACGAGTAAGGAACGCGATATAGTTTCAAGTGGGAAGTAAAATCCCGAAGTGATTCTGGAGCCAGAACATCCGTAACTATCGCTGTTGCTTTCGTTCTTCCACAGTCATATTTTTCTCCACTATTACAGCCAGAAAACAAAATTGGAACCAGCTCATTAATACAGTCACATGATCGAAAAGATTGATGATGTTTAACAGTATGATATACAAAAGTTACTTCTGTTGCAGTCACCAAATCATCAGAAGAATTTGGTCTTACCATGAAGGATGTGAGGGAAACTGTTGTAGCTTTTTCGTGAACTTTGTCCTTCTGCAATTTTGATTCTTCATGCTGAAGAACTTGGTTGAGACCTCGATTTGCAATAGAAAATGTATTTTTGCACAAAGTACAGAAAGCATCATTGTCAGTCGATGCTCTTTTTAAGAATGGTTTTTTTCTCGATCCATTCAGAACTAAACTTGCACTTTCGGCTCATTTTCTCTCAAACGCAAGTATTTTCTCAAATTCAAATCCACCGCCAAAATCACTGCATTCTAAACTTTTAATATGCATTATAAACATTCACATAAATCTTGATGAGAAATCTTTTCAAATCTAATTGATGCAGAATGGACTCATCGAAATGTAAACTTTTTAAAAATATTTTTGGCCCAATATGGTTGTCCTTAACGACGCGTGCGTACGCGGGAACCCAGCGATTCCCATACTCGCTTGTGATTGGCTTATCCCTGCATTAAATCATACCCGGATGGAGAATACTGAATAAAGAGTTTGACGAGCACGTATTGTCATATATTGTCATATAATTTTAATAGATTTGTCATATATTTTCTTCTTGAGGTGTTGGTCACCATAGTTCTATCCTACTATCATCTGAAGAACAAATCACAATCAGAGATACTCCAGAACTATTGTGAACTGCTTCACATACTTTACGTGTGCGTCTACATATTAAATAATTCGGTCGATTCAGATTATTCATAAAAGAAGACATCTGAATCATTCACATTGACTTTCACCGGATGACAAATACCTTTGGAAGATGAGAGATTTAGACAAAGGGCCGGCAATCGGACAACGCCATATCCTAATTGTATTAGCAAGTGTCGGCTTATTTCTTCTATATTCCATGCAGATGAGCCTGAGTGTGGCATTGGTAGCTATGGTGAACAATACTGATACTGAGACAAACAATGCATCCATCAATGATGAATGTCCAATAGTGGCTAAAAACTCATCCAACCATGCCACAACATACAATGGTGAGTTTAACTGGTCTAGAAAGGTACAAGGATACATCCTCAGCTCATTTTTTTGGGGAACTATCATCTTGCAAATTCCTGCGGGCACCTTCGCACAGAAATATGGTGCCAAATGGTTCTTTGGTATCGGAATATTGTGGGTATCCGTTCTGACGTTGTTGTCGCCGTTGATTGTTAGATTCAATGTTTACTTATTTCTTGTTATTCGATTTCTTGAAGGATTAGGACAAGGTTTGGTTCTTCCATCACAGATGGCGATGATCGGACGGTGGACTCCGTGGGAAGAAACAAGTCTCTTGATCTCAATAACCGCAACCGGAACAGCAGCAGGAGCTATTGTCGGCCAAATGGCTGCAGGCCCTCTATGTGTCTCCTCCTTCTTGGGAGGCTGGCCGTCTGTCTTCTACATCTTTGGAGGATTGGGAGTTCTATGGTTTATTGCTTGGTGTTTTCTTGCTTATGATTCTCCAGAAAATCATCCAAGAATATCAATCGAAGAAAAGAATTACATTATGAGATCGATCGTTTCTCAAGAGGACGCAAATAAGAAAGCGATCCCATGGAAAAGTATTCTTCTTTCCGTACCCTTTTGGTCTTGTGTTGTAGCTCAAACTGTATCAAGTTGGATGGCTTACACCATAATGACATGTTTACCACAATTTCTGTCCGATGTTTTGCATTTCGATATAAGTGCTAATGGACTGGTTTCAAGTGCTCCGAATATTTCAATTACCTTTTTCGCCAATGTGTTTTCTATGCTTAGCGATACCAGTGTGTCTCGAGGTTGGTTCGGAAAGACAGTTACAAAGAAGTTCTTTTCTTTTATTTCCCTGGTTGGTTGTGGAGCATGTTTATTCGGAGTGACATTCATCAGCTGTAGCAAAGCATGGGTCATCGTTCTTCTCATACTCTCTTACACGCTATATTCTGCATCGAACGGAGGATATGGAAGCGTTCTATTAGATCTTTCTCCTGAGTATTGTGGAACAATTTCTGCAATATCAGTCATAATTGCCAATTTAACGGGGATTGCAACACCGTTGTTAACAGATTATATCACAACTGACAAAACCATCCATGAGTGGAACATTGTTTTCTACATCTCCAGTGGTGCCTGCGCTTTTGGAATAGTTCAGTTTCTCATGTTTGGGTCAGCTGAGCATCAAAATTGGGGTGCTGATATCGAAGACAATTCTGATGCCGTCTCCGAAATGTGTGAGGACACCGAACTATTAATTAATAGTTAGGCTTTCTATCTGTTGTATGACGATCGTGTGAAGATACAATGCCAGATTCAATTATTCCAGATTAAATATCTTGTCAGAAAGTGTCTTGCATCTTGATACCTTGTAGGCTACGCATTTAGTCTGACTTGTCATAAAATATTTAAGCCTTACACATGCCACGCAGGTTCAAATTCAATGCATGAGAAATGTTCAAGAAATTCAGTGCATAGTTATCTGATGCTTCTAATGCAAATAGGATGTCTTGATGAATAGAATGAAATATTTCTAAAGAATTTTTGAAGGGATCAAAATCCTTGAATATTGGACCCATTAATATGTAGTCAGTATAATATGTTGTATTCATTTTTGAGACAATCAAGTGCTTTGATTTTAGTACTCTTCATGAATAGAATAGCAAATGAGGGAACAAATTGTGCCCCACCCATATAACCGCATTTCTTCTATAAATATGCAGCTCCATCATAAATAGTTTAATCATTAAATTACGCTATTTTTAAAAGAAGCAGGCCATAGTACCTGCAGAAAGGTGTGTGAAGTTGACGGAAGCAGCCAGCAGAACCATTATTTATTAAAGCAAGATTCTGTTCGAAACAACCTTTTCGATATCAATTTCAGTCTCCTGATCACAAATCTGTGCTCAGATTCCGCAAATTCGAAGTCGTGCTTAAGAAATTCAAGCTTACAGATAAAAGTGGTTCGTTGTCTTCGAAACTTCTCAGTTTTGGTGATAGGCGTAGCAAATCAGTTTTGCTTTCTCCTATCTGATCAGATTTGTTGCGCTGATCACAAATGCATGTGATGCTCCATTCTTCACAACGATGCAGTTAAAAAAGGCAATATCGCAACATATTCATGTATGTGTGTGAAGTTGATGGAAGCATCCAAATTGATGGAGCCATTTTGTATTGCAGCGTGATTGTATTCGAAACCACTATTATCAATTTAGTTTATCAATTAAATCAATTGAGATCAGGTTTATCAATTTCAGCCTGCTGATCATAAATCTCACTCTATCCCTCTCTCTCCCACTCTCCCTTTCTCTCTCTCAAAACTCAAAATGTTTATTACGCCAAGTTTGGCATAAACATGCAATGAATACATTATTTTTCATGAAGAAGATACACTTATATGAAGATGAAATGAGCACATAAGTCTTGACCTTGATGGGCGATGTTTGGATGGAGGATGTCAGATAAAATGCACTGATAGTCCACCATGAGTGATTAGGGGCCACTTTGAAAGCTGAAAGACTCACAGCTTTCTTGTACTATACGAAGGAGAGGAGACATGTCACATTTGCAGTTATCATTCATTCATGTGTACTTGCATGTCAAATATCAACATAAGGCATGATATAATGATTCAAGGTCAGTTTATACCAATGAAACGCACATTTCTTTATTTTACAAAGTTAGTTTTCACGCGCAGACACACATCTCACAGCCTACCTATATTACTTCATTTATTATTAAGTCGGAAGAGCGGATTTACATTTAGTTCAATCAATGCAAATAAAGCGATGAACACATAACTCTTGACCTTGATGGGCGATGTTTGGATGGAGGATGTCAGATAAAATGCATTGATAGTCCACCATGAGTGATTAGGGGCCACTTTGAAAGCTGAAAGACTCACAGCTTGCTTGTACTATACGAAGGAGAGGAGACATGTCACATTTGCAGTTATCATTCATTTATGTGTACTTGCATGTCAAATATCAACATAAGGCATGATATAATGATGCAAGGTCAGTTTATACCAATGAAACGCACATTTCTTTATTTTACAAAGTTAGTTTTCACGCGCAGACACACATCTCACAGCCTACCTATATTACTTCATTTATTATTAAGTCGGAAGAGCGGATTTACATTTGGTTCAATCAATGCAAATAAAGCGATAATGTTCATCGAAATTTATCTCACTTGTAAAACAAATGTATTAAAAATTGTGAATGTGAGAATGTATCAATAAATTTACCGTCTCCTCCGAAAGTTTAATAAGTCTGTTACTGGAATCTCTTCACTACAAGATATCAAACATTGAATTGTATTCAGTCGGTCAAGGTTGTTTGTTCTATTATATATTATAAGGTTGAATGTGCTTATTCACTTCATCTGCTTCGGATTGATGTTGTTCATGCGTTCATAGAAATCAGTCCTATCGCATTTTAGAAATGGAATTAATAGATATCTCTCGCTTTCGTACTTTGGACTTGTGCAGAAGAGATCTTCAATCTCTGCGATACCACATTGGTTGCACACACATTCTTCGTACGTCTTTCGATGATTATAGTGACCAATTTCGGCTGTGAGATTGTGATTACCTGTTCTGAATTTTAGAATTGGTGAAACGTGATTGGTTATATAAATAGTCCGGGAGCTAGCGTGAAGTTGTGCAGGGAACGAGGTAGTACATAAAACTTTCACATAGCGTAGTACACCTCTAACCTACTGCAAAACTTCGCGTCTGTCGGATCAGATCATTTGCTTTTCAGAAATAGAGATGATAACAAAATCCTATGTATTTCCAATGGTAAAATTGTGACGTTTAAGGTGTTGACTCAATTTTTTCGAATTTTTGCTCATAAAAGTTACATAAATTGGTATTTTGTTGAACTGGTTATTATAGAAATCATCTACAGATCATGATCTTTCAAATGAGCTATCATTCAGTGACAGAGGATGAAGTAAAGTGTGCAAGCAGACACTTTTCGTTGGTGTAACTGCAAATTTTACCATAGAAATTTCAGGAAAATTGTTGATATACTTTAACGAAAAGTGTCTGTTTGTACACTTTACTTCATCCTCTGTCACTGAATGATAACTCATTTGAAAGATCATGATCTGTAGATGATTTCTATAATAACCAGTTTAACAAAATACCAATTTGTGTAACTTTTATGAGCAAAAATTCGAAAAAATGGAGTCAACACCTTAGATGTCACAATTTTACCATTGGAAATACATAGGATTTTGTTATCATCTCTATTTCTGAAAAGCAAATGATCTGATCCGGCAGACGCGAAGTTTTGCAGTAGGTTAGAGGCGTACTACGCCATGTGAAAGTTTTATGTACTACCTCGTTCCCTGCACAACTTCACGCTAGCTCCCGGACTATAACGAAAGTTAAGTGTGATTTTAATCCGCATTCAAATCTACACAATTCTAGACATCGCAAACCTCGGTTGTTTAATCCATTCTTATCTGAAATATTCTTGGAGACGACTAGTAATCTCCTTTTTGCAGTTCATGTTATCTTTGATTTCGGAAGATAGTATTGTGCTTAAGTTGACTTTAATAAATAACTTATTTATTCTATATCACACCACGTGTTTTTGAGTAAAGCTTCAGGCATTTCTTTATTTAATGTATTAAATATCATTCTTATTAACCGATTGTTGTCACTTTTTAATTTTATCAGTAATTGAGAGCAGCTTTGTAGTAATAGAATTTCACGGGTTTTATTCCGAACTCTCCGATAAGACAGTACTTTGGGGTTGACGTTTTTAAGTGGTAAAATATCTTGTGAAATTGCATTATCACTCTATTTAGATCTTTCAAGTTTCTATCGAAAAATAACTCACCGCCGTAAATGATTTTTGACATACTTAGCATTTCGAACGAATCATTTAATATATCACCAGTGACCGTTCTGAATTCTTGCAATGTTTTAGCGGTTACATAGGAAGATTGTTTGCTTTTTTCGTGGCTTGTTCAATGTGATTTCTATCAGTGTTAGCAATTGTTACTTCCAAATATTTATATTCAACAACTACTTCTATTTTCATGTTTTCATTTTTGTAGAATTACATTCAAATGACTAAAGTCGTTTTTGCCATTTTTATCATAACTTCTGTTTTATCGCATTTTATACTCAATTCATTTTGAAGACAAAATGTTTGTACTATCTTAATCTGTTCGATTATTCCAATCTAAGTTTCGCTGAATAGCAATAAATGACTTCAGACTGTCTAATGTCCTGGAGTTTGAGAAAGCCTCTCTTCAAACTAATTTGGCATCATTCTACCTAGAGCAAGATATCGATATCAAATGTCAGTTATTCTATGAATGCTTGAAGACACCGATGAATGCAATCCCCCAACGGTCTGTACTGCTCACGAACTCAGATGCACCTTGGATGACTCCCTTTATCAAAATCTTAGTTAACCAACGATGGGAAGCTTTCCGTTCGCGAAAATGGAACATGTTCAACATTCTCAAAGTTCAAGTGAAAAGAGAAATGTTCAAGGCAAAGCAGAGATATTTCCAGAAGAAATCTGAGTCTGTGAAGGGAATGTGGTCCTTTATTCGTGCAGATTGTGGAACGTCATCCAGGGATATTGGTTCTGTGCTTCAAAATGCATCATCGCCTGAATGCCTCAACGATCTAAATGACCACTTCTGTAGCTACATGAATCCTCAGACCTGCGCAATAATTACAAACGTTGATAACGATGATGACGACGACTGGCTTCCAACATTTCAAGTTGAAGATGTATGGCGCTTGCTCTCTCCTCTACAGATCAAAGCCACAGGTAGTGATGGAATCCCCACGTACATCTACAAGAAGAGCGCTCTTATCCTTGCAGAACCCATTTGTGCTTTGATCTCTGAATGTCTTCGACAGCGTCGTTTTCCTTCCATTTGGAAGACTGCTGATGTTGTACCGGTACTAAAGTCAGCCAAGAAAGCATCTATTTCAAACACTCGCCCGATAAGTCTGCTCCCAATCCCAGCTAAAATTGCAGAAAGGATAGTAATTGACAATCTGCATAACAGTCTTGCATACCGCTTGGGTGAGTCACAATTTGGAATCCGCAAACATTCTGCCACAACTCATGCAATCATTACCGTTCATGACCACCTAACCTCTCTGGCAGACGATTCAAGAATTGGTGCGGCAGTGTTCATCAGCTTTGACTTCTCGAAGTCCTCTGACCGTGTTCTTCATTGTGATTTGCTGAGAATAATTCAACAATTGAATTTCCTAAAGGATTTGTTCATCTAATGAAGAATTATTTGTATGGGCGGCAGCAACGAATAAGATTAAACAATATCAAAAGTGACTTGCGACAAGTAACGAGTGGAGTACCTCAAGGCTCCCTAATAGGACCCTATCTTTTTGGATTGTACATCTCATCGCTGCGGCCTCTTAGCCAAACAACGTGCCTGGTTAAATATGTCGACGATGTCTGTATATCCTTGGGAGTTGGAAAATCTAATCCCCAGAGAGACATCCAAAATGTGATAAATGAAATCACCAATGTTGAGATGTGGGCAGCATCTTCAAATCTGACTTTGAACACAGAGAAGACGGCGGGCTGATCTACCACCGTGGTAAGTTTAGAGAAATGTGTAGCGTTGAAACGCTAATTCCAGAAGTTGCTTTTTCCCAGGATGTCCGATTTTTGGGAGTCATTTTGAATTCTTCCCTGAATTGGAAATCGCATATCAATGACGCTATCATGCATTAGAAAAAAGTGGCTCTTCAGTAAGTGGGTTGATTATCTTGTGCGAACAATTTGATGAAAATCTTTCACGCAAGATGCTGTACAGTTTCCTGCTGTTTGACAAATTGTCGCAAATAAGTGTAACAACTTTTCCTCCGGCTTCGTGCAGTAGCTTCATGCATGCGATCACTTCTCTTTCTAATGTTTCTACTGCCAATGTGTAAATAGGAATTATTCGCAAGAGAGATGAATTTGGCTTCGGATTGAACATCGCCTTTACCATGAATACTAAAGCTGTTCTAGCCAATTCTTGAGTTCTGTCAATTGGGGCACCCAATACATGGCCACCTCTATATCGAAGTGAGGGTTTTAGATGGATTTCATCGAAGACCAAAGAGCAATAGGGAGTAGTAACCCCATCCCAAATTCAAGTCCAAAATGCGAAACGATGAGTCATCCCCCCCTCTGGAAGGAAGGGAGTTGGCCAAGGATGTGGTGGGAGGAATGGGTCCGAGAGGAGAAAACAGGTCCCTACCCCCCCTCTGGAAGGCAGGAGGGAGTTTTCGGGTAAGGGTTGGGAAGGAAGGTGATAGGAATGTGTGAGGGATAGAGTGAGGAAAGGGTGGATGTCGGTGGTGTTGGGATGAAAAAAGTTGTAAATTGTCATGAAGGAGGGTTCGGATGTGAAAGTGGAGTTCAGATTTGGAATCTACGTGAAATGTTGGGTTAGGAAGGAAGGCAGGAAGAGTTTTCCTGGGAGGCTAGGGGTGGAATCTCTGAAAACGGCAGAGTTGGAAAAAGGCGGGGTTTGGTGGTTTTGGGATGAGAAAGTCCATTTTTCGACAGGAAGGAGTGCTCGGATGGGAAAACGGAGGCCAGATTCGGAATCTACGTGAAATGTTGGGTTAGGAAGGATGTTTCCAGCGAAATCGGAGAGAAAAATTTTGCGGACGTCCCCCCTGCCAAACTTTGGTTCCAGAGATGGTAGAAAGTCGTGCAATAGCTCGTTTGAAAGCTAAGAATGAGACAAATGCAGTGGAAAACATGGCTTGTTCCTATCTGCCTTCGTCTAGAGGTGAGACGTCATTGAAAATTTGGGACATTGGCGAAAAACGACAGTTAGAATTTTTACGAAAATCGCTCTAGCGGGTGAAGCAAGTCTCGGACGGGAAAACAGAGAGCAGATTTGGAATCAGCGTCAAATTCTGCATCGGCATGGTAAATTTGAAAGCCATCGGAGAGAAAACATTTTTCATCATTTTTCCGAAAAACGAGTTCGAATTTTTGCGATGGCTGTGGGCTGTATAGCCAAAACGAAGCATCGGATGGGAAAATGGAAGGCAGATTCGGATTAAGCGTGAAATTCTACAACGTAATGGTGAATTTCCAACTCCATCGGAGCACTAGAACAGGAGATAGACGGGTTTTTAGTGTTTGGATGATGGGTATTACGTCATCAGCTGATCGCCACAAACTATATAAGCGGGGAACCGACAGAGACTTTTCATTTAGAGGAGAGCGATTGTCAAAGGTAGGTCGTCTCTCTGAGCTCCGATGATAGCTTCGGACATTCCAAATCCCGAGTTTCTGTAAGAAACCGACTTAGAAAATTTCATTGTTGAAGGCAGCTAAGGCGTCAGACTTAGAGGTTCGCCAGGAGATGGCCTTCGTTTCCAGGCCATAAAAGACTCCAAAACTTTAAAGGCTTGTAACTTTGCTTCTACAAGTCCGTTTGACTTGATTCAAAAAAGGTTCGGTTGCTATTGACCTGCCCTAAGTGATAGATTACTTATAAAATTTCATAAGTAGTGCTAAAAAGTTGAAAAATTTAAATTCACTAGTTTTGGAGGTTTTCTGGGGTTTTCAACCCTGCTGAAGTCAATGAAAGGATTTTTAATGATGTCTGAGCCAGTCTTCTCATGTTACAAGCAGCTTTTTACTGAAAGCGAGCAAGACACGGAGAGTTTTGCTGTAATATTCCACTGACAGGGTGTTCCTTTGGGACGGCGGACGATGCCGTAGTGATAAGTGTGGCAAGGGAGTGTGTCATATTTTAGACCGAAATCGCTGGGGCAACTCATGTGTCATGTTGGGCATTTGACACAGTTCTCAACGTAGCACTTTGAACGCCAATCAGTTGAGTCTTAGCTATCTTATCATGGGTGGCCTCTAAACATCTCCATTGCAAAACGCTGGTGAATCAAGCTCTCTACGGCTTGCTATCAAGCTGATCAAAGCAACGAATTGGGATGTTTCCTCTTGTAAATAAATCCACCGATTTTTATGTCAAAATCGGGGCCCGGATACCAACACAGTGACATGACGCACGCTCTGTCCGCCCGAGGTTGGATGTGTGGGTCGAGGCCTTGGAGCTGGGATAAGATCCCCTCTGAGTAATGCCTGTAACAGATTCAAGAGCTTAACACCCAAACGGCTGCTGGCTTGCTATCAGGCCTTCTTCGTCTAGCCTCAGTAACTCAGGGCTGGCAACGTCTATTGTTTGTCATTGTAACTTGGTAAAAATGAGACGGTTATTGCAGGCATTGACGTCAAACCTTTTCGCGTCATAGGGGAACCCGTCTTTGTGTTGGGAGTTGGTAACTGAAAGCACGGTGACTGCCGATGCCCATACATGTTGCCAAGTCAAAAGCATGGCCAAATAAGGAAAGTCTGAATCATGGCTTTGTGCTCGCTGGGTATATAAACCGCGACTTTTCTCTAGTCTTCACTCCTGTTTCAAGTTGCAAGACGAACGGTGAGTGCTCTGAGAAGGTTTGCTATCAAACTTTGGGATTTAGGATGAAGCTAGGAATCATACTCTTTAAATTTGGTTGACGATTTTATTCCAACGTTTGCTATCAAATGTTTGGTGACTTAGTCTTTCAATGCATATCAGCAAGTAGTATCCTATAAACACTAGCTATCAAATTTTACTGTATCTTTACAGAATTATCATGACTAAAACTCCGCGTTCCATCTAAACTCAATGTTCCTGCGGTAGACTAACAAGGGGCAGCGAATACCGTAAGCATATCAAGGAGGGGACGCTGGACCAACATGAGAGAGTGCATGTTTTTAAGGTCTGTGTTCATAGGGTGGTGTGTGATGAGGATGATGTTGAGGGTTTCCGGAAGGCGCATGAATCTTGCCCATCCGGAAACATTGGAGCGCAGTCGCTTCGTGCGTGGATGAGTGAATTAATTAAGGCGAAGGAGGAGTTGAATGCGGCAGTTAGAAGTATTGAGGGTGCTGTAGCGAAGGATCGGGAGGTAGTGGTGAGTGAAGAGGAAGTAGAGGTAGAAGGAGTGATTCAGCAGTCGAGTGATGAGACTAGGAAGTTGATGGTCTCATTGTTTGGGAGTGAGTTGTCTGATGAGTCGGATGGTGAGGTGGCTGAGCCTGTAGCGACATCATCGCCTAGGAAAGAGGCGCATGATATGGAGGCGTTTGTAAGGTTGAAGGATCGTATGATGGGTTTGGAGAGTGTGAATAGAGAAAATTTGAAGGAGAATGAAGAGCTGAAGGCTAAGGTTGAGGGCATGAAGGTAATGAGAGAGGAGTTGGAGGAGATGCGAGTGAAGGAGCAGGAGTGGTTGAAGGAAAGAAGTGGTATGATGAAGCGAGTGAAGGCGGTTGAGGGTTTAGAGTCGGAGTTGATGCGTGAGAAGAATGAGGTAGAGCGGATGCGAGGTGTGGTGAAGGAAGTGGAAGAGACGAAGGTGATCAACAGACAGTTGGGGAGTGAAGTGGAAAAGTTGCGAGAGGTTGAGAGAAGAGTGAAGAGGAAGAGAGTGTATGAGGTCCACCTTCCCCCCCTTTGACAATAATGTATGCGATGCCCCTTCCATTACAAGCGACCCAAACCAAACACAGGAGTGCTACGAGGGCGACGGAGTCCGATGTCTCCATATGAGTGTGAACATTACCGGACAGCTTGAAGACTTCTTCGTCCGAAAAATTCGCAGGAAAGTTCCCAGTAAGTTACTTTAACATGATCATTTCCTTGCCGCCTCTAATCTCCTATTCTATTTCTTTCAGAGTTTTTGCAATAGTTGATGAAGTGAGGAGTGTCGGTGGACGGAGAACGACCCATGGGCCCTTTTAAGGGCCAACCTTCTAATGCAGCTAAAGCGGTCCCAAGCCCGCCACATGTCTTCGGATATGGATTGCAGAGGGGAAGAATAAATGATGAATGGAATGAAATGGGAGGCCACCCTTGCACCACATGCAACACATCACAGACTTCTCTCTTCGCTAGTGAACAAGCTCTTGTCAGTGTAGTCAGAAACTTTATCATGTTGTACAAAAGTTTTACTGCCACACAGATTGATGTATAGTTAGAAAGTTTGATCATGGCGTTTTATGAAACACAAATGTCATAAAATGTAAGCGTTAGTTTAGTCAAATGGTTTTACTGCGACACACGTTTGTGAAAGTAAAGTTTGATCATTGAAGTTTTATGACTGACCGAACTCACCACAGCACTAGAAAGTTTTATCGAAAAGGTTTTACTGCACAGTGTAGATTGTCTTGTAACTTACTTTCACAGTGTTAGAAAGTTTTATTGGAGACAGTTGCCAAATGTTCCCCTATTAGAAAATTCAAACTTCATGACTGTTAGATTAGCTTCATCAGGTTTACTAAAAGCAGTTTTCTACTGCAGTGAGACTGAGAGTTTAGAATGTTATATGAACAGCATTAGAAAGTTAAGCACAACACAAGTGTCATGAAAAAATACTTTATTTGGTCTTTAATTTAACATCATTGAAACCCACTTTACTAATAGCAATGACAATATGGTTTATTTTATTCAGAAGCAAATGATCGCCGTAACCATGAAAGTTGTCCATCCGAGAAATAATCTTCCGCAGATGTCGTGTATAAAACTCAGAAGCATCAGTAACATATTCTTGTCCGTAGGAACGAAATTGAAAGTCAACACTTTCCACTTCTTCACCTTGTGGAAAATGAATGTAATTGACATTTGCAATTAAATGAGCCTTGATGAGACTGTCTTTGAAATAAGATATCAACTCCGCAAATATTTCTCGTGTGTAGTCTAAACATGCTTCCAATTCTGTCTCCTCCCTTTGAAGCTTAAGGATGTAATCTTGTATTAAGCCTCCGAAGCACTCTTGATGAAAACGAATCGTGCAATCATCATGTTTCAATGTATTGACTTCAAGTGCCATGGTTGAGTCTATTGCTAAACATCATTTTGCCTAGAACGATTTCAATAACGCGTTACAAATGTGTGTGCGCACATCGTGAACTCTAGCTCGTCTGTGATTGGACGAGAGGTCTCATCCATTCACCGCTTAGGAAAATCTTATAAAAAGCAGTGCACCAGCTCTGCTCTTCACATTTATCTTTCACAAGGTGAGTGTCGGTGAGCTCCTGCTATCAGGTTGTTTTGACTTGCTATCAAGTTGAAGAGTCTCTTGATATCATATCTTCTGCTCATAAAACATATCATAGCTGTAATACCTCCTTTGCTTGAGCGTTCCTTCGGGACGGCGGGTACTGCCGTAGAGGGATTGCGTTGCACGGGTTGTTCGTCGTTTGTTAGACCGAAACCTCTGAGCCTCTGCTCATGTTGGGCGTTCGACTTCATACTCAACGTGATGCTTTCTCTCGCCAGGTCAGAGTATTTCAGCCAGGAGTAGAGTGAGATGTAACTCATTAGATGTCACTTCAATGATTGTTCCCATGATAAACGTTGACTAGGCAAATGAAACGATTCTCATTTTCCTTTTCAGTGATTGAAATCTACTAACATAATCTGCAGTCTGTAATCGAACAAAAATGGAATTCGCAAAAATTGAAAAATACCGCATTGCTGCTGAGATGGAGAAAGCCGCCATCGAGCAATGTAAGTATTTGTATCAAGGGAGACTCTATTACTAACATCATTAGGGTAGACATCCTCATTAAAATCAAGAGGCCCTCCCTTATTTTGTTCATGTTTAAACCGAATCCACATTTTACCTCGGCTTATCTTTGCTGAGATTCTTTTTCAGTCCATGGATGTATTCGTAATGGGGAACCCGTACCCCAAGGAGCAATCGGGGAAGTCTATGAGCGGCTTGGCAAGTGTAAGTATCTTTAACATTTCATGTTTAGACTGTTTCAGATCCTCTGCATCATCCTTGTCTCATTATCTAATCTCTCTTTCCTCTCTACAGATATGGCGAAGATGAAGAAGTGGGAGGAAGCCGCGAGGCGGAAATACCACGATGAATTTCCGGCCCTAACTTCCCACCCATCTACCTCCGCCCAAGGTGCGACCCCTCTCTCGAGCTCGGGCATTGTCATCGCCCCACCTCCACCGCCAGCTCCGCTCCCTGCGCCCGTCCCTGCTCCTCGTCACCACGTCCCTCCAACAGCGAAGCCCAGGATCCTTCCACCCTCGGCTCGCGTCCCACTCCTGCCTCCTCCGCGTCCTTCGGTGTTGCCGGAGATCAAGTCCTTAGATGGTAAGTAACCGTGATTGGGAAAAGGGGGATAAGACTTCAAACTTGAAATGTTGATCATGTTACTAATCTCTTTTCTCTTTTTCTCAACAGATCTGGCGGCCTATCTCCTGGACGGCGACATTCCCTCCCGTCCCATCATCATCCTAGCATTGCCACCACCACCGGCGGCAAACGACATCCCTCTCCTCTCCGTTCAGTTGGTGGAGAGACTGTTGGAGCAGGAGGAGTTAGAGATAGTGGGAGAGGAGAGGGAGATTGAAGTCGAAGAGAAGGAGGACTTTCGATGCCAGCGGTGTGACAGGGTCTTCGCCTCAGCCTACAATGTGAGACGTCACACCGTTGGCCATGCCTGCAGGGGAGGAAAGCGCCGACCGATTCCTCAACGGCCCAAGTGTGAAGGTTGTGGACGCACGTTCTACAACAGCACCAACTTGCGAGTCCACATCGAAGGCGGTTCCTGTGGCAGTGTGAGGCAACCACCAACATCATCAGGTAGGAAGCATCCTTCATCACACGTCGGCTTTTCCTGTTCTTCGTGTCAGAAGGCCTTTCCTACAGAGTTTGTTCTTTCTTCGCACACACTCTGTCACACTCATTCCACTGAGCTTTACACTGACAACAACGTCATTCTAGGGCTGAGCAAGTTTTCCCTTGAGAGGCTCGTTCGCGGCTATGAGTTAGAAAGCTCTGAACCTGTGCAAGATATTCATCCTTTCTTGATGAATAATATAGGCTTAATATATCAAATGTTGGCGAGTTTAGATAGATTTTTACTCAAGGGCATGTTCTATCTCACTGCTCGTTTTAATAAGGTAGACATTAGCACGGGAGAAGTAGAGTCCACTGTGACCATTAGGATAGCCTCCTGTGCTGCTGATCTCATTGGTGATGTAAACGAGTGGATAGAGAGACATGCGACCTATCTCCTCAGCAATTTAAATAAATTTAATGAAAGAGACAGCGGTCTGGTCTTTGATGGGATAGAGAAAGTAGACATTAAAATAAATCTTTTAGAAAATTTGCAAGGGAGCGGTTGTTTCACCCTCCCCAAAGCGCTGGCTGACAAAAAGGCTGTCATCAATGTAGAGTGTCAGTCCCAGTGTTTCAAGTATGCCGTCCTCTCCATTCTTCACTATAATGATGTAGGTATACATCTTCAAAGAGTCACCAAGTATTGTGAATGGGAGGATGAGCTTAAGTTTGATGGGTTAGATGTCAACACAAGATTTTAAAGGCATCGCCCAATTTGGAAAACTCAACAACATTAAGATCGTCGTCCATCTCTGGGAAAAAGGTCTGAAGGGCGTCAGGTATAACAACCGCCAAAGTAACTTCGACCGGGTTGTCAATCTTCTCCTAGTCTATAGCGACAACCACCCAGAATGGCATTATTGTGGCATTCCTAAAATTTCTAGATTGTATCGCCACCAACAAAGTTATGATGACAAACATTATTACTGTGATCGCTGCACACGGCGCTTTAGGTCAAAACCATTTTTTGAAGAGCATTACGAGTGGTGCTCTCGGGGTAAACTTCAAATGGAAGTCATGCCCAAAGATAAATTTTATAGGTATGAGGAAAACGGCAATGAGCTCAGTCCCATATGTACCATCTATGCGGACATTGAATGTTACATTGAACAAGAAGATCTAAGTCATGAGCCAGCAGCCATTGCCTGTTATGAAGTTTGGCATCCATATTATAGGAATCAAAATAAAATGCATGTGCGGCAAGGCGAGGAGTGCGTTGAAAACTTCTCAACTTTTTAGATAGGAAAGCCCGTTTTCATCGACGGTATGAAACGGAGCTGACTAGGAAACCCATGTGCTTCACAGAAGCCGATAAACTCAAATTTGATAGGACCACGGAATGTCCCCGCTGCTGTTCATCCTTCGATGATCAGCAACATAAGAAAGTGAGGGACCATTGCCATCTCAGTGGTAAATTTAGGTCTGCCTTATGCAGTAAATGCAATATGAAACTTAGGCTCAAACGGCGAACGCTCCCCGTCATCTTTCATAACTTTAAATGTTATGATGCTCACATCATCATTCGCCATGGATTTGGTAAAATGAAATCCTGGTCATCCAAAGTGATTGCACAAAGTAAGGAAAAATTTATGTGCATCACTGCTAAAGTCCAAGTCGATAAGACGAAGGAGGGGAAGCCTGTCTTCTATGACATAAAGTTTCTAGACAGTTTCCAGTTAATGTCTTCTTCTTTAGCCGCGTTGGCTAATAATTTAGAAACACTTCCCCTCACTCAACATTTAAAGAAAGACTATCCCAACATAAGTGACAGTCTGATGCGACGGAAAGGGGTGTTTCCTTATAGTTATTTTAGTTCAATGGACACATTGAAAGAAACATCCCTTCCGTCCATCGATGAATTTAAAATCGATTTGACGGGTGAGGACTGTTCGCTGGATGATTATAGGCATGCAGAGCAAGCATGGTTAGAATTTAGGTGTCGCACTTTTGGTGACTACATGCTTGCCTACCTAAAATTAGACGTCTATCTGTTGGCTGACGTGTTTGAGACTTTTAGGAAAGTCACATTAGAACAGGACGTCCATTTTGTTAGTCTGCCGGGTCTGTCCTATCAGTCAGCCTTCAAGATGACGAAGGAGAGCATTCATTTACTGCAAGATGCAGAAATGTACACGTTATTTGAACGTGGTATTAGGGGTGGCTTAACATTTGTTAAGAAACATGTTGTCAACAGCACCCAAAACATAGGATCGACCACGCATTCAATGTACATAGACCAAAATAATTTGTATGGGAGTGCATTATCCAAGCCTTTGCCAAAGTCTGATTTCCAATGGGTAGAGCCCATGACATTAAACACTTCTCCAATCCAGCACATATCATGGCACTGGGAGATGAGGCCGACATAGGTTATTTATTTGAAGTCGACCTCATCTATCCAGAATGTATTAAGAATAGAACCGTTGATTTTCCTCTCGCACCCGAATCTGGCATAGTCAGTCCAGATATGTTCTCTCCCTTTATGGAAGAACACAATAAGAAATATGAGGCGGAAAATGACTTAAACCATAAACCCACTAGGAAGTTGTTGCTCACCCAATTGAACAAGCAGCATTACATTGTGCACTATTCCATCCTCAAATTCTATCTAGGTATGGGGATGCAACTTGACAAAGTCCATCGCGCTATCCAGTTTAGGCAGAAGCCCTTTCTAAAACCGTATATAGAATTTGATAGTAAGAAACAGGCTGAATCCAAGAATCCTTTTGAAAAGGACTTCTTTAAATTTAAGAATAATGCCCTCTGGTAAAACCATGGAGGATGTAAGAAAGCGCATGGACTATCGTATCGTGACTGATCCCGAAACGAGTATCAAGTTATGGCGCTCGCCGTTGTTTTGTCACCATGATGTCATTTCCGAAGACATCACTGGTTTTTAAATGTTAAAATCCAAACTAGAACTTTGCAAGCCCATTTATGTCGGTCAAGCTGTCTTGGATCACTCCAAGTTAGAAATGTACAAGTTATTTTACCACACTTTTAAAACGTGTCCATTGATCCAACATGTGGAATTAGTAGGAGGTGATACAGACAGCTTCTTCCTAGCTTTGACAACCTCTATCCAAGTCAAGCAGGAAGACATTTTAAAATATTTAGCATCCAAGTTTGATAGTTCCAACTATCTCACTGACCATCCCCTTTACTCTACCTCAAATAAAGCGAAGCTTGGTTGCTTCAAGGATGAGTGTGCCGGCAAACAGATAGAGGAGATGATCTTGCTTCGCCCCAATATGTACTCCATGAAGCTAAAATCCTCAAAGCTTTCTATAAAACGGGCGAAAGGCATCTCGAAGTCAATCGTTAGAAAAATGACACATAGGGACTATCAAGATGCCTTAGATTCACTCAAAATTAAAAAAGTAGAAATGACCATTTTAAAATTACAGTCGCATCAAGTCAGAACAACGACGTCTAGGAAACGAGGTCTCTCAGCTTGGGAAGATAAGCGATGCTGGATGAGTCCTAATCACTCATTACCGTTCGGCCATCCAGACACTCATCTACCTCCACCAAAGAGACAGAAACTTTCTCCTCCTCCGTCCGGCGATGTCTGATGATGAATGCTTCCTCTCTGTTGTGGTTGATGTTTTGCTTTTTTCACTCCATGGCGTTTTCTATGGGGCGTTGTGAGTGAGTGCCTTGTAACATGCGTCCAACTCCTGATCACAGCATATCATCGATGGGGTATCCAGTGCTTTTGCTGACTTTGTTTTCTCCCTGTACAGTTTCAGACACATCAGTGACTTTGTTTCTCCCTGCATATCAGTGACTTTGTTTTCTCCCTGCACATGAGTGACTTTGTTTTCTGCTACCATCAGTATTAACGATGTGTGACTGTGCTGAAATGTCTTTCATTCAATAACATATCATGTACACACTGTCTCGTTTTTCTTTTGACATAAAGATGGGATTCTCACTCAATAGACAGAAGTAAAAGTTTTGATCATTTTGTAGGATGGGTAGGGTTAGAAATAAAATTGATGATTGTAAAGTTAGAAATAAAGTTATCACCATGTCGTTGTTTGTAAGATCGGTGAAATATAAGTGAAGTCAGAATCATTTCACTGTTTGTAAAGTTAGAAATAAAGTTGACGTTTGTTGTTAGAAATAAAGTTGATGATTGTAAAGTTTGAATTAATGTTTGAATCATTTCAGAGTTTGTAAGATAGGTAAAGTATAAAATAAGGTCATAACCATGTCAGAGTTTGTAGGTTATCATCCTCACCAACGAATGTAACATCATGACAATTTCTTCAGCTTAGGAAACAACAACCACTTTGCTGACTCATGTCTATAAATAGCTCTGATTCATGAAGGGGTAAAGCGCCAGTCATAAGAATCTAATCACTCTTGTTCAACCTTTTCACCGACACGTGTGTGGGTATCATTTCATGTCTATAAATAGCGCTGACTCATCATAAAGCAAAGAACCTTGTTGATGACCTTTTCACCGACACGTGGGTGATAGTTCATTGCGATGACTCATTCAAAACGCATCATGTGATTAACACGATTCTATTAACTGTGACTCATACAGATAACGCATTAAAGATTTAACAATGTCAGCTACTTTACTGATATCACGTAAACCAGTCATGATACAATGTCCGTTGTGAAACACTGCAATATGTACAGGATGCCACTTCCGAATCAAAGCAGCAGGAAAGAGTTCAGTTTCATAAAATATACAATGTATACTGATTTTAATGTTGGCTAGATTCACTAACATCTTCAATTGAACAGACACTACTATATTCTTCGATGTCAGGGCACTGAGGCGGAGATGAGGCATGAGTGTTCGCATTTTTTTGACGACTTCGTAACACATGGACTGCATCACGAAATGAGAAAGGTTTCCTAGGACCTGGATTTTGCCGCAGCGAAAGATTTGAAGATTTCGACCGTTGCTTATGCGAATGACCAATATTTGCGGACGACCGCGATGATAGACTGAATCGGGAAGATGAGCATGCAACTATTCTAAATCGATGTCTCTTCAGAGATTCATTTCGCGCATGGCGTTGATGATGCGGATGGGGAGCATGACTCACAAATGACATGAGGGTTGAGTGAACTTTCCTTTTATACTTTTCCCATGAGGGTTTTGGAATCACGATGTAGCAGTGATCATTATGTAGAATCATCTTTTGAATGCGAATAAATACAATGCCGTCTCCTACGTTAATGACACGACAAGAGTTGGATAGGATAGCGCGATGCAACCTTCGTAGTTGAAAGCGTTCTAGAGTTATCTGAAGTTGACCTTTCGTATCATTAAATATAGCACACTGACGTTTCCATGATACATAGAGGCATGCTGATAATTTCCAAATGTTTAAAACCTGAGTGAAGAAGAGTATTCCTAAGAAAGAAGGAGAGAGTCATGTTCATGTGTGGCATGGTGAGTGTACATTTTCTTTCTTGATACGGTGGCCGTTAGGCCGTGGTCTCATAAAGACCGATGGTGCGTTCTCAGTGTGTGGAGAGTGTTACTGTAGTTGATCATCATCATCAACATGGACATCATTTTTAAAGGTGATGGAGACAAGATAGGGATTCAACGTAAACAACCTTCCGTCCCTGCGCGGACCCATGTAGATGGTTTGAATTTTAATTTCGAAGGAGTAGAATCCTTTTCCCAAAGTGGGGTGTGCACGGTAGGGCGGAAACACGATTAGGATAGAAAAATTGTCCATCTACATATTATACACCAATCGAGAGCTGAGATCATGAGGAATTCGAATGTGTAAGTTGAAAAATCGAATCTCAATGTCCTTTTTGTACAGAGAGCAAAATTCAAAATGGCCGCCAAAATACTATATTTTGATACCTATGTTAACAGTGTTAACAGGAAATGATAATCTGTCTACGCATTTGGCAATTAGAGACCATTTGTATAGTCCGTATTATGCAGTGGATACACGAAAATAAATTCAGACAGCAGAAACAATGATTACGCTTTTTTAATAGTAGTATGTGACGAGCATTAAACTATAATGTAAATATGTGATCTAAAAATCACCGAAAATTACTATCCAATTTTGTTTCTTTTATAAATGCACCAATATGAAACTATGGAACACGTTTTTCATACACCAACCCAAAATTTCGCACTACAGCTTGTAGCAGCTGTTTTCTACGCGCTTTACAATTCATTCACGAAAAACAGACGTTGCTCAAATCATTATTCAATATTCCATTGAAAAAAGTGAAAAATAACACAAAATCAAAAGATACGCAAATGCTTTGCGTTGTAATCGCTAACTGCCTTCAACAACTGCTCGGGATAACGCGGGTTCACTTCATGGACCTTGTATTTGGCCCAAGTAGATTTAAAGTCAGCATGAACTGCCTCAACAGCATGCTCGCTGTATCGTCCGAGTCCAGTGTGCACAGAATCACAAAAATCTGTAATATGGTGAAAGACTGCGTGGACCTTTGGAGTGATCGAAATACCGAGAGAGAGGTAACTTTTCTCAAAGTTACGGATAATCATTCGGAAATCTGGATCGAGATCATGGCCGTAAGAGGCGTCCACAACTTTACGAAATTTTTCAAAGGCCTCGACATATTTCAAGCCTTGCAACGGGCAAGTGGATCGTAGTGCATCGATTTTGGATAGCAATTCTTCTTGCACGAGTTTCCGTTGACCAAGCCTCAATGTATGGCTTCTCTCTCAACAAAGCATGTGCGTGGCCAAGTCATGGCTTCTGGCCACTCTTTTTCTAATTCTTTAAACATTTTGTTGAAAGGTCATATGAGAAGGTGCAACTCAGGAGGAGGAAGAAGATCAATCACTCGTTCTGATGATTCGCCTCTTAGAATTGGACAATGTATAACATTCCCGAAATGTTTTGCTTTGGACTTGTCCTGATCAGTCTCGTCATACCATCGCCAGAAAGCATCATTCAAGCTTCCAAGCGTTTGAAGATTGCCCTTAAATCTCAGAGAAGATTTGCTTGAGTCACACCAAGTGCACGGGTGTGAAGAGCCGTGAGACATCAGACCGAGTAAGAGATTTGCTAATTTCAAATATGTAGCAATAACCTTCGATGTCAATGAGGAAACGGAGTCTGGACCTACCAAGCGAATCAGATGCCAAATCTTTAAAAGATTCGAGTAATTTTCTTCAATGTTTGGGATGATAATACCTATAAGGAAAATGCCTTTAACGCTGTTTTCTCTCCTGGAGGCATTCGAGCAAACATATAGACAAATCTTAAAAAACCACCTCCACCATCAACTCCCAATTTGAAAAGTAACTCCGCTGCCGATCCACAATGACGGTGCTCGATAATTTCTCGAATCAAGCCATCCAAATTGGTGCAACGCACAAACGGTCTGTCAACATGCTTGCATTCATCAGCAGTCTTACTAAAAAATCTTCCACATGAAACTGCAAAGAACGAATCAAACGAGTGATTTAACTCAATCAGTTTGATTTTAGCATTTGATTCAACACTCTTCCTACTACCTGAAGTAGATCGAATGACACCGGCTAGCTTCAGTGTTGCATTGGAACTAAAATTCAGATCGGACTGAATATTCGAAAGATCATTTACATCTAGTCTACGGAGTGGAGATCTCAACGTGGACGTTGGGGAAACTTCAATTTTCAATGGTTGACCTACAAGTGTTGAAAGACTTGCTGAATTTGTGGGAGACTGCATTGCTTTTGACTTCAGCACAGAGGCTGCAAGCTGATCAGACGTTTTGCCTTTAGACGACAGTTGCTTCAGATTATCAAATCTAGTGGTCTGGGAGCACTGATGAGGAAGGCCTTTCCCTAAATGTGTAAGACACTTGCCACAAATCTTCAATGTTGAATTCGGATATGGTTCAGCCGATGGTCTTCCCACCTTCGACTCAGTCCATCCCTTCATACCTGCGGTCTTACACAGACGACATGAGCACTCAGAATTTGATCGTGTTGACATAGGTGGAGGTAATTCCGCAAGCTTCGAATGGTCAAACAGACTTATTGAACGGGTGAATATGTCCTTGTCGTATTCACCAACTACCAACCTAGAATTGTTGCATAATGCTTTTGGAAGACGTACATCAGATGGGTCGTACCCATGGAGAAAGTACTTCTCGATAGTGCGTTGCATATTTGAAGTTATGAGGCGCATGGTTTTGGTCTTACTGAAACAAAGGAGACATACTTCAAGCCGGCTGCTTTCATGAGATCGACGTTCACGAGGCATGATAGCGCGCGCACGAAGAAATGATCATTCAGCAAGTTATCTGCGATGCCGTTCCTAATCATCGAATCAATAATGAAAATCCGCGGGCGCACGCACCTTAATGCATGCATCGAGTTCTGTATGCAATCCTGCCGCAAAGAGATCAATCAATCTTCTATCCAAGAACTGATCGGCAACTGCTGTTTTTATTAGTCATCATCTGCTATTTGATTCTACGTTTTACGTATTCATTTACTTTTTGTTGCTACAGCAACAGGCACGCACACAGGCAGTGCAGCTACATGTATACATACATTCTTGGTTGATGGTGTCTAAATCTCATGATTAATAATGCGGAGCCTACATGTACACAATCGGCAATATGATAGGACGTCAACATAAGGAAATAGGATAAAGAAAACGACTGTGCCTATATTGTTTGGCGCCGAAGAAACTGTGTCTATTTTCATGTACATGTACATGTAGATGTATATCATTAACATATTGATGAAATTGGGCATCAGATCATCATTTAAACAAGCGTTGCGAAAAGGCAAGCCGCAATCAATTTCATTATCGAAGCAAATGTAAACTTCAAAATATTATATTCAGTCAGCCAAGATCAATTGCAATTCTCTTTTTTTTCAAAGTTTCTCTAAATAGTATCAATTCGCATGTCTAAGTACATTTACATGTGCATTTATGTATTTGTACATGTATGCAATGAATAAATGGAAGTCAATACACTTCAGGAAAGTAAGTATTCCCCCCTTTCAATACTACATCAAGTTATCAATACCACATGTATACACCGGTACATGTAAATATTTGCTAAGACAAAGGCTAGATATACATTCAGCCATGTGGTAAGAAAATTACGTATACTGGGTGTTTATACCACTACATACAACTGCAAAATTTACTTATAGGCCTTAGAGAATAAATATCACAAATTCACCATTAGTGGATTTATAGAACAATGAAATAAAACATGCATGTTCGGATAGCGACTTTTAGTGATTTTTACATCACATAATTGCATTATAGTTTAATACTCGTCACATACTACTATTAAAAAAGCGTAATCATTGTTTCTGCTGTCTGAATTTATTTTCGTGTATCCACTGCATAATACGGACTATACAAATGGTCTCTAATTGCCAAATGCGTAGACAGATTATCATTTCCTGTTAACACTGTTAACATAGGTATCAAAATATAGTATTTTGGCGGCCATTTTGAATTTTGCTCTCTGTACAAAAAGGACATTGAGATTCGATTTTTCAACTTACACATTCGAATTCCTCATGATCTCAGCTCTCGATTGGTGTATAATATGTAGATGGACAATTTTTTTATCCTAATCGTGTTTCCGCCCTACTGTGTGTGGTTTGCAATTGAGTAAGTCGAATTCGCTGCCCTCCCTTTCATGGATGATGAGACAGTGTCTATCCATATGCACATACAAGCATCGTCTTTCCATGATGGGAACTTGTGGCCACTTCCCATTGTGTCGAACAATTTCTTTGGGAATGCTGAGATTTTCTTTCAGGAATGTTTCAAGAGTATTGAATTATAACCGTGTCAATAGTCTAACGGCACACACACGGCCAGTCCATACTTTGTTGACATAACCTTTAGATAATCTATCCGATGACTTGGAGTTTTTATGGTCACGGCTTCTCCATGATGAGTTATCTTTTGATTGAAAGCATTTTTACCCGATGCTAAAGTAAGGGAGTTCAGTGTACCCAGTGCGAGAGCAGAGGAGTTGATGGCTTCGAGCAACTGCATGGTTAGCGCAAGGACGGAAATGATTGCCATGAGCTCAGTCGTCCGCTTTATAAGCAGACCTAGCTCCAATCACATGCGTTTCCCTTTTCTCGTTTTCCCTGTCTTTGTTACGTGACACAGAGTTATCGCACGTGAACTTTTGACTGCATGGATGGAAACCTTCCCTCTTACAAAGTCGTTCTAGTCCTCACAAAGACTTGAGTGACACGCCCCTTTTCTCGAACAAAGACGCATTCATTTATCTAACAAAGAGCCCGATAGTAATGCACAAAGCGCAATGACTCATGTTGCTCTATACACCATTACAAAATACTCAGTGAAAGGAAAACTTTATTGCATCTACAGAATGTGTCGACCATCAAACAAAGTCGTGGATGTAAACACACTCAGTTGAATTATGATATGTATAACAACGTACGCATTTCCTTCGATCGTCTCTTCTATTCTCTCCATAATTTTCTCCATATGACGGCCATAAACTTGATCACTAAGAGTAATCCATTCTGTGCAATAAGATCCAAAACGAAGTGGTTTTTGCAAATCTTTCAGCTCTATATAAGCAACGAGTCTACCCTTTACATCTTGAGATTGTAAACTCTCCATCAATCTTTTGAAGAGAGGAAGGCTTTCAGTGAGCACTACTTTCATATCATTCATCTTCATTTTAAATGTAAGCTTCCAATCTTGTAAAAATCCATCGAATCCTTGTTGATCAAGTGTCAAATGACACATGTGGTTACTTAAGGTACGATGCGCCATCATAAACGTTGTAACTATAGATTTCACATTGCTTCAATGACTTCCACTATGAATAAAACAGAAATAACAATCATGTTCCACTGTAAGTTTATTCAACACCAGACAAAATTTACAAGTACAGAATACACTTCATGAAAAGATCATCATTCATTCACAAGGAGTAAAAACATGTTTTACATAGACCCATGCTGTTGACAATAATATAGATACAGTTCATAAACGTCATACAGTTCAATACCAGCGTGAAGAGAGTTTTGCAATGTAGGTAGCTTTATTTCTAGTATTGCAATGGGATGGTGGTCTGTAAAGGTGATGTCTCTCACCGAAACATACAGCCATGTCAAAAATCATTTCATCTCTAAACTTCTTTTGATCACGATGCATATGATAGTTTTGTCTTGCACGATCTACCCAACATGGTAAATATAAATTATCAATGTGCAACTGAAGTCTTGCTGCTTCTCGTTCAGAATCAATGCCTAATATATTAACAATATGAAAACCTGACAGCCACCGTTTGAAATCATTTATCAAATACGTTTCATTTACAAATCCAATATGAATCAAAATAGAAGGATCAAGTCCATGCACATGACGTCGTGACCATCCGTCTTTGTGTGGAGGACAGTAGGCAAATCTATGATATACACTAACAACAGTTTGATCACTTTCTCTCATTGCAATAGCACTCAATTCCTGCATGGGTGTTCCCTCACTGTCTATGAAGATGACAACCTACAATATCAAAAAGACTTCATTACAAGATAATACATTGATCAGGAACTTTACAAGGATGTCTGTCCTTTACATAACAAAAGATACATTCAACATGATTAAAATGTTTTATTTGAACATAACGCGCAAGACCGCGTTTTCCACATTCACTACATACTAACTGATTACAATACTTAAGATTTCTCTTTGGTGGTAACACCATCTTTCTTTGATGCGCGACGACGTTTAGGTTTGGTGACAGGTTCTTGACACTCTTTGACACAAGAATCAATGACTTTCTCAATGTGATCAAGACCTGTTAACTCAAGTTGATGATGAATTTGAGCAATGCGCAAATTGAGAGAAATCAAATTACCGTCAGATTGATGAGGTCCCACATAAACAGCAGGCACCTCAATATGAAATGAATAAAAGCCTGCACCTAGCGATGACAATTCTGTTTCAACTGACTGTTCAACTGTCACTCCTGAAGTGACTTCACAATACTTGCTTTGCAAAATATAGCAGCGAGTGCCGCGATACAATGGTGTATGATAAGTTTTCTTTTCTGGACACAACTGTAATAGTTCAGTGGGAATAAGAGCCTTTTGCCTCACAACGTCTTCTAAAATGTCAAGCTGCTGACGCAACCAATTATCAATAGGGATACTCAGGTTTTGGCCGCAACGATTTACTTGCGTATCCACTTTTGGTAAGTATACCGCCGGCGTTTGAAGATAGAGTCGAACACAGTTGTAGCGCATTTGTTGTTTGTAGGTAGGATAGCCGTGAATTACCTTTTCAATTTTCGGATTCCACAGCTCGAGATGATGAGGATTCAGTGATGCAGCAGTTGGAGTAGGATTCATGGCCATGGCAGTCTGTAACGAAAGAATACCACTAAGTACATTCATGATCATCAGAGAAAAGAAAATTGTTAGCTTAGCAGTGACATATGAGGTGGCATTTAAAAGGACCTTTTGGAGCGTTCACATGATTTAAAGCTTATCACCAAAGTCTAAGTTTTCGTCATCGTCCAGTAAATTAAATGTCTTGGGCTTAGGACCCGAATTGAGTTTCAATTCTCTAAAAGACTTAAAGGTAAAGCGTCTAGGTGGTGGTGGTGATGGTTCAACAAAATAAGCTTGTACAATCATCGGCCACACACTCTCCTGCGTCTCTCTTCTAAAATGCTGGTAAAGTTTAGGCCAGACAGTCATGACACTCACTTGTAAATTTGCAAACAGGATTGATCAGACAAAGTTGAGAGGGGAGAATCGCTTCAGCAAGTCACACACGCTTTCCAAGTCAAGAGAATGAAATGAAGAGAAAATGGGGAGACGTCTGCTTTTATAGTCTCCTGCGAATCCACATTTGACACTATGAGAGCCAATCACTATGAGGCACGCGGAAGACTGACTCATGAATGCTTTTCCCAAATCTTATAGTCAAATCTAGTTTAGCACATTGAGTTGAATATGAATGTGTTTTATGCGACATAAGAGCAAGTTGGATCCATGCTCATGAAATGCATAGGATGCAAAATGAAACACTACACGCTCACCTGCATGTTCATCAGTCACTTTCTCAAATTCAATCTCTGCAACTAATCGTCCTTTCACATCTTTATTCATCAAACTGTCCATGAGAAGTTGGAAAACGTAGTAACCTTTAGCGATAGCAAATTCCAAGTCTGCTTTTTCATAATGAAAGGAGATGATGTAGTCCCTAATCAAACCGCGAAGACTTTGTCGATGAAAACGTAGTGAACAAAATTCATTCGTAAACTCTACTGCTTCTGTCATCTTTCTTCCTTTCACTTCGGAGACATAGCATGAATGACATTCAGATGTAACATGGCACGCTGATTCCAAATCTGGTCTCTGTTTTCCCGTCCGAGGCTTGCTTCACCAGCTAGAGCGATTTTCGTAAAAATTCTAACTCTGTCGTTTTTCGGGAAAATGTTGAAAAATTTTCAATGACGTCTCACCTCTAAACGAAGGCTGAGTGGAACAAGCCGTGTCTTCCACTGAATTTGTCTCATTCTTAGCTTTCAAACGAGCTATTGCACTACTTTCTACGATCTCTACAACCAAAGTTGGAAGATCGCTGCCGAGGGGGGGGGTCAGAACTTTTTCTTTCCGATTGAGCTGGGAAGACGTTCCTAGACCCAACATTGGCCAAAACGTCCGAATCTGGCCTCCGTTTTCCCATCCGAGGTCTCCTTCATGTCGAAAAATGGACTTTCTCATCCCAAAACCACCAAACCCCGCCTTTTTCCAACTCTGACGTTTTCTTGCCATTTTCTTCACTCAACCCAGGAAAAGTAGTCCAAACTGAGCTTTCCACTGCATTTTTCTCACTCTTAGCTTTCAAATGAGCTATTGCACGACTTTCTACCATCTCTGGAACCAAAGTTGGGAGTTTGTCAGGAGGGGGGGGGACGTCCTCAAATTTTTTCTCTCCGATTTCGCTGGAAACATCCTTCCTAACCCAACATTTCACGTAGAATCGGAATCTGGCCTCCGTTTTCCCATCCGAGCACTCCTTCCTGTCGAAAAATGGACTTTCTCATCCCAAAACCACCAAACCCCGCCTTTTTCCAACTCTGCCGTTTTCAGAGATTCCACCCCTAGCCTCCCAGGAAAACTCTTCCTGCCTTCCTTCCTAACCCAACATTTCACGTAGATTCCAAATCTGAACTCCACTTTCACATCCGAACCCTCCTTCATGACAATTTACAACTTTTTTCATCCCAACACCACCGACACCAACCGTTTCCTCACTCTAACCACATTCCACCCCTTCTCCCTTCCGAGATTCCTATCCTTGCTGCTCTTCCTTCCTTCCAGAGGGGGGGTAGGGAACAGTTTTCTCCTCTCGGACCCATCCTTCCATCACATCCTTGGAGAACTCCTTCCTCTCTCCAGAGGGGGGGATGACTCAGCATTTCGCATTTTGGACTTGAATTTGGGATGGGATTACTACTACAGGGCGTAGCATTTCCAGAGGAAAAGAATAATTTAGCAATCTTTTGAGCTTCACTGTTGCTCCCAAATTCGTGGAATGGCCCAATATACTTCTTTATGGTCTTCGGCTCTGGCAAGACCAGATATGATCGCAGATCACGAGAGCAAGAATGACTATTCAAATAGAGACATGTTGAAATCATCATCATTTCACCTGAATATCGTCTTCCATCAGATTCATCAAAATATCCTCCAAATTCCATAGCTCATCAAAAAATCTGCTCGAAAATGAAGTTGAAATTTCTAGCAGATGATTCACTTTCTTCATGATCTAAAGCCTCCCTTCCTAGCTCAATCAGTCTTTGCATCTCACTTTTCTTTGATAGAGAATGATTCCTTGATCTCGATATTATGTTACTCAATTGTGACCATCGTACAAGTTTGGCTGCGAACCCCAATAAATCTCGTATGCCAACACATGTATTTCTTCTGTAGGCAGTGGCTGAGAAATCAGAAGCAATTATGATGCACATTTCAACAGTTCGGCAGTTATTGTCGAAATTCACCATAAAAATCTTCGAAGATCTATTTATTATTGTTTGTTGACACTCTAAATGATAAGGCAAATCCTTCGCAAAATCATTGAAATCATTCGGAATATGATCAGAGCTCTCAAATACACTTAATTCGTCTGGAATAGTTGTTCTCGATCGGAATGAAATTTTTCTTGATTCGATATTTCTGTCTTTCTTTGAACTCGTTTGTCGTTGAAATGATTTTGGACAACAGAAAACGGATGGTGGATCTTTCGGGATTCTTTTTCCTTTGACTGATCTAATGTCAGCATCATCTGGCCAATGCAATTCACAAACTCCCATGTTTCTCGTGACACGCTCTCTTTCTGTATGGTATTGGGTAATGCGGCCAACCACAACACATCGTCTCCGAATTTATTGGAAACCCATATACATTTCTTTTTCTGCCTTTTCCATTTCTAGACTCACATCCGGCTACGCTACATTTTCTTCCCATTATTTTAACTTTCTGTCACAATTCTGCAGAGTTGTCGACATTTGTATTAGCATGTATAAATTGGCCATACCATAGATAGGGAGATATCAATAGATTCAAAAATCTAGCCCACACATTTTCATCCATGGTATTCGAGTTTCTAGTCCCTGTAACATTATAAAATATCTACGCGTCCCTGGCCTAGAGCTGCAGTAGCTTTTCTTAGGTACGAATTTAGTGAATTAGTCGAATAAATTTCTATTCAAATTGACAATTTTTGATTGTTTGACAACATGCACGTAGGAGTCAGCATCGTGAAAGGAAAATCTCGGTGACCATGATGCATGTAGTCTACTGTATATTATATGTAAATTTTAGAATTTTGAATAACTGCTCAAATCTATTTGTGTTGTCCATTCATCATTTACCTTGATAAAGCCTACGGCGACAATTTGGTAAAGTAACTCGATGAAAATCAGGGCTACCAGGTCAAACACTTCTTTTCAAAAGGGCTGTTTCCAGGACAACCCAAAAATTTAGCCTTAGTTCCGTTAGCCTCAGGAACGATCGTCAAGATCCACATCCAGCGCCCGACATGCCAACAAAGTGCAGCATCTGCATGATCTAGAGCTAATTTTGGGCTCGAGGATGAGGTGAGTTATCTTAATGATCCTAGAAAAAATTCAACAATACCCGAGGGATATATAAAATCTCGAAAGTCACTATTAGCGCTTGTCTGTCCACACGAATTCTCACAAATCTTGTGGTTGGACAGTAGCGAGCTACATTTGAAAATCAATTTGAATGGGTGGGTTGACTTGGATAAAGTAAAGTATGTCCTCAGTTCAATGAATAGGTTCTCGCTCTCGTGATATCTCTTGTGTGATCAATAAACCTCAGGCATTATTTATATTTTAACTGAAAATATTTGATATCGTTCCGACTTTGATTGAGAAGGACTATCACACTGAACTATTACAGTTAATCATCGAACAAATACTTAAGTTTCTATTGGTCCTTGATAACGCTCGATGTTACTCAAATGAGCTCATTGTCACCGCTTTTTTATGGCAGATGACATTCTTTATATAAAAGTCCTAGAAATATTCATATTGCCTGTGTGTCGACTACAAAAGTTATCATCTGGCATGAATGTTGAATCAAATAAGTCGACGGAACGTTTGAAGGAAAGAATATCCAATTTGGAAAATTATGACTGCAAGTAATTCTATTGATAGATGTGTAAACCGCCATTTCCCCCATGAAAGGTATCCGCCTACATACCTATGTAAACGCTGAAAGTAAGTTTCACCTCCTGTAGCAATCGAGCAAGGAAAAAATTTCTGATCATATCAAGTATAACTTCAGAACTGGGTCTTCATTATCTTGCTGAAACATGTAGCGATTCACTGAATCCAGTCGTGGTAAAATGAAATTATGAAAACAGGCACAGACTTCATAAACACCTTGAATCATTATATTTGCATAAGTGTATGAATGAGCATGTTCCTTATGACTTAATTAGCACTTAGCGCACTCAGTCTAAAAGCAATTGGAACTGACAAAGATGTTTGATTTCACTCGAAATTGACAAAACTCGAATTTCTAGAAATACGTACTTTTAACTGAAGGTCATATTTTTGATGTTCCCGTGTGATGAAACCAGATGTGATGAAATTTCAAATGGATACCGAAGATACGTTGAAATTACATGTCTCAAAAATTAGCGTCCTAGGTTTAATAGTTTTTGAACAACATCCAAAAATGCATAAAATAGGGTCATCCGCCTATTTATGTAAACACTGAAAATGAGCTTCGCCTCCTGTAGCAATCTAGATCTCCTTGTGAATGGATCTTCAAGCAATGCGCTAGATATGTGTTCATAGGAAATCCCTGTGATTTGTGTGCGCGTGGAGCGTGTGCGCTTAGCTCGATAGAGGGACTTGTCTTCGGCCGATAGAAACGCAGTAGCAAATTCATTGCACAAATGCAAGAAAATATCTATTCATAAATTCTTCGATTTAGATAGAGAGGGGCATCAAATTTTCCCTATTGACGCTACATTACTCGTTTCTGCGTTCATCAATGAAGGAAGGCTTTCGGCGGCTGTCGGAAGGTTATTTTAGTTTGCATCGAATTCTTTTGTTTATTTAGGACAGAAAGCTGGAAATTATCGATATTCATCATTCTATCGGAATTCATAGCGATAGCATGAATAGCATCAATTTCACAACTGAAATTCCTTAAAATGATTACTTGAATTTTTTGGATATAAGTATTTCCGAAAGTCAAAGGTTGTGGCATAAATGGTTCAGTAAATCCTGTCATTCTAGAATTACGATGCGTAAAGATAGTTGGTTGCCAAATCACAAAAAATAATTTTGTGCTCAGTATAGTATTAAATATGTACATGATCGTTGTTCGGATACTTCCTTAGAGTCAGTCAATGTAATGGAAAAACGTCTGTGTGAAAATGGATTCAAGCCTAACTCAAGTAGATCTAAATCAAAGTCCAATAATAAAAATAATGAAAATAAAATTAACCTTTGTGTTGATTTCATTGGTGATAGCTACTTAAGAAAAATGAATAAACGGGTCAGTAAGTATAAAGTTCCTGTTCGTGTTACCTGTAAAGCCGGTCAAACTTTAGTTAATAGCATAAATACTAGTGAAAACAAAAACAAATGTACCGGTAATTATAAACTATGCAAGGATATTAGACCTAAATATATGCGTGGCGATAAATACATTGTCCATAATTTTAAATGTAAAATTTGTCATAAAAATTACATTGACCAAACTTGCCGACCTTCAAAGTTGCGGCCTGATGAGCACAGACGTAGTTTGAACTGTCAAGATCGTAAGAGTGCACTACCTGAACATAGTTTGATTGACCATGCCGATAGAATGATGAACATCGATAATTTCCAGCTTTCTGTCCTAAATAAACAAAAGAATTCGATGTAAACTAAAATGACCGAAGCACGCTTCATAGCGTTGAATAAACCACAAATCAACCGCAAGTATAAACTGATGTAACGAGTCGTCACTGCCCAATCATTTTTATATTTAATCCAACTGCATGTTTATTTACTTACCCTTTGATACTGTCCACCGTGACGAAACGCGTCAGGGGACTTTATCTTATAAAATATATAAAATCGTCTAAATTGAGGGAGAGCTGTATTTTTGCTTACATCGCGGAAAATTGAATTGGATGATGCATATGTTTACACCGGCGATTTCTTCAGAGGTTATTTTCTATAGCGGCCAGTCGTCCGAGGGATTATGCAGAAAAACTAACAACCATCGTATACGAAGTTAATGGCGCTAAAATAAAAACTCAACTACTCTCAAAGGCAAAAAACATTTTAGCAGCTCTAAATTTGAAACATGTAGGTAATTGACAGGTTATAATAAGCACAACAGAGTCTTGCGTTGGCGAGAGCTTCCTCGAGAATGAATGTTATCTATAGTTATCTCAGCTCCTTGACCAATGCGATCAAGCGTCATATGAGAAATCAACATTTCATCTTCATAGCCTTTTGACGTTTAAAATCTTAGGAAAAATAGAGTCGAGTTGACGAACAATCAGCATGCTTATTATGAGGCTGTTCAGAAAGAGAGACTCACATAAAACTCAAAGTGAATCACAATTTGCATGCAGCATAGTCAATATAGGGTAGTCTTTGGACTTCAGTGTAACTTTCATTTTAATATCAGAATTTATTTGAACTCACATATTTTTACTTTGTTCTGTGCTCATGCAGGTCGGCATGACTTGAATATAATGCTTCAGCTGTTAAAATCTGAGGTCATTCTGTCAATCTTCAAGCTTAAACATAAGGGGCACTATGATTTGAGTATGAAAAATTCAGTAAAATCATACTGTGAAATTTTCTTGTACTTGTACAAGCAAGTTAGAAAAGTCATTGAAATTATGATAGTGTCCAATTAATTATTTTATGCAGTCCATGCTGTCTGCTGCAGAAATATATGAATCCACTATGGAGTGAAGGCCTATGGTTTGGGAGCACGCGATGCCACTGCTAGTAGTCACAGAATTAAATATTTTGCTTATCTGCTTCAGTTTGCTAGAAATGTGATTAATTCGAAATCGCCGGCACATCGAGGAATCTATTAAGTGGGCAAAAAGGAATTCCTAATACCTTACTGAGGTAGGAAAAAAAGTCGTGTGTCGCTTGCGGATTAATGTGAGTTCAAGCAAAATGCTTCGATTGCCACAATTCCTTCAGATTCGAAGAATTCAGATCATTGCGCACAGGTTTTCTCCATAATGTTGGCTCTTCCGATCATTATTAAAAAAAGTAGCAGGCGTGCGAAAATTAGTTCACTTCATGATTTCACCATTGTCTTCTTATAATTCCTTACTGCTTACTGCATGCACTGAATCGAATGTTATCTAGACGATGTGTGTTTTGGTGTGTGCAAAGTGATATCACAGCACGCACGCATCTCTCACTAGCTCTGGTGTCCTCTGCTGACAGCTTATTGTTTGCCATTTCCAATAGCAAGCGATACACGAATTATCCATTTGAGAAGGAACAAGTTGTCTAATTCTCTTATGTGCAATTTCGATTTTAAGGCTACATATAACCCTTTCCTCCTAGGAAACCGAAGCACGCGCAGATGAATCAAATTCTGTGAGTATAGTATGTATGTACATTGTGCATTGCGCTTATGTATTTTGTAGCGAATAGCTGTATCATGACAGATTTTGATTTTCATTCTACAAAAAGTATCTTTATTCTCTTTAACATAATGAATACATCCTCTTTCTAACTCGGGTATTTTCGCTTTTCCATTGAGTTGCACGATGACAGTTTATATAACAGTTAGTGATAGGTTCTATCCGATTATCATCTCAAGAACAAATCACAATCAGAGATACTCCAGAACTATTGTAAACTGCTTCACATACTCTGCGTGTGCGCCTACCTATTACATAATTCGGTCGATTCAGATTATTCATAAAAGAAGACATCTGAATGATTCACTTTGAATTTCGCCGGATGACAATTATTACATTTAGAAGATGAGAGGTTTAGACAAAGGGCCGGCAATCGGACAACGCCATATCCTAATTGTATTAGCAAGTGTCGGCTTACTTCTTCTATATTCCATGCAGATGAGCCTGAGTGTGGCATTGGTAGCTATGGTGAACAAGACAGATACTGAGACAAACAATGCATCCATCAATGATGAATGTCCAATAGTGGCTACAAACTCATCCAACCACGCCACAACATACAATGGTGAGTTTAATTGGTCGAGAAAGGTACAAGGATACATCCTCAGCGCATTTTTTTGGGGAACTATCATCTTGCAAATTCCTGCGGGTACCTTGGCACAGAAATATGGTGCCAAATGGTTCTTTGGTATCGGAATATTGTGGGTATCCGTTCTGACGTTGTTGTCGCCATTGATTGCTAGATGCAATGTTTACTTATTTCTTGTTATTCGATTTCTTGAAGGATTAGGACAAGGTTTAATTCTTCCATCACAGATGGCGATGATCGGACGATGGACTCCGTGGGAAGAAACAAGTCTCTTGATCTCAATAACCGCAACCGGAACAGCAGCAGGAGCTATTGTCGGCCAAATGGCTGCAGGAGCTCTGTGTGTCTCCACCTTCTTGGGAGGCTGGCCGTCTGTCTTCTACATCTTTGGAGGATTGGGGGTTCTATGGTTTATTGCTTGGTGTTTTCTTGCTTATGATTCTCCAGAAAATCATCCAAGAATATCAATCGAAGAAAAGAATTACATTATGAGATCGATCGTTTCTCAAGAGGATGCAAATAAGAAAGCGATCCCATGGAAACGTATTCTTCTTTCCGTACCCTTTTGGTCTTGTGTTGTAGCTCAAACTGTATCAAGTTGGATGGCTTACACCATAATGACATGTTTACCACAATTTCTGTCCGATGTTTTGCATTTCGATATAAGTGCTAACGGACTGGTTTCAAGTGCTCCGTATATTTCAATTACCTTTTTCGCCAATGTATTTTCTAAGCTTAGCGATACCAGTGTGTCTCGAGGTTGGTTCGGAAAGACAGTTACAAAGAAGTTCTTTTCTTTCATTGCCCTGGTTGGTTGTGGAGCATGTTTATTCGGAGTGACATTCGTCAGCTGTAGCAAAGCATGGGTCATCGTTCTTCTCATACTATCTTACACTTTGTATTCTGCAATGAACGGAGGATATGGAAGCGTTCTATTAGATCTGTCTCCTGAGTATTGTGGAACAATTTCTGCAATATCAGTTATAATTGCCAATTTAACGGGGATTGCAACACCGTTGTTAACAGATTATATCACAACTGACAAAACCATCCATGAGTGGAACATTGTTTTCTACATCTCCAGTGGTGCCTGTGCTTTTGGAATAGTTCAGTTTCTCATGTTTGGGTCAGCTGAGCATCAAAATTGGGGTGCTGATATCGAAGACAACTCTGATGCCGTCTCCGAAAGGTGTGAGGACACCGAGCCTATAGTAATAAATAGTTAGGCTTTCTATCTGTTGCATGACGATCGTGTGAAGATACAATGCCAGATTCAATTATTCCAGATTAAATATCTTGTCAGAAAGTGTCTTGCATCTTGATACCTTGTAGGCTACGCATTTAGTCTGACTTGTCATAAAATATTTAAGCCTTACACATGCTACGTAGGCTCAAATTCAATGCATGAGAAATGTTCAAGAAATTCAATGCATAGTTATCTGATGCTTCTAATGCAAATTGGATGTCTTGATGAATAGAATCAAATATTTCCAAAGAATTTTTGAAGGGATCAAAATCCTTGAATATTGGACCCATTAATATGTAGTCAGTATAATATGTTGTATTCATTTTTGAGACAATCAAGTGCTTTGATTTTAGTACTCTTCATGAATAGAATAGCAAATGAGGGAACAAATTGTGCCCCTCCCATATGACAGCATTTCTTCTATAAATATGCAGCTCCATCATAAATAGTTTAATCATTAAATTACGCTATTTTTTAAAAGAAGCAGGCCATAGTACCTGCAGAAACATGTGTGAAGTTGACGGAAGCACCCAGCGGAACCATTATTTATTACAGCAAGATTCTATTCGAAACAACCTCTTCGATATCAATTTCAGTCTCCTGATCACAAAACTGTGCTCAGATTCCGCAAATTCGAAGTCGTGCTTGAGAAATTCAAGCTTACAGATAAAAGTGGTTCGTTGTCTTCGAAACTTCTTAGTTTTGGTGATAGGGGTAGCAAATCAGTTTTGTTTTCTCTCTATCTGATCAGATTTGTTGCGCTGATCACAAATGCATGTGATGCTCCATTCTTCACAACGATGCAGTTAAAAAAGGCAATATCGCAACATATTCATGTATGTGTGTGAAGTTGATGGAAGCATCCAAATTGATGGAGCCATTTTGTATTGCAGCGTGATTGTATTCGAAACCACTATTATCAATTTAGTTTATCAATTAAATCAATTGAGATCAGGTTTATCAATTTCAGCCTGCTGATCATAAATCTCACTCTATCCCTCTCTCTCCCACTCTCCCTTTCTCTCTCTCAAAACTCAAAATGTTTATTACGCCAAGTTTGGCATAAACATGCAATGAATACATTATTTTTCATGAAGAAGATACACTTATATGAAGATGAAATGAGCACATAAGTCTTGACCTTGATGGGCGATGTTTGGATGGAGGATGTCAGATAAAATGCACTGATAGTCCACCATGAGTGATTAGGGTCTACTTTGAAAGCTGAAAAGACTCACAGCTTGCTTGTACTATACGAAGGAGAGGAGACATGTCACATTTGCAGTTATCATTCATTCATGTGTACTTGCATGTCAAATATCAACATAAGGCATGATATAATGATGCAAGGTCAGTTTATACCAATGAAACGCACATTTCTTTATTTTACAAAGTTAGTTTTCACGCGCAGACACACATCTCACAGCCTACCTATATTACTTCATTTATTATTAAGTCGGAAGAGCGGATTTACATTTGGTTCAATCAATGCAAATAAAGCGATAATGTTCATCGAAATTTATCTCACTTGTAAAACAAATGTATTAAAAATTGTGAATGTGAGAATGTATCAATAAATTTACCGTCTCCTCCGAAAGTTTAATAAGTCTGTTACTGGAATCTCTTCACTACAAGATATCAAACATTGAATTGTATTCAGTCGGTCAAGGTTGTTTGTTCTATTATATATTATAAGGTTGAATGTGCTTATTCACTTCATCTGCTTCGGATTGATGTTGTTCATGCGTTCATAGAAATCAGTCCTATCGCATTTTAGAAATGGAATCAATAGATTTCTCTCGCTTTCGTACTTTGGACTTGTGCAAAAGAGATCTTCAATCTCTGCGATATCCATAGAAATAAACTGTTTATCTGAACTGCTGTTACTGTTTTATTGTTGTCAATTTCTATGGCGATATCACATTGGTTGTACACACACATTCTTCGTACGTCTTTCGATGATTATAGTGACCAATTTCGGCTGTGAGATTGTGATTACCTGTTCTGAATTTTAGAATTGATGAAACGTGATTGGTTATATTAACGAAAGTTAAGTATGATTTTAATCTGCATTCAAATCTACACAATTCTAGACATCGCAAACCTCGTTTGCTTAACTTAGCCGAGTTTGTCCATTCTTGTCTGAAATATTCTTGGAGACGACTAGTAATCTCCTTTTTGCAGTTCATGTTATCTTTGATTTCGGAAGATAGTATTGTGCTTAAGTTGACTTTAATAAATAACTTATTTATTCTATATCACACCACGTGTTTTTGAGTAAAGCTTCAGGCATTTCTTTATTTAATGTATTAAATATCATTCTTATTAACCGATTGTTGTCACTTTTTAATTTTATCAGTAATTGAGAGCAGCTTTGTAGTAATAGAATTCCACGGGTTTTATTCCGAACTCTCCGATAAGACAGTACTTTGGGGTTGACGTTTTTAAGTGGTAAAATATCTTGTGAAATTGCATTATCACTCTATTTAGATCTTTCAAGTTTCTATCGAAAAATAACTCACCGCTGTAAATGATTTTTGACATACTTAGCATTTCGAACGAATCATTTAATATATCACCAGTGACCGTTCTGAATTCTTGCAATGTTTTAGCGGTTACATAGGAAGATTGTTTGCTTTTTTCGTGGCTTGTTCAATGTGATTTCTATCAGTGTTAGCAATTGTTACTTCCAAATATTTATATTCAACAACTACTTCTATTTTCATGTTTTCATTTTTGTAGAATTACATTCAAATGACTAAAGTGGTTTTTGCCATTTTTATCATAACTTTTGTTTTACCACAATTTATACTCAATCCATTTTGAAGACAAAAGGTTTGTACTATCTTAATCTGTTCGATTATTCCAATCTAAGTTTCGCTGAATAGCAATAAATGACTTCAGACTGTCTAATGTCCTGGAGTTTGAGAAAGCCTCTCTTCAAACTAATTTGGCATCATTCTACCCAGAGCAAGATATCGATATCAAATGTCAGTTATTCTATGAATGCTTGAAGACACCGATGAATGCAATCCCCCAACGGTCTGTACTGCTCACGAACTCAGATGCACTTTGGATGACTCCCTTTATCAAAATCTTAGTTAACCAACGATGGGAAGCTTTCCGTTCGTGAAAATAGAACATGTTCAACATCCTCAAGTTCAAGTGAAAAGAGAAATGTTCAAGGCAAAGCAGAGATATTTTCAGAAGAAATCTGAGTCTGTGAAGGGAATGTGGTCCTTTATTCGTGCAGATTGTGGAACGTCATCCAGGGATATTGGTTCTGTGCTTCAAAATGCATCATCGCCTGAATGCCTCAACGATCTAAATGACCACTTCTGTAGCTACATGAATCCTCAGACCTGCGCAATAATTACAAACGTTGATAACGATGATGACGACGACTGGCTTCCAACATTTCAAGTTGAAGATGTATGGCGCTTGCTCTCTCCTCTACAGATCAAAGCCACAGGTAGTGATGGAATCCCCACGTACATCTACAAGAAGAGCGCTCTTATCCTTGCAGAACCCATTTGTGCTTTGATCTCTGAATGTCTTCGACAGTGTCGTTTTCCTTCCATTTGGAAGACTGCTGATGTTGTACCGGTACTAAAGTCAGCCAAGAAAGCATCTATTTCAAACACTCGCCCGATAAGTCTGCTCCCAATCCCAGCTAAAATTGCAGAAAGGATAGTAATTGACAATCTGCATAACAGTCTTGCGTACCGCTTGGGTGAGTCACAATTTGGAATCCGCAAACATTCTGCCACAACTCATGCAATCATTACCGTTCATGACCACCTAACCTCTCTGGCAGACGATTCAAGAATTGGTGCGGCAGTGTTCATCAGCTTTGACTTCTCGAAGGCCTCTGACCGTGTTCTTCATTGTGATTTGCTGAGAATAATTCAACAATTGAATTTCCTAAAGGATTTGTTCATCTAATGAAGAATTATTTGTATGGGCGGCAGCAACGAATAAGATTAAACAATATCAAAAGTGACTTGCGACAAGTAACGAGTGGAGTACCTCAAGGCTCCCTAATAGGACCCTATCTTTTTGGATTGTACATCTCATCGCTGCGGCCTCTTAGCCAAACAACGTGCCTGGTTAAATATGTCGACGATGTCTGTATATCCTTGGGAGTTGGAAAATCTAATCCCCAGAGAGACATCCAAAATGTGATAAATGAAATCACCAATGTTGAGATGTGGGCAGCATCTTCAAATCTGACTTTGAACATAGAGAAGACGGCGGGGCTGGTCTACTACCGTGGTAATTTTAGAGAAATGTGTAGCGTTGAAACGCTAATTCCAGAAGTTGCTTTTTCCCAGGATGTCCGATTTTTGGGAGTCATTTTGAATTCTTCCCTGAATTGGAAATCGCATATCAATTTTGTCGAGAAAAAATGCTCTCAGCGTATATATATCTTAAGACGCATTAAAGCCTTCACCTCAGTGGAACAATTTACTCAAGTGTATGAAGCTCTTCTCCGCTCTCTGTTAGAGCATGCTTCTCCTGCATTTATCGGTCTTTCCAAAGGCGATTCCAACCGACTCCAATCGATCCAGAGACGCTGCCTCAAAATCAAGGGTTGCAATGATGAATCTGATCTGTCATCAAGAAGGACTATGGCTGCGATCAAAGTTTTGATCAAATTCAACGTGGTGATACTGCAATAACAAAGGCAATTCCTCAACGTTTACCGAGTGGTCGGATCTCTGTGCCTTTCTGCAGAAAATCAGTTCGTCGTAATTCTTTTTTTCCTGATATAATTATTATACTGGCTTCTACCTTTTATGTTTAATTTGAGCTGCCTATTGCGAAGTCACATTTGATCTGTGATTTTTGATTTCCAATTTGTGATTCAATATATACATCATCTCTCTCTCTCTCTAATATATCATCCGCGTAAATCAAAGATGCGATTTTTAATTCTCTCAATAGCGCTGGGGTTATTTTTTCCATTTTTTCATCTTATATATCTAATAAGTCATTTATGTACAGGCTGAATTGGTGATAGGCTATCTCCCTGTGTAATTCCATCGCTCAGTTTGAATTCGTCGCTTTCAATACCTTTATATAAACATTTGTATTTCTTATTGCGCTGGATGTTTCTCATTAATGAAATGAAATTTCCCTCTGGGCTATGCTTTTGCAGCTTACGTAGCAGCTTGGTGATTGGTATTGAGTCAAAGGCTCTCGACAAGTCTATTAAACAAATATACTTCAGCATCTCTTTCAGCTTTCTTTCAGCATCCATATATTATCTATCGCTGAGTGGTCTTTTCTAAAGCCAGCTTGGTTTTTGTGAATTATGTTATTTACATCTATCCAATCATTGAGTCTGTCATTTAGTATTTTACTTAAGATCTTTTCAATGCATGACGATAATGTTATACATCGGTAATAGTTTATCTCGTTTTTATTTCTTTCTTTGAATATTAGAGTTATCCAACTATGGCTCGTAGGTATTTCTTTTCCTCTCATACATCCATTGAATATGTTATATAGAATTTCAATTATTTCGTCCGGATTTTGCTTTAATATTTCGTTGACTTTTCCATCTGGACCCCTCGCTTTAGAGTTCTGTACTTTTATCAATGTTTTAGCTATGTCCAGTTCATCAATTTCTTTGTCTAGCATGTGACTTTGCATTTCTGTTTCAGATGCTTTTTCGTATATTATCTGAGGATATTCTGAGTCATGATTCATTGCTTTATCCCTGTCAATTATCTGATTTTTGAAGTCGTTAACTGACAATTTGCTGATGTGTTTTCCTTCTCTTTGGATCTGCTTTTATTAATTAACTTCCAATATTGATTTCGATTGTTATTTTCTTCTAGCTCTCCTAACTTCATGGATTCTAACATTCTTTTTTCTCTCCTGAGATGTTTACCTAAATTCTTTTTGTTTTCTAATAATATCGTCAAGCTTTGATCAGTTTTGTTCACTTTCCATTCAACAACTGTCTGTTTATATTTTGTTCTCAAGTTTCTTGTTTCTTTTGAGTAGATGGTCGATGTCTTTGACTTGACACCATATCGTGCTTGTTGCGCTATGGCAACGAAATTGTCGTACGCATCATCAGCGTTCACTTCATTCTTGTTCATTTTGTCTATTAATTTAAGGCATGAGGTATTGAACTGCAGGTTTTGGAACGTCGGCTCATAATCAGAAACGCATTTTAACGGTCTCTTAGCAGTAATTCGTCCACTATTCATGCTTTAACTTATTTTTCGTTTGTATTTTAAATTTAACTCAATTGCCATTGTCATAGGGCAATGATCAGTATATGTTTTTGGTTCTTTCATTTCGAAGGCCTTTGACTGGTTTATTAATGATTCCGACATGATCAAATAATCTGCTACAGATTTGCAAGGTCCTTCATTTTGTATTCCTGAATATATTCTTCAACCTTCCAGAGGAAGCTGCTTTCAGAGTATTTCGATTCTCTGCATTCTCTATAGCAAACTATGAGAAATATCTCGTTAAAGTTACTCCAGTTGCCATTGGTTAGTTTCAAAATCATTATATCACCATTATTCGCCATCAACGTAGTGATGTTCGCACAATTTCTCTGTTCTTTATTATATACTGATATTCCTTTTATATTTCTTCCTAGGATATTCTCTTTTCTACAGCAGGTCTGTGTTACATTGCAGTTTTTTATCGAGATGCAATTATTTTCATCATTCAAATGAGTTTCCGTAAAACACAATATATCAGCCTCTTGAATGTCTTTGATCATGTCGGAGCATTGAAGTTTCATTTTATTCAGACCGTTAATATTAGTATAATATATTTTGACCTTTTCTGCATCATCATTACTTACTTTCTCTGCTTCATGCGTCTCCTCTCCTTCTTTACATTCGTTAAACATACTGCTGCGTCATCGGATTGTCATTGTAGTGTTGAAAGTTTGCAGTCGGTTTTTGGTAAGGATATTGGTTGTTATTACACATCGGCTGCATTTGTTGGTAGTAGTAGTAATTTTGAGGGCCAAATTGCAAGCTACGTTGATTCTACTTTGGGTAGCTTCGGTGCCTGTAAGTAGTAAGGAAGTGACAAACACCAGATAGCGCAAGATGGCCGCCATCGCTGACTCCCCTCCCCCTCCCCTCCCCCCTCAGGAACGGCAGAGTGTCGTGGTGGACTTGGGCGACCGCCAGGATTAGTCTTGAGGCTATAGTGTGTGATGTTTTTCGTGCAATCTGCTGAATGTTGGGTTGTAAAATGGGCTGTTTCGAGTGGAAGGAGTGGTCGGATGAGAAAACGGAGGTCGGATTCGGATTCAGCGTGAAATTCTGCATCGGTATGGTGAGTTTCAAGTCAATCGGAGAGAAAAAATTTTCGCTGACGTCCCCCCCTCTGGACAGCTCGCTTGGATTTTGGCTTCCAGTGGACGGATTTAGTCGTGCCATAGCTCGTTTGAAAGCTAAGAGTGAGACAAATTCACTAAAAGAATCGGCTTGTTCCTATCTGTCTTCGTTTAGATGTGAGACGCCATTTAAGATTTTGGGACATTGGCGAAAAACGACAGAGTTAGAATTTTGGACGTTTTGGTGTGTAGCGCCCAAACGAACCATCGGATGGGAAAACGGAGGCCAGATTCGGATTCAGCGTGAAATTCTGCATCGGTATGGTGAGTTTCAAGTCAATCGGAGAGAAAAAATTTTCGCTGACGTCTCCCCCCTCTGGACAGCTCGCTTGGATTTTGGCTTCCAGTGGACGGATTTAGTCGTGCCATAGCTCGTTTGAAAGCTAAGAGTGAGACAAATTCACTGAAAGAATCGGCTTGTTCATATCTGTCTTCGTTTAGATGTGAGACGCCATTTAAGATTTTGCAACATTGGCGAAAAACGACAGAGTTAGAATTTGGGACGTTTTGGGCTCTAGCTTCAAAACGAAGCATCGGATGGGAAAACGGATTTCAGATTTGGAATCAGCTTGATGTTATTGTCCAATGAGGATCATCATCCAATGAGAATCAAGCATTTCTTTATAAATAGCGAGCCTTCCACAGTGAGAATCATTCCATCATTGAATCACACGAGTGAAGGACGCATATTTTCTCTCTCTATTCTATTCTATTATCCAACTAAAATGGTAAGTCGCTACTTTCCTCCCTCTCCTCCCTTGAACGTAAACTTAATACAATCTTTTTCATTTTCAGGCATCTACTCCATCTGCTACACTAGTAGGACAAAATGGCGGTCAAACGTTACAAGGTTCGCTACGGTCAGATCATCTACAACTGAGGCCAGTGGAAGAAACAACCAAGGTACATAATCCTACACCGCTACAGCGTAAATTTAAACAAGTCTTGCGTTATGACGATCATAGCGTAGTACTCCAAACGGGAATGCTCCCTTCTACGGATGTCAAGATAATGCGCAATCAGTATGGGGACTACATACTGATCCCCGTGAGTCCGTACATTCGCCGCCAAATTGATATTATTGAGGATTATGTGACATTAAATATGGACATTCCTACTCCTCTTGCTCAAGAGTGGAGGGCGAGAGATGACAAGGATACTCCCTATAGAAAGATTTGGGATGGTAATCACATTTGCCTACCGGTATCACATTGGTGTACTTACTATAAGAAGGAGGGAGATCAATCAATACCCATCAGATGTGATGAGCTCGGAGAAGGTACTTGGGATATCCTTTTCAAAGTGAATGGGCTATATTATGGTCGACACAAGGATAATAAAATAGCCTCTCTCTCCATGCATATGGAATCCATCCTATATATTCCAAAACCACCCAACGTGGACGACATAATTGATCAAATCCTTAACAGCAGTGGTACGAAGCGCAAGTCGGAGAAGAATGCTGCATCAAAACGCAAATCAAAGAAGGAGAATTACTAGTCCTTTCCTAACTCTACCCTATGACAATTCGCTTATGTGCTTTGAGTGTCGTAGACGTGGCCTTATTAGATACATTTTACTTCTTCGTTGCCATCATATCATTTGTGTATTTTGTCGTGAAAAGCATCGATGTAATTCTTCATTTTGTAATATGTTATATAACGTTTCCTTAGATGTGTAAATTTCCGTTTTAGGCTTCTATCATCATTTTTATGGATTTTGAGGGTGAACCTGTACAGGAGCTCAGTGCTATTGCTATGAACAATTGGACATATCAGATTGTTAGTGTCTATCATCAACATGCCAACTGCGATCCCAATGTTGATCAATGGGCGAGAAAACACATTCATGGTCTTAATCTGAAATATTTGCAAGACTATGGCTTTTCTTGTGAGAGTGCTCTTCTTATTGACTTTAAACGATGGTTAGCTGCTTTCAATGTTATACGCATCTTTTGTAATAATCCTGGTAAGGAGAGGAAAGTATTTCCCAATCTAATCATTGATGATATTTTGCTCCCGCCTTGGGATAGTAGAGTGAATCAACATTATCATGAAGTCACGAAACGTTTTAAGGATTTGTGTGTTCCTATTTTGTCTATTCGTTGTAGTAGCTACGTTCATAACCAATGCTTCTTTCCTCCTTACCTCAACACTGCCAAAGTCCTGTATGGTTATCATTGCTCGCTGTATGATAGTTACCGGCTGTATCTATTTTATCTCGTTAAAACCATTGATTTATAATGCATGCTTGTTACCGTTATTCAATAAATGTTACTATCAGAAGAGTTGTTGTTATCATGCAATGGATGGGTTAGATAAAGGGCGATCATGTCTTTCTCAAACGACTGCGGAACATTACATTTTCATAGGCAAAGTTTAAAAGGAGCTGTTCAAGATTATGTGATAAATTTTCATAAAGATGAGACCGACATCGAAGCAGTGGTCGATGATGCTAGCACTCTATTTCTAGAGTTAATGAATACATTCTCTGATAGCATTATCATGGCGCGATTAGTTGCGAAAATTAAGTTTAGTCATTTTGGAAAGGAAGAGGTGGAAAGTCGCTCTTTTCATTTTGCTTCTTATTCAATGGAAGTGGTAGATCACCCCCAAGAATTTTTTAAAAGACATATGATAAAAATTGCTGAACGTCTTAACGCATTTAACCATCATGGTAGCAGTCTAGTGATTGAAGCGATTTCAGATATTCACATTCAAATTTCCATAAAGAAAAATTGAAAATGCAGTGGTACTTGATTGTAGCACAACTGGTTTTCGAGCTATGTCTGCTCACTCTCGAAGTATATTCCTTCTGTACATGCGTCTATTATTTCGAAAAGGCTAGCAAATTCATATCTTCAAAAAGACTTGCTATAGACATCAGTAACGGTGAAACTATGTGTTGCGATGTATGTAAGCGAAAGGATGGAAATGAAAAGCGCTTCTTCAAGAGATGTAAGCATGCTTTTTGTCAACGCTGTTTCATACGTAATTGCATTCAACTTTGCAAATGTAACCACTGTGATATTGCTCATTTCGAGTGTCACTTATGTCGCAATAGTTAGTACCTATGCAAATGTGGTAAAGATAGGTTTTAGCAAAGACTAACACGGAAAATGGCGAAACGTAAAAGTCAAAAGTCTTCAAAGTTTTCTTCAGCCATTCAAGCTCTCCGACGAATGAAAGCAAATCAGCGATACAATGCTATACGACATGATAACGATAAATTCATTTGTGAAATTATTTCTCATGTGAGGAAGTTGAGGACGAAGAAATTAGCGCCAAAACAACGAAAGTTACTTAAGCGATATGCTACGAAATTGCGTTTCATCTCCAATCCTAAAGTCACCCTTCAAAGAAAGAAGAAAACTCTAACACAAAAGGGCGGTTTCCTTTCAGCAATACTTCCAATGATAGCTCCTGCCGTGGGACACCTATTGGGTAATATCTTTGGCTCTAAGCGTTAATTATGCAAATGTTGAGTCTCAAAGTAATAAAATGGATTTCAGACTTCAATGTGATAAAGTTCTGACTGTATCAGGTCCATCTCATGCAGGTAAAACAGTTTTCACGCTGAATTTATTGGATAAAAGAAGGGAGTTGTTTAAGGAACCTATCAATCGAGTGATTTGGTGTTATGGTATTTATCTACCGTCGCTGTTTCAGGAATTGCAAAGTCACAACTTTATTCGACATGAAAGAATTATTCCAGTGGATAAACTTCAGTCTAATGATGTTGTTGTATTGGATGATTTATTAAAAGAAAGTAAGAATTCAAAAGATGTTACAGATATGTTCACTCGTGCAGCACATCATAAAAGGTGTTTTATCATCTATATCACACAAAATTTGTTTCCTGATGGAAAAGAAGCTCGTACACGAAACCTGAATACACACTATTATGCTATTTTCAAGAATCCGCGAGATAAAAGTCAATTTGAAATTTTAGCGCGACAAGTTGCACCCAGAGGATCAAAAGCCTTAATTGAAATTTTTGAAGCAGCTACTGAAAAACCATACGGTTACTTATTCATTGACTTTACGCAAGAGTGTCCGGAAGAATTTAGATTTCGAAGTGATATTTTGAAAACTCCCATGATTATCTACAAACTATGAGTTCTTATTCTCGCATGATTGTTATTCCTCAGATGAATATGTACAATTGACTGCCATGCAGCAAGTAAAGCAACCTCTTGCAAATCAAATGTATAGGAAAGAAATAGATTATCAGCAAAATGTCACATCAAAGATCCACATCGTGCTGTATTATTACAATCGGAAACTGTTGAGCAATTAAAAAACTTGAAGAATAAGATGCGTGACTCTGTATCGACTGCTACACCTTTAGCATCTCGCGCACATGCCATATCTCTTTTCAATAGTATTGAACCCCATCTCAATGTAAATGATAGAGGAGAAATCATTACAGATGAAAATAAAGTGATTGATGCTTCACGTTATGAAGACTTGATTCAGTATGCGACACGTAGAAAGCGCCGTCAGGGCTATGTTCCACCTGGTTGGACATACTTTCTTATTCTAAAAAGCATAATGTG
>CAJQUW010015009.1:0-253199 GCA_907163375.1 Prostheceraeus crozeri
TCTGTAACATCTTTTGAATTCTTACTTTCTTTTAATAAATCATCCAATACAACAACATCATTAGACGGAAGTTTATCCTCTGGAATAATTCCGTCATGGTCGAAATAAAGTTTGCGACTTTGCAATTCCTGAAACAGCGACAGTGATAAATAACCATAAACACCAAATCACTCGATTGATAGTTCCTTAAAACAACTCCCTTCTTTATATCCAATAAATCCAGCGTGTAAACAGTTTTACCTGCATGAGATGGACGATACAGTCAGAACTTTAGCAAATTGAAGTCTGAAATCCATTTTATTACTTTGAGATTCAACATTTGCATAATTAACGCTTAGAGCCAAAGAAATATACCCAATAGGTTGCCCACGGCAGGGGGAAAAGCTATCATTGAAGTATTGCTGAAAAGGAAACCGCCCTTTTGTGTAGAGTTTTCCCTCTTTCTTTGAAGGGTGACTTTAGGATTGAATGAAACGCAAGTTTGTAGTCATATCGCTTAAGTAACTTTCGTTGTTTTGGCGCGAATTTTCTTCGTCCTCAACTTCCTCCACATGAGAAATAATTTCACAAATAATTTAATCGTTAGCATGCGTATAGCATGGTATCGCCTGATTTTGCTTCATTCGTCGGAGAGCTTGAATGGCTGAAGAAAACTTTTGACTTTTACGTTTCGGGCCAGTTTTCCGTGTTAGCTTTGCTAAAAACCATCTTTACCCACTTTGCATAGGTACTAACTATTGCGACATAAGTGACACTCGAAATGAGCAATGTCACAGTGGTTACATTGGCAAAGTTGAATGCAATTACGTATGAAACAGCGTTGACAAAAGCATGCTTACTCTCTTGCAGATGCGCCTTTTCATTTCATCCTTTCGCTTACCTACATCGCAACACATAGTTTCACCGTTACTGATGTCTATAGCAAGTCTTTTTGAAGATATGAATTTGCTAGCCTTTTCTAAATAATAGACGCATGTACAGAAGGAATATACTTCGAGAGTGAGCAGACATAGCTCGAAAACCAGTTGTGCTACAATCAAGTACCACTGCATTTTCCAATGTTTTCAGTATGGGAAAGTTGAATGTGAATATCTGAAATAACGATTTTCAATCACTAGACTGCTACCATGATGGTTAAATGCGTTAAGACGTTCAGCAATTTGTATCATATGTCTTTTAAAAAATTATTCGGGGTGATCAACAACTTCCAATGAATAAGAAGCAAAATGGAAAGAGCGAACTATCCACCTCTTCCTTTCCAAAATGACTAAACTTAATTTTCGCAACTAATCGAGCCATGATAATGCTATCAGAGAATGTATTCATTAACTCTAGAAATAGAGTGCTAGCATCATCGACCACTGCTTCGATGTCGGTCTCATCTTTATGAAAATTTTTTTATGTCACATAATCTTGAACAGCTCCTTTAAACTTTGCCAATGGAAAACGTAATGTTCCGCAGGATCGTTTTGAGAAAGACATGATCGCCCTTTAATCTAACCACCCATCCATTGCATGAAAAACAACAACTCTTCTCATAGTTACATTTATTGAATAACGGTAACAAGCATGCATTATAAATCAATGGTTTGAAAGAGATAAAATAGATACAGCTGATAACTATCATACAGCGAGCAATGATAACCATACAGGACTTTGGCAGTGTTGAGGTAAGGAGGAAAGAAGCATTGGTTATGAACGTAGCTACTACAACGAACAGACAAAATAGGAACACACAAATCCTTAAAACGTTTCGTGACTTCATGATAAATTGTTGATTCACTCTACTATCCCAAGGCGGGAGCAAAATATCATCAATGATTAGATTGGGAAATACTTTCCCCCTTCCTCTCCTTACCAGGATTATTACAAAAGATGCGTATAACATTGAAAGCAGCTAACCATCGTTTAAAGTCAATAAGAAGAGCACTTTCACAAGAAAAGCCATAGTCGTATGCAAATATTTCAGATTAAGCTCCATGAATGTGTTTTTTCTCCTCGCCCATTGATCAACATTGGGATTCGCAGTTGGCATGTTGATGATAGACACTAACAATCTGATATGTCCAATTGTTCATAGCAATAGCACTGAGCTCCTGTACAGGTTCACCCTCACAATCCAAAAAAAATGATGATAGAAGCCTAAAACGGAAATTACACATCTAAGGAAACGTTCTATAACATATTACAAAATGAAGAATTACATCGATGCTTTTCACGACAAAATACACAAATGATATGATGGCAACGAAGAAGTAAAATGTATCTAATAAGACCACGTCTACGACACTCAAAGCACATAAGCGAATTTTCATAGGGTAGAGTTAGGAAAGGACTAGTAATTCTCCTTCTTTGATTTGCGTTTTGATGCAGCATTATTCTCCGACTTGCGCTTCGTACCACTGCTGTTAAGGATTTGATCAATTATGTCATCCACGTTGGGTGGTTTTGGAATATATAGGATGGATTCCATATGCATGGAGAGAGAGGCTATTTTATTATCCTTGTGTCGACCATAATATAGCCCATTCACTTTGAAAAGGATATCCCAAGTACCTTCTCCGAGCTCATCACATCTGATGGGTACTGAATGATCTCCATCCTTCTTATAGTAAGTACACCAATGTGATACCGGTAGGCAAATGTGATTACCATCCCAAATCTTTCTATAGGGAGTATCCTTGTTATCTCTAGCCTTCCACTCTTGAGCAAGAGGAGTAGGAATGTCCATATTTAATGTCACGTACTCCTCAATAATATCAAGTTGGTGGCGAATGTACGGACTCACGGGGATCAGTATGTAGTCCCCATACTGATTGCGCATTATCTTGACATCCGTGGAAGGGAGCATTCCCGTTTGGAGTACTACGCTATGATCGTAATAACGCAAGACTTGTTTAAATTTACGCTGTAGCGGTGTAGGATTATGTACCTTGGTTGTTTCTTCCACTGGTCTCAGTTGTAGATGATCTGACCGTAGCGAACCTTGTAACGTTTGATCGCCATTTTGTCCTACTAGTGCAGCAGATGGAGTAGATGCCTGAAAATGAAAAAGATTGTATTAAGTTTACGTTCAAGGGAGGAGAGGGAGGAAAGTAGCGACTTACCATTTTAGTTGGATAATAGAATAGGGACCTAGAGAGAGAAAATATGCGTCCGTCACTCGTGTGATTCAACGATGGAATGATTCTCACTGTGGAAGGCTCGCTATTTATATAGAAATGCTTGATTCTCATTGGATGATGATCCTCATTGGACAATAACATCAAGCTGATTCCAAATCTGAAATCCGTTTTCCAATCCGATGCTTCGTTTTGAAGCTACAGCCCAAAACGTCCCAAATTCTAACTCTGTCGTTTTTCGCCAATGTCCCAAAATCTTAAATGGCGTCTCACATCTAAACTAAGACAGATATGAACAAGCCGATTCTTTCAGTGAATTTGTCTCACTCTTAGCTTTCAAACGAGCTATGGCACGACTAAATCCGTCCACTGGAAGCCAAAATCGAAGCGAGCTGTCCAGAGGGGGGGGACGTCAGCGAAAATTTTTCTCTCCGATTGCGTTCAAATTCACCATACCGATGCAGAATTTCACGCTGAATCCGAATCTGGCCTCCGTTTTCCCCATCCGATGCTTCGTTTGGGCGCTACAGTAGGCAGCCATCGCAAAAATTCTAACTCTGTCGTTTTTTCGAAAAATGTTGAAAATTTTTTCTCGCCGATTGCCTTGAAACTCACCATACAGATAGAGAATTTCACGCTGATTCCAAATCTGAAATCCGTTTTCCAATCCGATGCTTCGTTTTGAAGCTACAGCCCAAAACGTCCCAAATTCTAACTCTGTCGTTTTCGCCAATGTCCCAAAATCTTAAATGGCGTCTCACATCTAAACGAAGACAGATAGGAACAAGCCGATTCTTTCAGTGAATTTGTCTCACTCTTAGCTTTCAAACGAGCTATGGCACGACAAAATCCGTCCACTAGAAGCCAAGATCGAAGCGAGCTGTCCAGAGGGGGGGGACGTCAGCGAAAATTTTTCTCTCCGATTGACTTGAAACTCACCATACCGATGCAGAATTTCACGCTGAATCCGAATCTGGCCTCCGTTTTCTCATCCGAGCACTCCTTCCACTCGAAACAGCCCATTTTACAACCCAACATTCAGCAGATTGCACGAAAAACATCACACACTATAGCCTCAAGACTAATCCTGGCGGTCGCCCAAGTCCACCACGACACTCTGTCGTTCCAGAGGGGGGGAGTCAGCGAACATTTTGTGAACGTGAACCAACCTGGCCGGCACACCACGACAGACTACAACCTCTGTCGTTCCAGAGGGGGAGGGGGAGAGGGAGGGGAGGGGGAGGGGGGCGCGCCGGTCGGGTGTTCGCCGTTTTATTACTACTCATAGCGATAATTCATATGTTGTAAGAAAACAACCAAGCTGTCTGATATCATTACTGTCGATTTCAACATCACCTACTTCTGATGGTATCATTCTCAGGACTTTTTCATGATCTAAAGCATCTTTTTAAAACTTGCTTTAAAATTTGCTGATCCTCGGCTTAAGTAATCAATAGCTTCGATCAACTGACGTAGCAGTTCAGGGAAACAATTCTTTGGAATAGTATAGCCATGTGTCTTTCTACCTTCATCCATTTTCCATTTTGATAGAATATCTCACCATGTTCTTTTCAATGGGGCAAAGAAGGCGACATCGAGCAAAATACTGAAATTTATTATCAATTGGAGTTTGTTAATGGCGAAATGCAGATCTTGCTTTTACAGGTCTACTATTTTCAATGGTTCCCATTTAACTTCTGTACTTTTTCAGGTTTAGACTGTAGCTAACTAGGCTAGTGATTATTTGTTCATCATTCAGTTGGGGGTGACGTGGGACAATATATCCCTTCACTAATCAATTAAGTGGATGCCAAGTAAAAAATATCGTAGCAGCAAGCACGAATTCCACTTCAAAAACAGTAATATACCAATACTAACTAAATTCCATGAGTTGAAGCATTTTGTCTGACATGTGGAGTAAAAAGTTTTACCAATTTTGTTACTTACACGTTTTTTCTCTCTAAAAATTCTGATTCAAAATTCAATCGATTCCAACAAAAATCACGAAAACGTCACCTAATCTTGCGATATCAATAACATTCGGATCTTCAGCTTCTGATAGAGAGTTGTTTTCATTTCAGAACATGTCGCAAGGTCAAGCATAAAACGGTAAAATTGAACAATTTAACATGTTTGAGCAATTCATCTTTATGATAGATAGATGTAAGCCTGTAAGTTCGCGATTATATTTCCTATCATGGGCCTATAGGCCCACATAATTTCACGAACTTCATATACAATCGAGCATGATAATGCAGTCAATAATGCAGTAGAGTTTATTAGAACTGGCTTGTGAAAATATTCTGTTCTCATTTAATGATAACTTGCATTGCTGGTCCGGTACCAAATGAATGGCATGTACATGGGGTCTAATCTGGGGACTATCATGGCAACCTTTATGAATCTCCTCGAAAGTCAATTTTCTAAGTACGACGGCAATCAGCCATATTTGTATCGTCGATATGTTGTCGATTGTTTTGCTCTTTTTCAAAATGATGCTGGGCAGAAAAATTTTTGAATTTTCATAACTAGCTTGACGATAACTAAAAATTACGATGGAAGCAAATGTCAACCATTCATTGTTTTTTCTTGACACTAACATTAGGCTAAAATCAGAGCAATTCAAAATTGGTAATAATTTCTTCAAAGTGGAGTTAATATGCATTTTCATGCGTATGCTCCCAAGCAGTATAAAGTGGGTGTTATGTGATCCCTATTTTACAGGGCTCTTCGCATTTGCTCCGATCAGTCGTTGTACGATGCCGCTGTTGAAAAGATAATCGAAATATTTAAGCAGAATGGCTTCCTCGATCCATTAATTTTTGAAACAAAGTCTAGAGTCAAACAGAAGTTTTTCAACGCCAGCGATTGATTGAGAAAATGAAGATGAAGAGAAGGCCATTATATTTTGTTCCGTTCCGGTCATTGCTAGTACAGGTAGTACAAGGTAGTTCAGAATTTAAAAACAGCATTAAAGACTTGAATAAGCATTTAACTAATACGTTTATCAAACCAGTTTTCAAAACCTCGAAAATGGGTTATCATTTTTCCAACAAAGATAAGATTGCCAGCAGTCTGAAATCCAATATTGCTCACAATTACCCTTGCGACCGTTGTGACGTGCGAAACATCGGCGCTACGGAACACCATCTTGATACTCGCATCGCTGAGCATCTCAAAGGTTACCCTGTACCGACAGAGGTATCTATGCATGAGCACAGTCCAAAAAAAAGAACTTCAGGGTCAAAGGTCGGTACAAGATGCCCTTTATTTTGCAATCATTATTCATTAAAAAAGATGCGAAATGCCTGTCAATGAACGAAATGGATCTCACTCTCCACCTCGGATTGTCTGACTGCAGCAATAGTTAATTTTATTCAATTTGCATGCACATACAGGTTGTCTCAAAACGAAGGAAAGTTTTTTGTAAAAAACACGCATTTAAAATTATGTTATTTTGGAGACAAATACAGTTTTCGAATCTTCAAAACATGAGGTTTTATATGACAAACGTTTTATTATTTAAAAAAACAAAAATGGCCTAATTTGAGTTTTAAATTAAAGTTTTTAAGTCACATAGCATCATTACATCATGTCGTCTGTTCTTAATTCTTGTTCGTCATGCTTCCTTGCTGTTTTTTTCTCAACAAGAGATATAACATACGAAAACAAGTGATACAACGATAAATTATTTCTGAATAGCCAAGGCGATAGCTTTGCTAACTCTTTTCAATAAAATCACATATTAAAATTCACAAATAACTTCGTTCACACCATAGCAGAATAGCCTACATGTAGGCCTAGGCTATATGATTATCGAAGTGGAGTACTTTGAAAATGGTTGATGGCGCCCATCTAAGGTGGTCCACTATGCCCGTATTGTATTTGAAGAATTACATAAATGCTGAAAGACCCCTTGATGTTTCAATTTCCATGTACTATATTTGCAAATAAGGAGCTGCTTTGGAAAATATGAATCTGATTTAAAGGCCTAAAATTGGTAGCAATTTCCAATCATAACCTCTTGCGCCTCATAACCTCATCAGGATCAAAGCAAGCATTAAACACTTTGATCAGGATAGCTAACTTTCACTATCACTTATTTTCATCATATGTCAATCACACTTTTAGTTGTTCTTCACCAACCACTACAAGTGGTCTAAGCTTCCTTGCGATATCAATTAGCGGTTGTTACAAAGATGTGTTGCGCAAACAAATTCTTTTCTTGTGTTATATGGAGAAGAACAGATCATCAACTTAAATCTGTAAAGCGCTTTACGGTTAGGCAAATTTCTGATGATTCAATCTCAAAGATCTTCACCAACACATTAACTGTCCCTCATCAACGAATCGTCAATACTATTTATTGGATTGACGAAGATTTAGGACTTGTGTTGTATTAAAGAATAAAACATTGTGCGGACAACGTTCATTTCAAGTGGTGGATAGAAATGGATTCGCTTAACAAGGAGCTACTTCGAACTCAGTACAATTTAAGTGAAAGTGAATTTCATGATTGTTTAAATGCATTTCGATCATTTGACAGCGATGGAAGTGGATTTATCGACTTATCAGAAATTAGTTCCGTGATGTCAACACTCGGCAAAAATCCAAGTGCAGTAGAATTAAGAAAAATAATGAGGGAGTTGGATACTGATGGAGATGACGGCAGGGTTTCCTTAGAGGAATTTGTACGTTTCCTTTCTAGACATGGACAGAATCAATTTACAATGAATGATCAAGACCTAAGAGAAGCCTTCAATATGTTCGACAAAGACCGAAATGGAAAAATCGACGCTGATGAACTTTGGGAGTCTTTGAATCGACTTGGAGAAAATATTACAAAACGTGAAGCGAGAAAAATGTTAGAAGAAGCAGACATAAACAAGGATGGAATGATTTCTTATGACGAATTTGTGGTAATGATGGAGAAAGATTCATTTGGTTCAAAGTGATTTGATATTTGTAACTGAATGAAACTGTGCTGCGAATAGCTTGCCTAAATCGTGGAAGTGACGAGTCTGACATTTGAAAAAATGTCTGTTAAACTTTTGACATACGGAAAGACGTCAAACACTTTATATGAGAGAAATTGACTATCTATACTGCAACACAAAGTCCTTTTTCATTCACATGAGTGTCATTTGCAGGATTTACTATTGTAATCTTATATTTCTAAGCTTGAAGTGATGCATTGAGGCGATTATCATCAATCCTCATTTCATTACATGATATTTCCTTTTTTAATATTAAACGTTTAAATTGTTGAGACTGATATCCTTTTACCACAGTCACAGTACCCCTTTTTGCGCTCAGTTGGGTGCATGAGCGTTCTGTAACAAATGTTGAAGTTTTTCTAATCTTGCAGCTATGTTACTCTTAAGATTTAAAACATAAAAAATAATTTAATGGATTTGCAAATACTAATTTAATTCTGTAATTAGTACCCATCACTAATTACCCTACAATACGCATATCACTATTTGCACTCTCTTCAGGAGACTAATAAGATTTATTGGATTAAGTTATCAAATTTTGTGGCTGCGTAGGCCTATGTCTGATTGGAGTCAAAATTATCTTGTAGAATTTGCGACTCGTCCGCTGGGTGATGTGGGTATATCGGTATTAACTGTGAAATTTTAAGGAAAAATTGCTGACCTTTCCACTAACTGTTGAAAAATGTGGGATTATGCAAATGGGCTACACGTGTATGGTCATGTAAACGTAAAATTAAGAAAAATTACATGGAAGTACATATAAAAACTTGCTGCCAGCGCATAGTATGGCAGGTAATTAATTTTACAAGGTGTGTTGCCCATGTTTCAGCTCACACTTATTTTCAGCTCTTAATTGTTGACTCCAGCTTTATTAGAACTAAGTAGATGCTTTATCAATTTATCGTCAAATCTGACAGTTTGTATTCCTTGTTGTAATCTCTTACGTGTCTTTAGATCTTTAAGATCATCAGTAACTTCTTCCAACGTTGGAGATTAAATTTTGGTGATAGCCCTTCAAGAGTTCCTTCATGCCTTTCACGCGTTCATTGTGAATGCCTGGTCACGAAAACGCCGTGAAATATAGGCAACAAAAGTTAGCAACGCAGACTATACAAAATTCAAGTTGAGCGTCTTGTCCAAATTATTAACTACATCCTACGGTCTATAGTAATCAATGTGCAAAATTTAGTTACAAATAGAGACCTGCCAATCGGCAAATTTTGAGTCGAATCGAATCATTAAAAACTTAATTAGGCCTACTCAGGTACATTTTCATGTGCGATTGACTTAGCCAGCTATGACGCTAGCCATTGAGGCCTTCCAAATAGCACCTATTAATCATGTAGTTTACATGGCTATTGAAAGATTCAGTGACATCTTGACACTCATAGAGAAATAAGCGGCCAAATAGAAGTGACTTTATTTTCAGACTTTTGGTCATTATAGAAATGACTTTTGACGCTAGATTATGAGTTAGATGGATGTTAATTTGATAACATCCCTTCGGCCCTGTTTTGTCAAATTATTCTTTGGTTTTGAGGCAAAACACATATGATCACTCCTCGGGTTCTATTTTATAGCCAAAAAGTTTTCATAAAGTTTAGAGCAGTACAAACAGTACCGAGTCCCGACGTTTCAAGTGCCATGTTGCCTCTCACCAGGGTCGTAAGCTTGCATCTTACCACAGCCTTTGTCAAACTACCCGATGGTAGGTGACATGAACTGGGTGGAGAACTCAAGTGGAGACGCGGGACTGGAAATGCAATCTCCATCAATCGTTTCTATACTTAAATCCTTAGCCCGGGAAAGCGCCAATTTTCATAAATTAACAGTCAATAGATTCTATTATTTCTATCGCAATTTTCAGGTGAGAAAACAGACTTTTTAAAACAAGCTATTGATGTTTGCAACTTTCCATGTTATCCCTGTCCGCAATGACTATCTAAATAATTCAGGACGAATTCAAAATAAACTATTAAATAACCTTTGCAAACTTCTACGCAAATTTGTCACTCAAGTTCATACAAGTAAATGATGACAGAGTTATACATTGAGCAATACAATGTATAACTGAGTATTTAATTGTAGTCATGGACTTGCCTGGAAATGAAAAATCAGTAAAGTAAGGAAATCCAGTGTCTATAGTCTATGGGAAAATCTAATTCAAGACTACAAGTCATTACTAAAATTCGCATACGGTTGTGCAAGACGTCCGACTAATTTCATCTTATACGTGCAAATTATTCAGGATAGGAGGAACATTTTATCTCCATCATCCAGTTTCAAACCATATTGCCTATTTGCAGGGTCGCATGCTTGCATCTTAGCAGAGCCTAAGATTGCTGGTGAAAGACAGGAAAAGTATGTCTTATAGCCTATAGCCCTATGAAGATGCAAGCTTACGACTCTGCTAATGAGCTACTTACAATTCTACTGTAAATCAATTATTGTGAATCGTATCGGACTCGGTCAGAATCTCGACCTAGTCCGAAGCTCTGATCTGAGCAAAACGTAGCAAATAGAATTAATGATGTAGCAGCTGATTTGATTAATTCTTGTTCAGTAACCACGCTCTTAACCACTTTCAGTGAGAACCAGGGCTGTGGAGCCGGAGCCTTAAGGAGCCGATGGTTTTGGTCGGAGCCGGAGCCGATTTATCACAAAGGCTCCGGCTCCGGCTCCGACAGTTTGAGCTTTGATATAAATCTAGAATTTTGAAAGTTATTAATTGGCATCATAAAAAGATTAAATCATTTGAAATCTAAAGATATGTCTTTTAAGTATACCAATGATCTGTCCTCCACGATATCTTTCTTTGCAGTTGCCGCCTTCTTTTGTATTATATTTATTATATATTTACACACATGTGTAATATTTTTTTATTGCATATGTTTCGTAAGACTAATTTCCATTTTGACAACGTATTCTCCAAAATCTATTAATTTGAAGACTTGTTATATGCATGCTAACTAGATGATTGTAGATTCCTAGAGACAAGTCGCCAGTCATTTATGTACACATTTCCAGTTCAGTCAGCAAAGATAATATAGCTACATTTCTTGCGCAATGTCTTAAATCTAATACGGTTACTATGTAGGCTATCATCTATCGGTATGGCTACTGACAGAAGCTACTGGCATCTGTGTCCCCCCACCTACATTTTTCAAAACAATCGATTATTCAATTTGATCAATTTTGATTGGAGGGAACTCTTCACACTCACACGAATGACCTGACTATAAGTACTCACATGGCTATAGCAATAAGCGACCCAGCCACTTCTAGTAGCGCCCTATTATTTTAAAGGTATCTCATTCACAATGAATTTCCTTTGACTACAAAATTCAAAGGGTATATTTCAATGCGAAAAACCCGAAGGCAAATTACAATGTTGACTTGCTGACGAGGTTTGCGACCATGACATCGCAATTACCCACGTAGAATTTTACAACAGCACGGAATGCTTCACTCAAACCGGTGATGCTGAAACGGACATCCAATGGTGCTGCATCTTTTGACCAGAGAAAAAATGGGGGGGGGAGGACTGCACAAGAGCCGTATCGTGTAATAATATTTCCCCAAATGTCATAGACCTGTGGATTTCAAGAATTTTCATTATTATTTTTTCCGTCTGTCGACACTTTATGCTGATATCATGCTGACTGTATGATATATATATATATATATATATATATATATATATATATATATATATACTTATCTCCTGTCTCAGCTCCACTCACATGTCCTGTCTCTGCACCACATCCCCTGTCTCTGCTCCAATTTTCAAGAAATTCATATATCTAAGTCCTGTCTCTGCACCATTCACCCCTGTCTCTGCTCCACAACATACTGTCTGTGCTCCAAAACCCCATGTCTCTGCACCATATATCATGTCTCTGCACCACCAAAACGGATTCTTTTTGAAACAACGCCTGTCTCTGCTCCAGTATTCCATGTCTCTGCACCTTTTTTTGTCCTGTCTCTGCACCACATGTAAACGAATTCTGTTCAGACTCACGCAACTACTTAGCATTCCGATAACGTTACCTACAGGAAAGCATTTACCATGGCAATATTATCAAATTAAATCAAATCTTCTTTTCTTAAGTAACTATAAAATGAGCGATGGAATGATAACTATCTACAAACTAAAGAAAACAAGTTTGCTGTAAGGCCGAATCAAAGAAGATCTGCATGGAACTTTTGCATTTTGATGCTTGACACTTTTTCTATCATTCCAACCACAATAGCACAATATTATAATTTTAATTATGTGATGCTTTGCCTTCGATTTCAATGTTGTTGCACATAAATACCTCTAAACTGACATCATTTCGAATGAGATATGATATGGGAATTGTTAAAAATGTACGTTTAAATACTATCTTCTGAAAGTTTGTCTTCACTAAGAAAATAGGTCGGCTGATTTATAAAAGTATGAATTGGGAATCTACATTTTATGTTGAGTTTACCAAATAACAAAGTTAATCTTTAAATATCGTCCATTCGGCAGATAGCCGCGTTGAAACATTTTCTCCGCTTTCGAGGAGGAGTATTCACTGCGAAGTTATAAGCAGATGCCTGATGCAAACCGTCGGTAGCACCTGTTCCGGCACCACCTCTTGTGGTAGCATCTCCCGTTGTATTTTACAGCAAAAATACCACCATTTATTACAGACAATGCCTCCGTGGATATTAAACCCCTCTTTGCTGTTCCTATACGTACAGATGCAGTGTAGCAGGGATCACGTAGTCAATGTTTGTATGCTTACTCCCGAAGCACTGGAGTGGAGCTTTACACTCCGATACAAATACACTGATTGCCTATGAATGGTGAATTTGAAACCTTTTTGGAATTGTAAATCCGCTGATTAACTTGCAATTACAAAACATCCCTCTAAGTTGAGTAAAACACATTCGAATTTTAGATAAGGGCCATAGTTGCATTATTTATTCGGTCTTTTTGTAAACTAAAAATTAAAAACTTTCTTTAGCAATTCAGCTCTAACTTAACTATCACACTCATTACATTTATTTCATGAAGCATGACTGATTCACAGGCTTCCCGTTGGGTATTGGGATTCCCATTGGGATTGGGCCACCAAAAATTAAATAAGGTAGCACTACCAGGTCTTGTCCACGAAAGAAATGACATACAAAAATTAAGAAAAATGAGCATATGTTTCATACTAGCCCATTATGGAAGGAATTTATTCTTTATTACTGAAAGTTGCTTCAATTGATAATTAATAGGTATGTTTTGGAAGCACAATGCTAAAATAATGCAATGACATCTATAGAACACTATAGGCCTAATTTTTTCGTCAGGTCTACACCTTATTAGGAATAAGCCTAAATGAATTTGTGGTTTTGTTTTCCTCTTTTATTCCATCCTCGAAATCAAGTTTACATTCATTTGAAACTTGTGATTCAGATTATCGCACATCGTTATTTCTTTCTGATCTATTGACGTGAATGCATGCAATTGTGAAATTACCGGGACAATGAAAAAAATTCAGCAAAATTTGCAAAAGGAATGATAATTTAAAAATATGGAGGAAATAAAGGATAAGGTGGAAAAATGAGAAATGGAGAATGATTTTCGGAAAAGCGGAGAATAATGAAAATAAAGAAACTCTTGGAATCACGTTCGGATTTAGAAATAGGCATGGAAGCCTGAGATTGAATCCAAAATTCTTGGAAATTTTTCTTAGAGAAAGATTAAGTGGGAGTGAACGTAAACCTAATTTTAATTGAAGTCGTCAGTAGAGCTGTGAAATTTGATTTTGCGTATCAGAATTGTTTTGTCAAAAACGTCGCCGTCCGGACCTTTACTCTCTTGGACAAGCCCAGCAGAGACCGTACCCCACATTATTCTGAAGAAACTAAGCAACTAACAAAATTCCTCAACTGAAAGAGGCAGCAAACAGAATTCTATCAATCCCTGGATCCAGCGCGGATTTAGACAATATTTAGTGAAACTGGAATAACAATTTTCCCTTAGCGTCGACGCATATATGCCCAGACCTAGTATGAGCCCTGGTGTACCTCCAATATCAGGAACGAGTACAACATCCGTTGAAATCTCTGTTGATTTCGGGAAATGCAGACCGTACAATATCTGGGGAGGCAGTGAAAAGGTTCTCGATTACGAGAACGAGTAGGCCAACTATGCATATGTACAGGTACCTACTTCGAGCAAGTTCTGTAGAGATTTTTGTAATCAATCATTTGTTTTAAAGGATTTATTGATTGATTCATGCTACCAATGTCATCCTCACTAAATAAAGAATTTATTATCATTAAGGATGCTTTAAGGTTTTTTATACAGACCGTTTCCTAAATCGTTGCACAGCCCAAAAATTCCTGCGTGTTTTGTATAGACTATTCTCATCAAATTTAATCGCAAACTGATAACTAATTTCTAAATTGATTTACTTGGTCAGCCGAGACACTTGGTTTAGAAAACAGTGTGGTTTGCTTAAATAAATGAAGTAATGAGTGATGGTCTGTTTAGTTATTTTGAGATATCATGTTGTTGACCCTCTTATCACTCAGTCGTGTCATCATTGATGAGCTGCTCCTGTCGATCCATTTGTCGGACGCAGGCGTCAGCATTCCTACGGCGCAAAGAAAATGTTTTTGTTTATTGTCAACTGGTGCAGACGAGACAAGTCCTCCTCTGATCTGATATTAAAAATCTTCTGATCTCAAGTGTGGGAAATGATGACTCAACCAATGACTGAGTATGGCAATGTTACAAATTTGAAGCCTGCCATTGAAAATATGGGTACATATTCTCGGAGCTGATTAGACAAGCATCCTTTTAAATCCAAACTAGAAAAACTCCAGCATTAATGCAACAAAATATATTTTTAATAGTTGTCTGTTGTTGACCGCAGAAAACATTGCTTCATCCAACAAATAGCGCAAAATCAGGTAAAAGTGTAAGCTGAATGAAATTGTGCCAAATGTTGTCGAAATTCGAAAAAATGAGAGCTGATCGAAGGCGAGATTCAGTGGTGATAATCTTAATTTTCTATAGTGTGAAACTTCGTCTGTAGGCATCGGTGAAGATAAAACTCTTGCAATCATACACATGTCAACAGAGTCACGAGTGGTGTTTCCATTACTTTCGAGTAGGCCAAATTTGAGATAGTGCTAACATTCGTGTACTTTGAGAGAACGAACAGGTAACCTATAAGTTTGGTAACATATGAAAGAACTGGAGAACAACTAGGAAACGCTTCTCTAGTTACAGAACAAATTCTACAAACGCCTGCTGATGATATACGTCCACTTGCTTGAGCTTTCATAAATCGAAATGCGATGATACAGCAGCTGAGAAGATTATCATTACAATGTAATCTGGGAGTATAACATGCAGATCTATCATCAAATGAGCAATTTTAGAAGGCTCATCGTATTCCTTTCAAGCACATTCCCTTTAAACGCATGCAATTTCGTCTACTTTCCGTTATCACCCAAAGTTACATTTACTCGTTATTATATTTTACTAGACACGTGGCATGCAGCAATGCCAATTACATGCAACAGCAGACAAACTATACTCACACGAAGTGAACAGTGAATTTGACGAAAAATACTACAGCGAATTATGAAATAACTTCAGAAACACAATTCTTCGAAGTATGGGTTGAAAAAGTCAACTGTTTTCAATTCAACTGCTTTCATGAGAGTTCTTAGGAAATATGTTCTCTCTTAGGAATTATCTAACGACAAGGTTTCACAGTCGCAAGCAATTTTGCGTGTCTGGTCCGTTTAATGGGTAGCCAAAAGTGAATAGCAGAAAGAAGATGAGTCAACAATACCATGAAGGTCCAACATTGTACGAGCGTATGTATCAAATATTGTTTTACATACAAATCTCAAAACAGAAAACATCTTATCTATTTGCATCTACAAAATAAAATAAAGTACAAAAGCTACGATGCATGGCTTGTGAGGACGTGTCCAGAAGACTTTCGTTGGTTAGGCAAATAAACACCGCACAAGTGTAAACGTGCGATTCAACAATTGAATATGCATATATAATTGATGTGTATATTGATATTCCTATATCTCTTATTCCATATGATGGGCTGCGACACATATCCTTAGTTAAATTTAGAACAAAACTAAAGGAACTTCTCAATTCTCTGAAATGTAGGTCTAGAAGTAGGAATGTAGGTATACACCGAGGCCTGCATGTAGGCTGGGTTATAGGCCCATGTTTTTAGACAACCAATACAATCACTGTAGAAGTATCATTGACAACATTTTTGATGCTAGGATTCTTGCCTGGATTCGGTTGGGTTAAGATCTCAACGCAAATTCCTCTTGGGATTGTGCTGGACTACCATGTCCACCGACAACCATGCTGATTCAGCCTCCCGCTCAAATATTTGTGAAAGAATATAATTGAACACTTCATGGGAATTCATGTTTGGACCCTTTCATTGCCCTCACAACCAGAGACTCTGACCATTTTACCTCCAACTTTGCCAGACTGTTCACCATTATCTCATGAAGTGGTTGTGACTGGTTGTATTTTAGTGTCTTCTAATTCTATTCTTTCATTTAACACTGCAGCAGTAAATAGGTCAACTACATGACAGAATGAGTTGAATTTTATACTGCCATTGGAAAAGGCATCCAAAACTTGACGTGATGACATGTTCTGAACGTAAAAGGAAATACTGAGTTATGACTTTTTGCATATTTTCCTAATTGCGTACAATTGGATTTGACTCACCAGTCACGCTGCATTTCAATATTATTTTAGATAAAGCATGAGTTCTTTGTCAACTTGACACAGCAACTATTGACATTGATAGATTAGAGAATGAGCAACAGCAAGGGAAAGATATCATATAAGAGATCTGTCACTTTAGCGGATGGAAATAAAATATTTGCGAAAATTTAAATGAGAAAAACGGCTTTGTAATAAATATGTATAAAATTTAAACAAACACAGTGTAAATCTGACATCACTTCCAAAGTGCGCTTTTTTCGTTGGAAAGGAAGTGAAACAGCAAGCTGCTTTCCTACATGTGCACATTTACTCCCAAATCAATGTAGTTTATCTTCACATTGCCTTTGGGCTCCATGTTCTGATGTTATCGATTTTATTGTCCAACACACTAAACTCGGATCTTTTGTTAATCTTTTTGTTTGTCAAATTAAGAGCAAAATAATTGACATGATTCCTTAAAAATATAATTGTGGCAATCCATGGATCAAGCTGATGGGGAAACAAACTTTTCAGAAATAAATTTTTACCATTTTGATGCAAAGTGGTGCAGAGACCACGTTAAATATATATAATTTTTTCATAATATTCACTAAATGAGATCAGTCGGTTGATGAGGCCTCTTTTTTGTACAAGATTGATTCTGCAGACAATGTTGCAGATGTTTTGACATATTTGCGGTCAATGCAACCCTTCAGTACATCCGTACTCCCATCTTTTTAAAAAACTGATATATCCCTTCTTTATAGAGTTTTTTCAATGTACAGAGGAGAATAGTTCACCAGACTAGCTAAAAAATCTGGCTATATCTGCCCAAACTATGCTATTATTGATGTGCACTTCCGAACTCAACAACAGAACCATTGTTTTGGAGAAATATGCAAAAGATTGCATCTTGATGGTGCAGAGACAGGATTTAAATACAAAATTTTCGATTTCAAGTCATGATTACGACCATTTATCATGCTCAGATTGCAAAACGAGCTACATATTCGGTTTCTATGCCTAATGATACATAATATAACGTCATAAACTCAAAAAAAATTTGGACGATCTTGTCGACCCTCATCCATATTTCTCGTTTATTCTAGTATGCCCGACAACCCTATTTTCTTGGTTGAAAATCGGAGATATATATAATCTTCGATATATATTATTTTATGAATTTCTTCTGATGACACTTTCGGTGAAAAAATGTTATAGGAACATGAACATTGGTAGAAAATGCGATGTTCCACAACATTTCATCGTCCAATTTTGCCAAATAAAGTGGCAATCCGCGATTTTTGCCTGTAGGAAAAATGTCAAATTTTTAGAACAAGTGATGCTTCATGAGCTCCAATCATCATCCCAATGTATTTTAGTGCATTTCCAAGGTTGACCCGAAGTTTTGGCACCTCTCGAGTTGATCTTCATACTCAACTCCGCATTTGAAAAATTCGACTTTTTTAGTGGAGCTGAGACAGGAGATAAGTATATATATATATATATATATACGTGGTGACGTTAATAAGTCCGTAGACTCGTTCGGATGAAAAGCAATTGACATCCTCCAATGAAAGTATATTGAACTTATGGGAACTTAGGTAATTTAAATCTATAAAGCAAATAAATTATGACATTGTAATAATTTTGACAATTATTTTTCTATATAGGCCCAATTATTGCCAATGCACAATTTTCAAATTCTTAATAGCTCATCAAAAGCTGTCCTCAACCAGCTTTCCGGACGTCCGGAGAAGAAATTTTTGAACTCCTCCTTCAATTCTTCTTTGCGAGAAAATTTCTTAACTCTGAGGGGCTTTTTTAGATGCGAGAAGAGGAAAAAATCGCTTGGGGCCAGGTCCGGGCTTGAATCGGGCCAGGTTCGGGAGTTGAAAGAATCCAGCACTTTCCAAAGAGGATTGAACCCCTAGCCACTTTGGTGTACAGGAGCACCACCATGCAGTAGATGCAAATTGCCACCTGCAAGCCTTCTTAGCTTTCAGGTTTCCGATACAAGCTGTGCGTAGCTTTGTCCCGATGTTTTAGTGTCATTGTCCTCGAAGTCCCAAATTGTTCATTCCTTTGTGGTCCAAACAAAAATTTGCTGATGAAGGCCCTTTAAAGTGATGTTACAGGTTTCAACTTTCGTCTCGCTCTTTCACCAGGGAATTTCCATTCCATTGAGGCACGTTTGCTGTCTGGTACGAAAAGTGAGAGCAGTGCTTCATCTTCGGTAACGATGTTTTTCAATAGCTGATCACCGAGCTCTTCATGATGTCTAACATTTCTTAAGCAGTAGCCTAGTCTGCGAGAGCACTTGTCAGCACTCAGAAAGTATGGAACAAATCCTGAGGCAACTTTTTGAGGCCAATTCCCTTGAGTATATTATACACTGATCCACAGCTGATGTTGAGTAGCTGTGATGGCCATGTTTTGTTATTCGCCGCTCTTCTGCCATAATTGAATTCAAATTCTCGACAACTTTACCGGCAAATTCAGAGGTCCTATCGGGTCATTTTTCATCTTCCATGGAACTGCGACCGCTCGGAAACTCTCTGATCATCCTGTAGACCGTTGACCAACCTGGCGCTTCTTCATGATAAGCCTCATTCAGTAGTACTAGCAATTCTTCCGGTTTTAACCGTTGCAAATAAAGAAAAATTACGACACTCAGTTTTTCGATATCGGAAATAATTTTACAACCAAGAATTATGATGAAATTAGATAGACGCCTGTGACTGCTGAAGTGCAACATGATGACCGCTCACTCAATGACATTCGAGACCTGTATACACACGGATTCCACTGGTAAAAGTTATGAGACAATAGAAAAAAAAGACTGAGACGCTCTCAATAAAGGCGCCTTTTGACCTCCCTTTTCTATTGTCTGTGACATAAAACCGTACGCGCATTCGAAAGCTAGCAAAGTAGATGGGATTTCTGCTCGGTGCTCGCAGTCAAATTTTTATTATGCATAGCACCCTGCAACATACTGTGTGATACTCCGAGTTCAGTTTCATCAGCCTAACCATCATCAGAGGAATAGTGGTAATATGTTATACATAAATTGACTATTAATAATAATGTACATGAATCATTGATGAATTATTTAGTGCAACTTTACGCCATAATGAAAAATGCGAAATTAACATAATGTAAGTTAAGTAAGCCTTAACTTACTGAGTATGCTGCATAGAATTACAAAACTTGTCCTAAATTAGATATTTTTAATTTTTTTATTCTACAGATGATGAGTCGTGGCTACCCACCGATCATATTATTCATGGACCAACAGACTATTGAATAAAGACAATAACAACCTAAGCTAGCCTATATACACTTTAATATTCAATAAAGTAATTGATATCTTTATTGATTCGGTATATTTGGCTATATAACCGATACCCTTTCCATGTTCGAGTAGATACAGGCCCTATAAGCTATTTAGAGGCAAACGCTATCCAGTTTCATATTCAAGCTTTGTTAAAAAGCTTATACTACTATTCGGCCCCTGTGACGGCTAATTAGGTATATCATCATCACTCATGTGGTCTTATTTAATGTAGCCTCGTAGTAGACTGGTTGCAGGCTAGGCCAATTTATATTTAGCCAGTGCGGGAGATCTTTATCTAATTTAACCAATCTTGGGTATAACTTTATTTTATCTTTCAGAGATAGTCAATTCATGCAAAAATATATGACAAGTATGTTATTTGTCATCATATTAGGCTATTATCATTTTTATTATTAACTTAAGTCGTTGCTTGTTAATGAAAACTAATTTGATGATTGTAGCAAGCCTCTAAAGGCCACACCGTTATCCAAAAAACCCGTTCAACGGATCCAAGATAACCAGCATAGATAGAACCTGAATTTGAAGTCGGAGCCGGAGCCAAGCCGGAGCCTTTCACATCAGTGTCGTGGAGCCGGAGCCGGAGCCGATGAGATAACGCATCGGCTCCACAGCCCTGGTGAGAACCCAGCATCTCAAACATATTGCAATGCCACTTTCAAGTAGCAACGAACAGGAAGAGGCTATAAATATGAAGAAGGCAGTTGAAGTAATCTTTGGTCTGCCGACGCGGACCGATTCGAATTTTTCTCAAATCACAATTTTGAATCGAATCGAATCTCGAAGCTTCTCAGGTCTCAAGTTACAAATCGCTGGAATCATGATACTCTATGCAGTTATATTAGAATTCAACTATATTAACTGTGAATTGATGCAATTTTTTATCATTGTGATTCACCAAATGAAACTTCATTTCTTATGATACCATATAATTGAATACCGTTGTGGACCCATTTACATCATTTAAGTTGATTATAATCATTGTCTTAGATTGTGATATTTTGCTCTTTCAGTGCCTACAGTTTCAGTGACATAATCAAGCTCAGGAAAATGCTTCTATTGACAAAGCTGAGCACATAAAGTAAGGCACTTCCATCGAAGCTGATTTATGAATATTGCCTCTCCAACCGTATCATGACACGGAGGATTTGTAAAATAGTATCCCTTCTTCAATTGCTATCATGATCAGTCAATTCCGTGGTAGTTTCTTCAAAAGTGCAAAAATTTAAGAAATGGTTCCTTATGCGTTTCACTATTTATGCTATCATTCACAAAATCACACTTCGTATTTATCAATTGAATAACAGTGAATTACTTCACATTTGTATAATATCTGTAATCTAATTTTGCTTCTTGTAAACTTGAAATTTATGGTGATTTCAATTATCCGTATTTTACGTCTCTCAAAAATATCCAAAGTAATTGTAGCTACTCATCCGCTAATGGCAAATCAAGGATGCATTTGGACAACTCGTCTTTGACTCCACTGAATGATTCTATTGCAGATTCAATCCAAATAAATTTCTCGGCTTTTACGAGATCATACAATTCACTAGTCAGAGCCGAATAGTTGGGAGCGCAATTCCTGAAGACGCTTCCCCTTCCTATGAATCGCTGCAACTGTCTAGGGTGTCGGAAAATGTGTCATAGCTTCAGTGCTCTCAGGATCTGGATTTATCTTCCCATCACCGATGTGAAATACTATAAGGAAGCTGAATCCTTGTAGAAAGCACTTTTGTACGATTCAGAGTCAAATAGAACTCGCGTAATCTTTCAAAAAACTTTTTTAAGAACCATATTATGTTGCTCATTGCACGGAGCATGGATGACGGCATCGTCAAGGCTCTCACACCACCATACTACATATGAAACTCACCTGCTTGAAGAACTATAAGAAACTTACGTGTCGGTGTGCAAAGAGCAGGGATGCGGAGCCGATGCGTTATCTCATCGGCTCCGGCTCCGGCTCCACGACACTGATGTGAAAGGCTCCGGCTTGGCTCCGGCTCCGACTTCAAATTCAGGTTCTATCTATGCTGGTTATCTTGGATCCGTTGAACGGGTTTTTTGGATAACGGTGTGGCCTTTAGAGGCTTGCTACAATCATCAAATTAGTTTTCATTAACAAGCAACGACTTAAGTTAATAATAAAAATGATAATAGCCTAATATGATGACAAATAACATACTTGTCATATATTTTTGCATGAATTGACTATCTCTGAAAGATAAAATAAAGTTATAGCCAGAATTGGTTAAATTAGATAAAGATCTCCCGCACTGGCTAAATATAAATTGGCCTAGCCTGCAACCAGTCTACTACGAGGCTACATTAAATAAGACCACATGAGTGATGATGATATACCTAATTAGCCGTCACAGGGGCCGAATAGTAGTATAAGCTTTTTAACAAAGCTTGAATATGAAACTGGATAGCGTATGCCTCTAAATAGCTTATAGGGCCTGTATCTACTCGAACATGGAAAGGGTATCGGTTATATAGCCAAATATACCGAATCAATAAAGATATCAATTACTTTATTGAATATTAAAGTGTATATAGGCTAGCTTAGGTTGTTATTGTCTTTATTCAATAGTCTGTTGGTCCATGAATAATATGATCGGTGGGTAGCCCACGACTCATCATCTGTAGAATAAAAAAATTAAAAATATCTAATTTAGGACAAGTTTTGTAATTCTATGCAGCATACTTAGTAAGTTAAGGCTTACTTAACTTACATTATGTTAATTTCGCATTTTTCATTATGGCGTAAAGTTGCACTAAATAATTCATCAATGATTCATGTACATTATTATTAATATTCAATTTATGTATAACATATTACCACTATTCCTCTGATGATGGTTAGGCTGATGAAACTGAACTCGGAGTATCACACAGTATGTTGCAGGGTGCTATGCATAATAAAAATTTGACTGCGAGCACCGAGCAGAAATCCCATCTACTTTGCTAGCTTTCGAATGCGCGTGCGGTTTTATGTCACAGACAATAGAAAAGGGAGGTCAAAAGGCGCCTTTATTGAGAGCGTCTCAGTCTTTTTTTATTGTTTACATATAAGTCAGCATGATATCAGCATAAAGTGTTGACAGACGGAAAAAATAATAATGAAAATTCTTGAAATCCACAGGTCTATGACATTTGGGGAAATATTATTACACGATACGGCTCTTGTGCAGTCCTCCCCCCCATTTTTTCTCTGGTCAAAAGATGCAGCACCATTGGATGTCCGTTTCAGCATCACCGGTTTGAGTGAAGCATTCCGTGCTGTTGTATGGAAATTAGTCTTGCGAAACATATGCAATAAAAAAATATTACACATGTGTGTAAATATATAATAAATATAATACAAAAGAAGGCGGCAACTGCAAAGAAAGATATCCTGGAGGACAGATCATTGGTATACTTAAAAGACATATCTTTAGATTTCAAATGATTAAATTTTTTTATGATGCCAATTAATAACTTTCAAAATTCTAGATTTATATAAAAGCTCAAACTATCGGAGCCGGAGCCGGAGCCTTTGTGATAAATCGGCTCCGGCTCCGACCAAAACCATCGGCTCCGGCTCGGCTCCGGCTCCACAGCCCTGGCATAGAGGTTGATCTTCTGATTTCTTGTCGGATACCATCTTAAATGCTGCCTAGCTCTTTCTTCATTAAATTGCTTTTTGTCGGTTTTGATTTGTTTACGGAGACTTTTGCTAAGAAAGCGATTATCTTCATCTTTTCCAATTTTGTATCTCCTTTCTTTGAGTTTATTTTCTTTCTTCGTCCCTTACAATGGTTCATCAAAAGAGAAGGATCGACTTTGGGTTGTTGTGCGGCGCATAATCTAATAGCAGTGTACAGTTCCTGATTTTATTTGTGAATATTTGCTTCTGTTCTTGTATTTCATCATATTACTATCTTACTTTATAAACTTTATGAGTATTATGAAATTTGTTGCATTTGATGAGTAATTTAGTTTTGATCTTTTGTTGGTTAACATATCTCATTGCTGGAACTTTGCGAATCTGTCTCCAATATTCACACGTGAACAAGCTTGCCTAAAGGTCCATTCACACCGGACGCCAAGAAAAATGCCTGTTCTCACCCAGTAGCGTGGCGAAGGGGGGCAACTACAAATGCCATATCATTATGGACACTTCTTATTCCTAGATAATTAACATATTATTATTCCTTGTGTTACATGCATTCGAATGAGCCCAAACAAGACACCATAACATGACACTTTCCCGAGATAGTTAAATGACGTACTCAGTTTTAAGATTTTTTCATGAAATCAGATGCAACATTTCGAGCATAATGACTCGAAAATGATATCTAAACGACACATTCTCGAGGAAATACAAATACATTTTGCATTAGATCTAGGAGCGTGAACAAAGTGTGATGTAATCAGGTTTTTAGATCTGCAAGTTTCATCAGACGAGAACAGTTCGTTATGAATTGAAGTGTTGCTAAGGGTGTCTATTTTATAGCAATATCCGAGTAATTCTATGATGAGTTTTGATCGACCAACAGTCTAGAAAATAGGCTCAATCTGAGAAGAGCAATGAGCTCAGTGTGATATGGCGACAAGGCATTCCGTCCTGTTAACTTTCGTTAAGTAAATCCGAATCTGCAGAAATTATTCTCTTGAGTATCAAAATCTATAAGTTGTGGTTGTCGCATGATTTGAGGGAATATCAGATATTGACTGCCAATACTACTAGAGTATTCATAAAAACCAAGTGAAATGAATCCTTTTATCAAACTGTCAACACGATTATGAACTATTTCGACTGTTGTCGCGCAATGCGATAAGCATGTGTTGAAATTGATGATATTGCGTTCCAAACCTTAAGAAACATTGCTGTCTTGTTGTACTCATTTCTGTATTATAGTAGTGCAATTGTTCTGTGTGCATGTGACATGATAAAGTATTTTAATGATGTATATTGCTTGGTAATGTGAACAACTAGGTCAGACTTCTCGGATTGTATATTAGCTGCTTGAGTTGCTGACATGCATGTCACACAATGTACGCGCACGTAGAAAGTGGTGATAAGAATCATCGTCTCTCATTACATGTTGTGCTTTCACTCCCTCGGTTGGGTCTCTCAGAATAACCTCTGGACTAACTTTCCTTAGAAAGCATGTATAAATTTTTTTCAGCATGAGCGATACAAGAGAGCATTTTCAAGGAGAAAAAATGGCCACTATGTTTGCAAAATAGATACCACCATCATCTTCTTCGTGAAATTTCCTTTTAAATGAAGCGTGTTTCAATAAATTTGGTTAAGAATTCTAAGATCTGCATCAAATAAATTATATGTGGCGGTTTGATGACTTCATCGTAATGCTTGAAGGAGTGGCGAACAATTTAAGACAGATGAAAGAGACCGACATTGCTAAAGTTAATTTTTACAATTGTAAATCAAATGCGGCATACTTTTGAGTGATTGACATTGCAAATTAATCGTTTAAGTTGAGAACAATAACAACTTTCTCATCTTCGTTTACGATGCTCGTTCTGCAGTAAATAAAATACCATTCATCTCCAAATGCATTCATGAATTCGATTTCATGATTGACAAAGTATGAAAGTGCAATGATTAGGGGTTTTGATGTTCACTTGGTCACGGAAGGTGAGAATTGTCCGATAGCTATGTCGAAAGTCAGTCATTTCTCTGCACGAACATCTGGCAACACAGAGATTGTTTAATCGTATCACTTTGCTAGAAGTGCAAACTGATTCAAACACATGGCACATGCAGGAACTTACTGAGTGGACAAAAAGAAATTTTTAATACCTTACAGAGATAGGAAAAATAGTTGTGCGTCGCTTGCGGATTGCTCTGAATTCCTTCAAAACTCTCCGATCGCCACGACTCCTTCAGATTCGAAGAATTCAGATCATTGCGCAAAAGTTTTCTCGATAATGTTGTACCCTCCGATCATTTTAAAAAAAGTTAGAAGGCGCATGAAAAAACGTTCACAAACTTCTCTGTAGAACTTGACATCGTCTGTGTCTCTTTTCTGTGTGATCCAGTTGATAACAGTTAGTGAAACTTCGCACAATTTGGCGTGTTCAATGTTGAACTGGCTGCTCATTGTTCGATTGCTATGGTATTTAGTCAGCAGATTGTGCCATTTCATCAACGTTACATGCTCCAATGCTTCCCTTCTGTCAAACGGAAGAAGAGACGACCTGTCTAATTCTGTGTCTGGCAACGTGTGGTGTCAGGTTTCAGTGCGGGGGTAGAGTAAGCCGCGAGACGTCTTGACGCGAGATGGATTTTCTATCTCGCAAAGCAAACCGAGCGTCATTGCATAACTTTTTTCTGAAATTACTTGTACGCGTGGTCCCGCGCGTCTGGTGTGAGCATTGAATTGTTAAGGTTCTGAACGAAAATTCTGGAAGCGTAAGACGCACCGCGCCGCGTCCGGTAGGAATGAACCTTAAGCAAAACGTCGGTTAACTTACCAGCAACATCAATAAAATTTGTATCCGAAGAAGTTATTCTCACTTTTTGACAGGTGCATCTTTTTGACCTCGTTGCTTTTTTGGATGACCTTCCTTAATCTGACGAATCTGTGATCGGATCATATCGCAGTGCGTAATAATACGACTACACAATGGATAACGTTTGCTCTGTGATTTGTCATAATGTAGTCGATTTGATGGCAGACACGTCTGGAACTTTCCCAAACCCACAGTCCAATTGGAATAATATGCTTGTGATCAGGGCTGTGGAGCCGGAGCCGGAGCCTTAAGGAGCCGATGGTTTTGGTCGGAGCCGGAGCCGGAGCCGATTTATCACAAAGGCTCCGGCTCCGGCTCCGATAGTTTGAGCCTTGATATAAATCTAGAATTTTGAAAGTTATTAATTGGCATCATAAAAAAATTAAATCATTTGAAATCTAAAGATATGTCTTTTAAGTATACCAATGATCTGTCCTCCACGATATCTTTCTTTGCAGTTGCCGCCTTCTTTTGTATTATATTTATTATATATTTACACACATGTGTAATATTTTTTTATTGCATATGTTTCGTAAGACTAATTTCCATTTTGACAACGTATTCTCCAAAATCTATTAATTTGAAGACTTGTTATATGCATGCCAACCAGATGATTGTAGATTCCTAGAGACAAGTCGCCAGTCATTTATGTACACATTTCCAGTTCAGTCAGCAAAGATAATATAGCTACATTTCTTGCGCAATGTCTTAAATCTAATACGGTTACTATGTAGGCTATCATCTATCGGTATGGCTACTGGCAGAAGCCACTGGCATCTGTGACAATGCCAATTTCCTTAGATTGTATTGTAGGCTCTTGTGCAGTCCCCCCACCTACATTTTTCAAAACAATCGATTATTCAATTTGATCAATTTTGATTGGAGGGATAACTCTTCACACTCACACGAATGACCTGACTACAAGTCCTCACATGGCTATAGCAATAAGCGACCCAGCCACTTCTAGTAGCGCCCTATTATTTTAAAGGTATCTCATTCACAATGAATTTCTTTTGACTTCAAAATTCAAAGGGTATATTTCAATGCGAAAAACCCGAAGGCAAATTACAATGTTGACTTGCTGACGAAGTTTGCGACCATGACATCGCAATTACCCACGTAGAATTTTACAACAGCACGGAATGCTTCACTCAAACCGGTGATGCTGAAACGGACATCCAATGGTGCTGCATCTTTTGACCAGAGAAAAAATGGGGGGGAGGACTGCACAAGAGCCGTATCGTGTAATAATATTTCCCCAAATGTCATAGACCTGTGGATTTCAAGAATTTTCATTATTATTTTTTCCGTCTGTCAACACTTTATGCTGATATCATGTTGACTTATATGTAAACAATAAAAAAAGACTGAGACGCTCTCAATAAAGGCGCCTTTTGACCTCCCTTTTCTTTTGTCTGTGACATTAAACCGCACGCGCATTCGAAAGCTAGCAAAGTAGATGGGATTTCTGCTCGGTGCTCGCAGTCAAATTTTTATTATACATAGCACCCTGCAACATACTGTGTGATACTCCGAGTTCAGTTTCATCAGCCTAACCATCATCAGAGGAATAGTGGTAATATGTTATACATAAATTGAATATTAATAATAATGTACATGAATCATTGATGAATTATTTAGTGCAACTTTACGCCATAATGAAAAATACGAAATTAATATAATGTAAGTTAGGCCTTAACTTATTAAGTATGCTGCATAGAATTACAAAACTTGTCCTATATTAGATATTTTTAATTTTTTAAGTATAATTTTCAATTGTACATTTCTAGCCTACACTGCAATGAGGCTATCTAAATTACAATTTCTACAGATGATGAGTCGTGGGCTACCCACCGATCATATTATTCATGGACCAACAGACTATTGAATAAAGGCAATAACAAATAACAATAACAACCTAAGCTAGCCTATATACACTTTAATATTCAATAAAGTAATTGATATCTTTATTGATACGGTATATTTGGCTATATAGCCGATACCCTTTCCATGTTCGAGTAGATACAGGCCCTATAAGCTATTTAGAGGCATACGCTATCCAGTTTCATATTCAAGCTTATACTACTATTCGGCCCCTGTGACGGCTAATTAGGTATATCATCATCACTCATGTGGTCTTATTTAATGTAGCCTCGTAGTAGACTGGTTGCAGGCTAGGCCAATTTATATTTAGCCAGTGCGGGAGATCTTTATCTAATTTAACCAATTCTGGCTATAACTTTATTATATCTTTCAGAGATAGTCAATTCATGCAAAAATATATGACAAGTATGTTATTTGTCATCATATTAGGCTATTATCATTTTTATTATTAACTTAAGTCGTTGCTTGTTAATGAAAACTAATTTGATGATTGTAGCAAGCCTCTAAAGGCCACACCGTTATCCAAAAAACCCGTTCAACGGATCCAGGATAACCAGCATAGATAGAACCTGAATTTGAAGTCGGAGCCGGAGCCTTTCACATCAGTGTCGTGGAGCCGGAGCCGATGAGATAACGCATCGCCTCCACAGCCCTGCTTGTGAGGCACATGATCTGCTGCATTCAGCAAAATCCATATCTTCTTTTGTTTTTAGTGTCTAGTTCGAATAGCTACAAATGAAACGTTCTTCTGGTTCTCTTTATTAAATTTCTATTTAAAATCTCTTTATCAAATTATTAAATTTGTTGGTTCAAGCAGTCAAACCTCCTACGATAATGTATTGTCCATTAACTTTCATTTTCCTGTGATTTTTTCCTTTCATTTTCAATCGATGATTGTTTCGTAAATTTCGTCAACATTGTCATCATCATAGTTAGAAGTTAGCATGTCGTTAGCATGTCGTTTGCATTTCATGGGTGAACCATTGATGTTCATGATAGCACACTTACCGATATGTTATCTTAGCTTGATGAACGATGAAACCGAATCTTCTACTATATACCATGTGATTTTCCGAAAAAAGCTTTTGTGACCTGAATGTCAATTTTCAAGTACATGTAGGTAGGCCTATCTAAGCACGGTGTAGGCCTACACAGGGGGTAGAACGCTTGGCTTCAAAAACCGCGGAAATCCTAAACACACATTTTTTCATGCCATTCATATTCATCGATAGTTTATGAATATTTTATGCTCTAATTTTGGCTAAGCAAATTGTGTTTTAATGCGATTTATTTCCCCTATAATTAATTGTTCAAGTTCATTATCAAAATGGATCAATAATTTGTAGGTCTTTGAAATAACGAGCAGGATATGTGCCATTCTCTTAGGAGTTCGTGTTCCGCCTGCGACGTTTAACCAAATCCATCATTCTCTCAGTTTGAATTTCCTTTTCAATGCACACTATATGATGAGTAAGTCTTGCAACCTTTTTCTGTCTCCTTTTTGAGTCTCTTTTCTTCTGCCCGACTTCTCATGTGATTTTTATTGTTTCTGGGAGCTGCTATCTTCACTTGCTTTTCATCATACTTTTTTTTATTCTTTGCAACGTCGAGCTGATTATTTACTAACTTCGGATAGACTTTTTCTTTTTTGGCGTTTCCTTTTCGGAACATCTCCATTGCCATTGAGTTTCTTGACCTCAATGCATATTTGACCGTCTGAATTGCAGAGAATATGTGAATGTTAGTTCTGGTTGAATGAACATCGATAATTTCATCCATTGTGTTGAAAGACGACTCAACAGCTGGACCATGTAAACAGCTGAAACATACCATAGCCAACTTTCGCAGAGCCGGAAATTTAGGATTTTCAATGACTGAGCCCTACCAACTATCCGTATCTTGAGGGTAAAGAGCTGTCGACATGATGTCGCATGACTTCAAAAGATAACTAATTCATACTCACATGACGAAAGATATACACTATATGTATGTACTTGCAAAACCGGGAAGTTTTTTTATTGACACCTAAATAATTTTCGGGTAACCCTATATTTTTTATTCCATATTTGCACGAAATACACGAATGACCATTTCCATCGTCAAATCCGCGGAACCATTCTACTCCCTGCCTATATGATGGTCATATAACACGGTCGCAGTTATTTATTCCAGTTTTAGTTAGAACCCAAAAGCTGGACACTGTGTCGTGACGTGATGCGCTTATTGTGCACGAATGGGGTGTACATCCCCGGACAGTCACTAGCAGAAGACTTCATAGCTCATTCAAATCAGTCATCTATCACTGATCAATTTCGTAATTTGTTGGTCTTTTCAATTTGTTTACAAATAATCGTGACAAGAAAATTACGAATTCCAGATCAAAATTCAAAGTAAACCACATGCGACTTCATGTTTCGCATTCATGTGAAACGATGTTTCTACTATCATGCGTTTTTATTGATTACTAAATTCACATGACAATTCAGAGCAATGGATGCGAATCAAAATTTGCCCACTGACTAGGCCTACTACTAAGTAAGCTTTTTTATTCAATAGAGAGAAAACCAACTTTTAGCATGCATTTAAATTTATATAGACGCTCGGCATTACTTCAAAAATATCCAATAATACTGTACATATATAAATAATTCACGATAAAAAATATATTAAGAGACAAGATATAAAAGCAAAATAGTGAGCTAAATTCATATTTACACAATATGTCAAGTTTTGGGATATGATGAGAATGTTAAAGGTACTTTTGAAGATGTTGATAGGAATGGCACTTCAGATTTGGTCAGCATGAGCAGATGGATATGTCCTATGATTCGAACGATAGAACATCAGAGTTTCATCTTAATAGCCAAGCAGTGGCAACGACAGTTGATAAAATCATACGCAACCATCTTCCTCGAAAAGAAATCCCACTGTTACAGTAAGCCTTGTCACAATAGCAAACCTCTTTTGTGGTATACGAGCCCGATAGATAATGACAACCAACGCCATAACCAGGAGGAATTTTTGCACATTCACGGGTCACAACTGTTGCAACTGAAAAATATGAAAACTAGTTTTAGGTACATTTAGCAGAATATGATCTTGTAAATTTTGGTTGTGTTATTTTTCCTTATTTCTTCCTTCAAATACATCAACTTTCTTGTCTAGGGGCAATAGCATTTTCAACATCTTTAGCAGTAGACAATGGTGTAGAAGTGAGGAAATGCGGTCCTCAATGTCGTTTCTTGTGAGGGGAGATGTTCATTTACCATTTTCTTTTTTTATTAATTGAAGATCCTGTACTTATGCAACATGCGCAACTTGATCTATCCGATTAATTTGATAGTTAATGGAAAAACTTCGATGCGATTAATGTGCCCCGATAAGTCCCATCTAGATTTGTGACCTGGGTGGTCGTTGGATTCAAGTTGGCCAAGTATAAAGTGATAACAAGCAATAACTTAGCTGAACTTGCCCCAAAACTGTGAATCAACATTTGAATTAATAATAAAAAAAAACTCAATCTTGTAATTATCAAGCTGCGTACTGATATCAAGAATACTCGCAGAATCCAAAAATTTATAAACACTCAACTAAACAGTTTTCCAGAAAATTAAAATTCATGCTTTTACTTCAAACCAGCACCAGAAACGGCGAGGCACCCAAAATACTAATTTTCATACATTACTGCTCCAGATCAATGAAAACCAATAGAATAATTGCATTTATGCTCAATGAAGACCATAAACAAAACGAAACTTTGTATTGTTTTCTTTCAAACACATTTTTCGCATCCACTACAAACCACTCATACTTAACAGTCAGTCAATATAAATCATTACTAAATTTAATGGTTGGTTGGTTTTCAGTTTTAGGTCTAGTTCTCATTTTATAGCTTGCCTAACAATTCTACTAGCCGCACTTTTTCTGCATGGCAATTTTATCGAACGTATATTTCAATTAATTCCTTGTAAATTACTTCTTATGGTTCAAACTTCCCTTTCTGACGTCCTTCACATCATGAATGAATATATGAATGTACAGATGGTTACATCCTATGAATCGCAGATGTGTTAATTACGGACTGAGCAGGCCGCAGTGGCTCCGTGATATTCCTGATGAAATGAAAGCGATGTCTTTAAAATGCAAATGATATGCGATTTCTCTATACTGTATGTACAATTTGTACATAGAGATTCATGTAAGTTACAAATCAAAAACCAAAAATTCAGACGAGAATTTTTAGTCTATCAAATAATAAGCTCAGCAGCTATTTTCGAAAATTACTCGAATATTTATTCATCATTGGAAACAAACTCAAGTAAAAATGTACTCACTCAACAAGGGATATCCTGTTATTGAAGACTTCCAACTTTTCGTTACCATTTTCATACAGCCATCAAAACGAATCCCTTCGCAAGCAGCTTTCGATCCGGTCATCATCGATGCATTCTCAAATTCTTCACAATTACTGACTTTTTTCAATGCTTTGTTAAGTGTTGCATAATTGTCGCACACATGACAACTGATTGCGCAGCTTGCTGGAAATTGTAGAATCACACGATAAGGAGAGATCAGCACAAATTATTCTGTAATTCAGCATTTATTTAACTGATGCATAGGGAAAGAATTCAAGAAAAAAGATTACGGATAACGACGGAGGGGACTTATACCGGTGATCACAGAGATAAATTGACTTTCCCGTGTGTCACAACCAGACAGATACAAATAGTCCATCTCCGTGCCGGTGACGACAACGCATCTACTCGATGTCTATTGACGCAACAACAGAAATAGTAAATTCTACAACAGTCTGACTATAAATTGAAATCTCGCAAGCATAAATTTTTTGCTATTGCAAAATGAAATTTCTAATCAACAATCTTATCAGCGCAGTCAAATTTGATTACTCACTAATCAATGACATCGTCACCTACAATAATTCAGTTTTTAATTAACTTTGCTCACAAAATAGAATTGATGAGAAAAAGAGCTTTTCGACGATTTATCTTAATCATAAAAATAAATTGGTTGCCAGCAATATTTCAGACAGCACCGCTGTCCATCATCGGGGCCTTCGTGCATAAAGTGACATATCGACAATCGCGACTACAGTGAACGATATTCTACAGTGATCGCGACTACAATTCAAGGCAGGGTCAACTTTATCTTTCGGAAGTGTTAAAATGTCACAAATTTTCTTAAGCAGCTTATGGTAGCAGTGAATGTCATACTTTCACCAAATTCTTGAGATCGGCTCAGAGACATTACGGACATATGGAATAGCAACTTCTCGCGTGCTATTCAAAATGCCCGTGCTGGTAGTCCGATTGTCAAACGTGCTAGCATTTACAAAGCTTTTCGGATAACCGTTACAATTTAGCAAGTTCTTCATAGTTGTCATTTGATGTTTGCGAGAGTTATTGTTTGAAGATAAAACTGTCACTTGTTTTGTCATACATTTTACCACAGAACGCTTGTGAGATGTGGTATGATGGAAGAACAGGATAACAAAGATCAGAATCCGTGGGCTTCGAATATAATGAAATTTCAAATGAACAATCTTGATTTCTTCTAATCATCATATCTAAAAATGCAATACAGCTACTACACTCTTGTTCAATTGTGAAGGATATTGAATTTTCTACAGTATTAATATAAGCATAAAAAGATGAAACATTTTGTGAGGATAAAACAACCCACGTATCGTCAACGTAATCGTCAACGTCAACGTAAATTCTTCCATCCTTCTGAATCTGATGCATTGAAAGTTCGCGTATCCATTGTGTTCCTTAAATAGATCAAAAATTAATGAAAGAGTGGAAGATGTCAGATGATGGTCGAAGATGTGAAGATCCGAAAATGATTGAAGAGGGGGCGGCGGCAGAGAGAATGAGAGAGAGAGAGCGCGCGCTCACGATGCTGAGTGTGCCTCGAGGTAGATGAGAGAGCTCTCATTGTTGAAGCATGATGAATGAGCCATGAAAGACTTGTGTATTTGCATATACTCGTAATGTGGATTGCAATTATATATTACAACAATAGCAATAATATTATAACAAGAGTGTATTATGATTATCTACCTTTGGGAATCGATAATATGCAGTATTTGTTGACATCTGAAGATCACAAAAAGGAGGGTTTTTAAGAAAAATTTACGACTGCAAAAAAGTTTGGCGTTTTGACTTTCGCTTCCCGCTGCTTCAACTGGGCATGGATTCTTCTAAGCTTAGGATTTGCTAATTTTTTTCAGTCATGACTAAACTTGAAATCATCTTTTTTTATTTCCTTTAGTTTAGAAAATCATTTCTAGGGTCATATATATATATATATATATATATATACATATATATATATTGCTTGTACATATTGGAGTTGAGAAAGATTTTGAATCGAAACCGGTCCTCCATCGCAACGTCTTTTCTTTGTCTTGGTTTTGGCTTGTCGGATCTGGGACGTACGCGCGGTGCGAGCGGCACCTACTCAGTGGAATTAAAACACCACTGAGTACCTCTACCAATCTACCGATATATATATATATATATTATTCAGACAGTAGGACATAATACATTCTCCTAAAAGAGTGCATGTGAACTTGTACCGTACACAATGAAACCATCTAGATAAATCTGCAGATGCGTTTTGCATGTAATCGCTCGGTACCTAAGTTGTGATCTCGTGATTGACTCAGCATGTTGCTGATACGGCATGGGAAGTATTCCTCGATCCGCTCTCACTAACAAATATTTGGAGTCATTCGTTAGTGATAACTTATTCGATAGAATGTGGTCAGATCTTGAAAAATTGCAGATCAACCTCTTATAAGAGAGGCACCTACGTGATAAATTATCCATAGAACACTCTTGACTACATATATGTTTATGCGAACAACGTAAGTACCTCCAATTACCAAGCTCTAGGATTTTCGTTAGGTTGCCTCGGAGTAAGCCTTTGGCAGGTATTTATTTCAGTTCGCTTGATCAATCTTTGTTTCACGCTGCTTCGTCAGGACAATTGACAATTCTTCTTTTTTTTTCTTTTCAACGGTGAGCCAGCATCGACATTAATGTCCAGGGAAATTGAAATCCTTTCACTTGAATAACATTAACAGCATAATTTCAACTTAAATAACCTCTAACATTTGAAGCAGTACATCTGATCAACCTCATCTTTGAGATGGACTTAGAGTTTCAGGAGCATATCATCTCGATAAATCCTTGACCAAATCAGAACAGAAATAAGTTACGTATTTAGCGTGAAAAAATTAGTTTGATACGATAAAATAATCAGCTTCAAAGCGTCGAACCACGTGTGTTTTCTTTCTTCTGTGATTAAACATCACCGGTATGGAGCGGGTTACGGCCACGCGGCCATGATTTTGGAGATCGGCCGTCCGGTTAATTTTAACAGCCCTATGTTGACTATGTGACATAAATGTTGCTAACTGTTTCTTAAACAATTAGAAAATTACTAGCTTATGCATGCGTAAATACTCGTAAAACGTAGCCTACTTTATCTCGAACGAAGTTTTCAGAATCCTGTGTTCTAGCCTTTTTGTAGCAGCAAAGCAAAAATCAAGCTCCCCTTTATTTTTAGATCCACCTTGCTTCTATCGACCTTTGAAAGTGTGGGACGCCGAAATGTCAGCAACTTCTGCACAATTTTAGCGCTAATAGAAATGGACCTCAAAAGAAAGAAGAGCTTGACTTTTACTGTGCTGCTATAATGAATAAGACTTCCTGTCGTTTGGAAAACTGTATGAATTTTGTAAGAATTATGTATTCCTTAGCCTATCTGTCGAAAGATGATTTCATATATCGAATAATTTAATTTTGTGGGATATATAAAACATGAAGCATATAGGAGTTAAAATGAATTATTGGATTTCAATGCAACCACATGTAATACCAGTGGCGCCTACTGCTTGAGCATTTGACAGTGGATAGTAGAGCATTGTCTGAAGTTAAAGGCATGTGATCAATTTTGATTGACGTTGTACGTTGTCAACCACGGACGATCGGTTTAGATTACGCCGGGCGACGCCTCAGCCGGTTTCAAGCCTGACGCATCGTATATATTATAGAATTTTCTAACAATGTATTCCAAATTTATTGTGCACAATTTACCTAGAGTTTGCAAAATGCTTTGAATATGGATTTCGTTGTAGACTGACGGTATTTTCGCAATATTTTCCACGGATTTAAGCAAGTATTCGAGCTTTCCGAAATCTTGCCCCGATTTAGACTTGTGGGCACAATATCTGTGTATGGTTGATGTTTCTGGAAACTCCATATTTATCCCTGCGGTAAACTTGCGGAAAAGCTCTTTCAATGAGAACAGAGTATTTCGGAAATCGTAAAACAAACCAAAAAGTTAAAATTTTGGTCAGGTATCGTTTTCGATAACAAATGTCTTCATTAATCATTTTCTTGTAGTTTTCATATTTTGTTAAAATATTGCAGAGGTCTACTCCTCACAGTATTATCATTTCAACGATTCTGATTTCTATAGGAGCCTGCTACAGAATTAGCTGACCACAAAGCTAATCAGATCCATGCTGTGGTCCGCTACTAGAAACATTTGCCCGCCTTTATGCTAGGTGATTCGCATGCAACATACAAAACTTGCAAGTTGTAAGTCATCGCATACATGTGTACATTTAAAAATATTACATTCTCTGTCCATGACTCTGTCTCCAACAAAATATGTTTCATGACTGGCTGTCGGTTTCTCTGCTTGAATTACATGTAACTGCATGTACATACGTTCTGTGCTAGAACTGCATGTAGTGCAATGCATACATATATTAGTTTTGCAATCCCCAATTCATAAAGACAGTGACACCAGCAACGCAGACAAAAATAATGCCTCACAGATATATAGTGCGGACGAATCTCTCCAAATGTGCACCTTGCAACTGATATCTAATCCTCATAGTTGACAAGCAATCAGAGGTCAATCTTTTTGTAAATTTCAATATAGTCTTAATATTTGTTTACTGCAGCTTAAATTTTTAATTTACCTATTTTCCTGACTACAATTTTTCAACTGCACAAATCAAGAAAAAACAACTGCACATTTGGATTTATAACTGCAAAAAGTGTGTCCGGTTGCACGTTAAAAAACCTTGACAAAAAGCATGATGTATTTACAGATAGGATGAATGTAATGACAAGATGAGTGCACATATTGGAAGCGCAGCATTTGTATGAAGTCCTACATTTCTTCTTTACAACTGTCCATGCACATCATCACCTATAGAGTACTATTTTTTCAGCAATAATGTGTGGGGCCGCTTGTCTGGAAATGAATGTTCAGGTAGAGAGGTTAGAGACGAAGCGCACCTGCTGATGACTGACTACCTGCAGTATTATGCTGTATATCCCTTAATAGTAGTAGTAGTAGTAGTAGAAGTGTATTATTTATAAGAATGATAATCATCAATTACAAGCAAAAGTTACAATCACATTATATACTCAAGAAAAAAGTCATCAGAGAACGTTATGTACTAGCGGTTAACTAATACCGAGACATACGGTATGAAAGAGTTCTTGCGCTTCATTGTTCTGCATAGAGGAAGTCGTATCTTCTGTGAATACACAAGTCTACCCGGAATCAGATGGTGCAGTACATGCGAGATATCCTTCTCTGCTGTTAGGAAAAGTTTGCAACTCTGGGTCTCACGCCTGCTCTTGAGCGTCAGTTCGTCACAGCTGCAGGTGTTGTGTTCAAATGGATGCATGATGCGGTGGCCACGTCTTTCTATCCGGTTTAGGCGCTCCTCATCTCCTTTACATAGCCCAACAAACACAGGTGACGCGTATTCCAAGATGCTTCTAATGCTGGTCTCAAACACTTTGTGCAGATTACACTGGTCCAGATAGCCTCGGATCTTCCGCAGAGCATAAAACCGCTGATTGGCTTTCTTGCAAACACTATTAATATGATCCGTCCATTCAAACCGGCTGTTAAGCGTGACCCCGAGGATGGTTAGCTTCTCAACGACTTCGATGCACAAGTTGGCGGTCATCTGGATTGGCCTCTTTGTTACCAGCAATGCCTTGGATTTTGAAATATTGAGCGACAGGTAATTGTCATTGCACCACTCTTCAACGTTCTTGACTTCACCGTCACAGCGATCAGAAACATATTGAGCAGTTGCGCTCCTCAGAGGAAGGACCATAGTGATGTCGTCCGCGTATTTGGTCACGGTGGTGTCATTAGAGGAACTGGATAAGTCCTTCACATAGCAGCAGAATAGAGAAGGGCCAAGGACTGAGCCTTGTGGCACACCTTGGCTAACTGCAAAAGGCTCCGACAAACTTCTTCCAATTCTAATGACCTAATTCTAATCAGTAACCGAACACTGATGGAAGCATTGGTTTCCAAATTGCACTATTAGATGGAGTATCAAATCAATGTGGATGAAGAGTGATGAAGAGCAAAAGAAAAAATGTCGAATTCCATGAATTATTAGTCGAACTGTGAAGCCTTCGATAATACAAGGACTCAAATGAAGAAATAGTATTTTCTATGTCTAGTCTTGGACAGTGTGGGATGTGTAGCATAGGTCTGCACGAAGCAGTTAATACTATCGGCTTGGCCATGTATTAGTTAACTGTATTGCGCCCTTAGCCGGTCTATCCGTTCAGGTGCAATAAAAGAGCGCTTTTTATCTATCCTGCTTCGTCGTGGAATAAAAGACTGTAGATAATATGCCCTTTGCTAGAGCAGGCTAAGTGATCAAATCACTTCAAGCTAAAAATTTACAATGAATCGAATCAGCCCGAAAATAGAACACAACACGAATGACGAGGCTACAAGGCGAATGTGATAAAGAAGTCAATGAAAGTAAATGCTTCTTCAAAACATGCTTAAAGCGGGAAAATGGTTTGGTCGATCGCAAATCCATGTGGTAAGTCATTCCACCAAAGAGAAGCTTGTGTGGTAAACGCACTATATTATCTATCATTTTTTCACTTTCCTTGGCTATTGGTAATAGTTGTCATTTTGCTTCCACTGCTTGCATGAGTGCAGTTTATGAAATTTCAGTGTAGAGCGTATATGCGGCGCTGTGTGGAATAAAGTAGTGTACTCGGCATAGTAATTGGAATCAGTACTATTAGTCGTGATGTAAAAGGAACCTTGGGATTTCCAGTTTTACTAGTCATTGGGCTAAAGCTGATCAATTTTAACTCACTTTCACGAGAAATCTATATCGAGTTCTTTTAAGAACTTGTTTATCCAATGGTCACAACAGCATTGTGTTTGTAAACCTATGTATAGGAGAACATCAGCAGTCCTAACGAGGACTACTTCAATAAATTATTCAAATTACTGAGAAATATATTCATTATAAATGAGTGGTAGGTTGATTTCCATCATCGCAAGAGAAAATACTTCACAAGACCGATGGCTCAAAGAATTAATGAATCGATCAATGTTGTAAATATCAAATAATTGACTGCACATGATTATCTAAGTGTTTGTATGTTACTACGAATTCGAATTTTATCATTCCATAACGTATTCCACAAAATCAACAAAGATAACTAGTCACTGTTATGCATGAGAGAGAGAGAGAAAGAAATCACTCGTTTACGTGAATTGATAATCATAAATACAATTCGATGTATGAACAAGAAGCCGCGTCTGCATTACGTGCTTACGTAATGCTCTTTACAACGAGTGTGTAGTAAAGCTACCTCTGGAGCTGGGTCAAAACCAGGTTAACTTGCTCCGCGGTGAATAATCTGTATAGTTCTCTGACTGCTAGCGGATAATACTGCTGATAACTGAAGCTACTTTCAATGGATTTATAAATCTTTATACTCCATGCTAATATATAGACTACATACATGCATACGTACATTCAATTTAGCTATATTGTATGTATGCATACGTAAGAGCTACAATGTCACTATGTCACGTAACTATGTCACGTATTATTATATATAGTATTTATATAGTGCATATATAGTATTATATATTAACTATGTCACGTAAGAGCTACAATGATAAAAGGAAATCATGCGTCCATTTATGATCATTGATAAGCATTATTAATACTGTGTTCGATTACATGAAATTTGACCATTCATGGCACTGTAAAGAAAAAAGATACATGTAGGCCTACTGTCTTAATTCCAGGACACTTATTTGAATTTCTTTTTGAAATTTGGTTGAAGAAATAGGCAGCTTCTAAGAGAAATCCTTCCTAAGAATTTGAAAATTCTTCTTTCTGAGCGCAAAAGATGCTCCAGTATTCGGTTTGATAAATGTTATTTTTATTGCTGGGATGATGGTTAGCATCTTATCACATGCGACTTTTTTCAAAATTTAGTCTCTCCGTTATTTTCCATACGTTGATATTTCAAATAATGTGCATATATTTCATAATTTAGCTAGAAATATATTCGTTAGAAATATATTGGCAGCTTTTGTGCATAGGGAATAAATTGGGTCCCCGTTCGCGCAACCGGCGAGAAATCGATGCCCTTTGATGTTGGAAGAAAAAGCGTATCTTGAAAACCAAAGTGGGACCCTATTGCTTTTTGACAGTGGTGATACCAGCGAACGATGAAAAAAGCACCAACACACTATACGTGAAGTACTGTATATTCATTGCAATTATGTAAATTGGAATGAAAATTTGAGATCATTGATGTACATGCATTACAGCCGACTACATTTATATGAAGGTTATGTAACGCATTTGCAGCCGTTCTAGAAAATTACATTTTCTGCGATAAATGCGCAGCAGGCCTACGTGCAAACTGCATTGTTGACACATTGTGTTTACCTTTACACATCGAAATCGTCATGCATACGCGTATAAAGCAGAGATGGAACGTGACGTGTAATTTGAATTAGAACAAATTAGATAATTGGATACCGAATTCAAATGTCATCTCTTAACTAGAGATTTTAGGGTACTTATGGGTTATCCCTCCCCGTTTTCAAATTTCTATGGAATCCGCAAAAATTGATCAAAGGACTTCAAGGTCACACAGCTGAAGATATATTCCACACGCATTGGTGACTTCAATTCGGATCGAATTGACAAATGCCATCGAAGTGCTTGCTAATTTTGTTCGTGTGGGTTTGTCCACTTCTTGTCTCCCTAATCAATGCCCTCGTATTTAGCAGACTTGACTACTGCCTTCCCTTGCATGCCGGCTTACCAGAATCAACTATCTGGCGACTTCAGTGAATAATCCATGCATCTGCACTTGTGTTTGGAGTGGGACGGTTCGAGCATATAACTCCGTTGTTGAAGTAGCTGGGATGGCTCTCAGCACGCCAGCGCATCAATCTGCGTCTTGGTATCCTCGCATACAAATGCTACAATGGCATGGCTCCCTCCTACTTGTCCAATCAGCTGGTGGCAACAACGGCAGTGCCCCGACGCCTTCTTCTTAGGTCAGCAACTCGTGGACACTACATACAACCACATTTTCGTCGCCCCACGTTGGGAGGTCGCAGCTTCAGTTTGACTGCCAGTCGCCTATGGAATCATCTTCCTCAAACAGTGACTTCTTCCAGCAGCATTTCGGATTTCAAAGAACTTTTACGTTCGCTTCTTTAAATTGCCTCGTGCACATGTAAATAAGCCTAGAAGTCATTTCTGACATTATGCCTATTGTTTTGAAATAAATTCATATTTGATTGATTGATTGATATTAAGTCATCGTCAATCCTTTTGTGTAAAAATCAAGCACGCACTTACTGGATGGTGCCACACTTCAGTTTTACGATTGACATTCAAGTAGGATGACCACGCAAAAGTGTTAAGCACGGAGCGCTCGTAACGCATAACCGGACCTAGAACATGATTGTTCATAAATGCAATACATGGCAGGACTCAAGAAGCCTCATGTTTGACAATGGAATATTTGATTTAGCAATTCCGTCTTTATTTATGATATTAGAAGTACCTCAGTTACGATGAAGCAGGATGAACAGTCCTCATACGATTAGGATGATGTTTTTGAAATCTTATGTACTTCATTGTCCCATCAAATGAACAAAATTCTGCTAGCCTAAGTTCTAAACATCCAGTAGATCATGTAGAAACTTTGGAGATAAATTAAATTGCCGTATTCTTGACAAAAACTGGATGGAATAGCAGAAAGAAGGTATGTAGAATCCGCCACTTTAGCAGTGATGTCTAAACAGCCTGAATAAAATGGTTGAGTAATCAGAGAGTTTTTATTAGAATTGCTTTTTCTTCCTTTTTTGATTAATTGGAACTATTTATCTTGGAACGGTAAGAAGGTCTTTTAATGAATAATATACAAAAAACGTTACAAAGAGCCGCAAGAATTAAGATAATCCTTTTCATTTGATATCTATGGACCTAAAATAAATGATTAAAACTTTTCTGTCTAGAGTTATCTACACCATGATCCAAACTTTATTCTCACGGAGTCGATTAGGCATGTCGACAGAAAGAAGTGCTCTTTTTGAAAGATTCCTAACTGAAAATGAGGATCATGGCTGTTAGAACAATATGTAGAATACACCTCATGGAAAGAATTCATTATTTAAAAACAGCGTTGAGTTGACATAGAGTAATTGTTCAACATCTTTAACAACACGCTAACATGCATGGATGACTGATATCTACATTAATCAGTCATTCACAAGCGATTCAAAGGTACAGTCATCAAACACTGCGCATTTTCAAGACCAGATCATTCATCACCTATGAAATGGTACCTAATATGTGAGTATGTACGTTAATACTAGTAGCATACACTTGGCATCAACAGTTGACCTAATATCCGAGAAAGCAATTAAAAATGTAACATTTATTTTCATTTGTTATGTGTATGTGTAATAGAAAAATCTCGAACAGTCGAGATCTCGGCACTGTAATTTCGATCGCCTAAAAAATGGTCGAGATCTCGAAATTGAATTCACTAACCCGCATGCGAAAATTTATGTAAATCGGATGCGCACTTGAATTGAAGTGGAGCGACGTCAGTAGCTTAATATGACTTCGTCTGACCTGCTGCTATATACATTTACATGTATAATTATGTCATGTAGGAACATTCGACCACTGTATATAGTTAAGCAGTCCATGTAAGCTTAAAAGCACGGAGTAAAGAAGTTTTTAACATATTTCGCCCCGGTCTACATTGTTCATTTTCTCGACAAAGAGAATAATACGAGTACATGTCCTTCATTGTTATCCACAGTACTTTCCTAATTCATGAATCCCTACCAAAAATTCAATTTCATTTTTCGACCACAACGTTGTCTCTACGAAGAGTTTTTAATGCAGACAGAAATACATTGCTTTTAGCTGAGCATCACAGAAAAACCGTTTGTAATGAGACAATGCAAAACCGGGACATGGATCTGCCCCGACGAAAGACACTTTCGAGACGCCACTGGGACAACAACACCCAAACCGGGACTTAACCGGGCAAATCGGGAGGAGTGGTGTCCGGAGAGAGGTTACGATACTCAATTGCATAATTGCGATGAGAGAAGTATGATTCGCTGGTGCAATGTTAGTAAATTGTGTAAGTGAAACTATGCACCTTTCTGAAGCAGAACTGAACCCTTTGGCGCTCCCTATGATTCTGGCATTTCGCACGAACACTGGTTTCCGATTTCAAATCCACGGATTTCCGTAGATTTGCGGTAAATTCTCACCCTTAAATAGTTTAACCTTTTCTTAAACACGATTCAGAACGGAACAGATGATTGTCATCATTAGACTTATCCTTATGTGAGTCAAAATTACCAACTAAATTAACTTACCGAATGGAAGCATCGAGCAAAGTGCAATCAAAATAAGGCAAACTTCCACAGTTGACTCCATTTCTGGTTCCTCTTCCAACTGCTACTACTGAGCTCTGACGCATTCACAGACGTAGGCTACGTTGCGCTGTCAACCACGCAATCCGCGGAATGACTGTCAAGCTAAGACGTGAAAGGAAAATCAATACACCATGGCCAACAATAGACGCTGACAATCTCTCTCATTCAGGATTCGCTCTCTGAGAGTACAATGATCTAAGGAACCATTATAAGAAATGTCAGGCACATCTGTATTAGGCAGCACTGAAATTAGGCAGCACTGAAATTAGGATGGAACTTCCGTAAGAAGGTTGAAATAGCAATTTTTGCTGTACTTGCTGCGTTTCTGTAAATGTTATTGAAAAATCACATTGTAATCAATACAAATATACCCAAGCCAGACGGGTAGCAAATTAATATTGTATACGCTGAAGAAATGAAAAGAAAACGTGAAAAATTCCATTATGGATCTCTGAAAAGTAAACTGTATATAAATATTCATGATTTCTTGGAAAGATTTTCTGAAAAAAATATTATCCGAATTTTCTGAAAAGTAATTTTCACTTGTGTTAATTTTTTCAGAACAAAATTACTGTTGCTATTTGTAATAAAGAACCTATGAAAAAGTTCTATCAGTAATTGCATTTGATTGTGATATAATAATATTTCATGATTTTTTCCTATTTCATTTTAAGAAAAAGGCATTTGGATATATATACAAGATTTTCTGATAGCCATAGGCCTATTCCTAATTAAGCTTACTTGTATGTGTTTAAGATTTAATGGAAAATTATGCCTCAGATTCATGCTTAAAAACGAAGACGTATTTAAGATTTTAGACAACTACATAAGCCTATTTGGTTTAAAAAAATTCCATTCAGATATTGCATCTTTATCAGAAATGAAGATTGTATTAATAGAGACTTCTGAATTGGTCTTTTGTATTGTATTTTAGACTCTTTGAAAGGCTTATTTCATATTCTATCTGTATCTACAGCCAACCAATACAAGAAAAATATACAAGAAAAATCTCTTTGCAAAGTTTTCGAAGTAAAGTATTTTTGTAGATTATCTGCAGAGGGTACTGACCTGCTGATGCTCTGACATAGAAAAATAGCCTTGGCCTATATAAAAAAACAGGAAAAAACTATACACTGCTGTGGAACAGCAGGGTAAATCCATTTTATACAACATCCTGAGCAATTTTTGTCTTTTCAACTTTGCAACTTTGCATTTATAGTCACCTTTTCATACCGAACTGGAAAATCATAAAAGCGACAACACCAAATGAGTGTTTGTACAACAAGTTATTGTATTTGTAATAGGCCTAGTGTATACCGATAATTTCTTTTTGGTAGGCCTTTATGGTAGAAAATTTGAACATCATTTACAAGTTGATGATGTGCATCGGTCAGAAGACAATTTTTGGGGGGACAAAGGCCAATTGAAAATATTCTTAATCAGTGTAAATGCAATCTTGAATTACTGTTCATCAGCTCTGACTTGACACATGACTTTATTTGTATAATTGAAGTAGATCACAGCGAAATTTCTTCGCGAAGATTCGAGTTCCTATGCTTGGGACAGGCCTTTTTGGTACTACTGTTTCTGCGTTGAGCTAAGTTAGAAATTAATTCTGTTAAGAAAACTTTGTTAGATTGATTTGTCATGACCGAAAAGTGATCCAGATCAAGAAGAAAAGAATTATGAATATCGGTTCAGCTAGAACTAAGGATTTTACAGACGAAATTTAGACACGTTTTTTTACAAATATGTTGTGACATATTGTTGATTTACTCACCAGATGTGTTGAGAACATATATTTTCATCACATTTATTGCACCTATCCAATTTGATCAAGTAGGATTGGTAATAAATTTCAAAAGATGCAGCGATGATAGCAATTTTCTAATTTCTGTGCAATTTCAAAATTTTCAGAAAAAAATTGCGTATATGACGCTTATGCTTGTGAAATTGAATGCATGCAAACTTTCTGATTAGAAGAAATTTTTCGTCCCATTTCCACAGTAGATCAAATTAGAAAAGAAGCACCAAAAAGTTTAAACAAAATCCCCATGAAATCGATTCCATCTCATAGAGATTTATTCCAAGAATTTTCTCATACCGGTGTTTCAAACAATGGCTTGTTTCTCACTAGCCTAAACTTCATCTTTTGCACTTACTAAATTCCTTGTTCCGCCATCGTTATTAGATAGCCTGCTGCACGTATTGATAAGTATACTTTATATGAGAAAAGAGAAAAAAGTATATATTTGTCGTAATGAAAATCAAAAATTACAGAGACAATTATGAAAAAACAGTTATTTGCAAGTAAGGTCAGAGACCATTAATGACCAGAGAGCTTAAAACGACGAAGCTATTTTGCCGGCGATTTGTAGTGCACATTGGGACTAAAACATGTTTTCGTATAGATTTAGGAATAATGTAACACAACGGATGTCCGGGCTGCAAGCACTAGTTGTAGAAGCTTTTAAAAGCCGCCAGTCTAATTGCATGAAATCTTGTCATGTCATTGCCACAAGAACATTGTGCAGGGCAAATCAGTCGCCTTCCTCGTTTATACAAACTGTTGATAATATGATTAATTTCATAACTGAGAACACCAAATAACTGAGTACAATACATGATTAAATTTTCTATTAACATGTGGAAAGTCAACCACAATTCGTCATGTTGTAGAACATCCTTCAAGATTTTCAACAAATATAGACGTTTTGAGCATCTTCTTAGCAATAAACTGAAATGGGAATCCCATTTTAAAGTTTCATTCCACACAAAACCAAGTAATTTGCATTCGCTGACAATTTCAAAAGGGAAGGGAAAATACATCTCAAAGTTTTTCTTTCTTATACAAACACATTTTGCTTTTGACAAATTTAATTTCAGATAATTCTTTTCTGCCCAGTCATTTATAGTATAAAATTCAGATGTAATCATTTCGATAGATCCAGGTACATCAGATTTAAAAATTAGACACACTTGAGACACGTCATCAGCATACATGATTAATGATGTTTTATGAGACAGGGACATTATGTCGTAACAATACAAAATGAACAAAAACGGGCCCAAAAGGGAACCTTGAGGAACTCCGCTAAGCACCTGCAACTCTGAGATAACAATTGACCCAAATTTGACCCTTTGATAACGATTACTTAAGTAAGAAGACATAAACTCGACAAAACGTATAGGGAACTGAAGAAGTCTTAATTTCTGAAGCAATACTTTGTGACTGATGGTATCGAAGGCCTTTGAAAAATCATAATTCAAGAGCATGCAACCAGTAACATCAGGTTTTTCTAACAATTCTGTAATAATATGATGTAGGGTAACAAGACAGGATGTTGTACATGAATTTCTTTTATAAGCAAATTGAAAGCTGGGTACACGTTCATAGAACGCAGTACGCATGGTCGAAAGTATATGATGTTCTAAAAGTTTAGCCGAGACACTTAAAAGTGTGATGGGTCGAAGATTTTCGAAAGAGACTGGAGAACATTTCGGAATCGGAGACACAATACATTTTTTCAAATCTTTTGGAACATAACACTGAATGATGATAGAGTTTATTATGTTACACAGTGGCTCACAAATATATGGCGACGCTAACTTATAGAAACGGTTGCAAATTCCGTCAGAGCCCGCAGCTTTATTAGTTGACAAGTTTTCTAAGAACAGAAAAACATCATGCGGGCTAGTTAGGGGACACCAATCATCATCATTGTGATTGGAAGTTGTGTCAGATGAATGGTATGGAAAGCGGTCTTCCGAGTGAAAATGTTTTGCAAAAGATAATTTCATTGATAGCATTAGCTGCACTCATGGCATCAGAAAACTCATGTAAAATAGGAGCTAAAGAATTTTTCACATTATTGCCTTTGACATCAGATACTACACTCCAGATGTTACCAGATGATCTTCTTGACCTCTCAACCCAAGACATTTTACACTTCTTGATTTCTTCTTTACATTTATGTTTATAGATATTATACATATGAAAATTTTTACAACGATATGCAAACCATCTTTTACTAATCAAATCTTTTAAGTAAGCTGACATCCAAGGTTTGTCACGAGTAGACATGGCAATCGATTTACTTGGGATTTCAGATAAACATGATTGAAACAACGTGTAAAATATTTCAAGCTTTTTATCCAGATCATTAACATGATACAATTCATGAAAGGAACACATATTTAAGCGAGTGATAAAGTCCGCAATATGACAACTCTTCAAATCATATAAAGTACGATATTCCTTACAATCAGTTTTAGTGTCAATGTTCACTGGGGACAAAAGTATTTGGCAATGTGAGCCTCTACGTCTTGAAGTCAATGGAGGACCAACTGAAGCATCCATATATATTTGGTCTAAATAACGGCTTACTAGAAAGCGATCTAGTATCGAAGTACCTCGAGTAGGCATTAGCACCTTGTCAAATAGATCATGAGAACTTTGCAGGAGAGATGTATCAAAGTGATTCAGATCACAACAAAGAATAACATGAATATCAGAGAATATAACAGTTACATCATCAATGAATTCAATTAAATAATCAGATATCTCTGTCGAAGAAGCTACACACCTACTCACATCAGGTGGAATATATAGAGCAAGCAAGAGATAATGCGATGAGCCAAAACGAAATTGCACGATTATATATTCGCATGAAAGTTCACTGAGGCGAGAAGCAATTAGACGTTTCACTTTGATAGAAGAACGTAGCCACAAACCTACTCCACCACCAGAGCGTCCAGTTCTATCACATCGCAATAAATGATACCCATTTAAAAGAAAAAGTGAATCATCATGATTATCATTTAACCAGGTTTCGGTAAGTACAAAAATATCAGGATTGAGAAAGTCCTTAGTTATCCGCAAATCATCCATTTTGCCAGGAGTGGCAATTGAATGAGCATTTAACAGTAGTATTGATGGTGCCTGGAGACGTCAATCACTGGTTCTCAAAATAATCTTACCGTTCTTGATCATAACATTTTCCCCATTGTCGCGACGACACTTTAATTTCTGTCTCAAATTTCGTTCCTCCTCTTGCTGCTGCGGGGTTAGATCAGGCTTTAAAAATACCTTTCGAAATTGATTGGTGTCAGAAAGTTTGCCCAATTTCGGCGCTGCTCGCAAGATGAGATCTCTATTCATTTGTGACGAGAGAATTATTTTCATAAGCCTTGGTTTCTGTCTTTCCACTTTAGCATCTTCAATGCCAATTTTTGAGAAGATATTCAATGCATCTTCTTTGTCGCAATTAGCACCTGGTGCATTCGTAGTTAACTGCTCAGGCATACCGAAAACAACAATGTTGTTCTTACGATGCTCCCGGTCTTGTAACTCATTCAGAACATCAGTCTTGAGAGTACTATGAATGCTCTCGCTTACCATGACCAAATTCCTCTCCCATTTAATTTCAGCCTCGGCAATGAGCCGCTTGCTTTCAGAAATAAGTTCCCTCCTGATATCCGTAATCGCATCAGACACGGCATCTGCTACAATTTTTTTCAGAGAGGACGAGGAAATCGATGGATTTTGGTCCGCCACATCAACTGCATCTTTCAACACTGAAACTAACTGCTTCTTTGTTAATTTGTCTAACTGTGAGACAGACATACGACGCACAGTCTCAAAAGATAAATCGCCTCCGTCAGCCATGATATCACAGCAAGAATTACAAAGCCACAAAAATTTATGAAACTCTGCAACGGGAATCGAACTCTTCAAGGTTCAGATGGTTTGTCGATGAGAAAGTGTTCCAGACAACACGGCCACTGAACAGAACTGTCGATTGTTGTTTGCACAACCAAGAAAACGGTAGACTGTATGACTGCCGGAGAAGACAACCACCGTGAAGAACAAATCACGAAGATCTGCACATGCGCACATTGACACAACCTCACCAAAAGAGCAAATTTGGGATTTTCTCGAAATCTAGGACACCAATGAAGAATTGGAGAAAGCACAGCGATGTATGGGATGATCACGATGAAGATGATATAAAATTCCACACTGAACGAATATAAGTTGCGTCGTAGAGGCCAAAGTAAGCAAATTAGATCAGAGCGTTTATCACACAACCGCACAGCACGGCAATCAAATTATACAGTATAATAATTTATTGAACCTTCATAAGAATGCACACGCTCAATATCATGGCATGTCTTTTTGATTGTCATCTTTTGTAGCTTTGTCAAAGTTGAGCGCATTAAGTACAATGATCAGTAATTGGCATCAAACGAGCATATCGGAAACCCACATCTGAGACCAATCGCCGGGACTGAACAATAAGCAGAATTGTCAAACAGTTACAACAATTCATTTTTAGAAAGCTTTGAAATAATAAATAAACATAAAGCATTGCCGCAAACATTGTTTTTGCCGAGTGCGAATATACCCAACGCACTAGGTGACATGCCACGCGTAGTTCACGGGTAATTACGGAACACCCCAAACATCCGTGTTTAAAGACATTCTATTCTTCTACGCGCGTGCATGCGCGCTGCACTAAGAGTCAGAAATCACTTGATCTGATGCTGTTAAAACATGGGAAATGTTTATGAATACGCGCGGGCGAGCGTTTATAGTTTGCGCGTCGTCCACAGTTGTCTGCACTGCCGCTTGAACCACTAAGATGAACCGCTGTCTGACCTTGTTCTTTACTGCTATAGTCGTTGCAGGCCTACTGTGAATGACACTGCTGTTCTAAGTAACGCAAAAAGCACGTTCATAATTAAATTGATGAGAGATTTCAATTGTGCTCTCTTTAAGAATGACATCGAGGATTTTCATTTCCAATTACAGCACAATTTTTGAGTTTCATAGATAGCCTGCAGCCTCCTCCAAAAGAGTCAATCAAAACCAGGGCTGTGGAGCCGGAGCCTTAAGGAGCCGATGGTTTTGGTCGGAGCCGGAGCCGGAGCCGATTTATCACAAAGGCTCCGGCTCCGATAGTTTGAGCCTTGATATAAATCTAGAATTTTGAAAGTTATTAATTGGCATCATAAAAAAATTAAATCATTTGAAATCTAAAGATATGTCTTTTAAGTATACCAATGATCTGTCCTCCACGATATCTTTCTTTGCAGTTGCCGCCTTCTTTTGTATTATATTTATTATATATTTACACACATGTGTAATATTTTTTTATTGCATATGATTCGTAAGACTAATTTCCATTTTGACAACGTATTCTCCAAAATCTATTAATTTGAAGACTTGTTATATGCATGCTAACTAGATGATTGTAGATTCCTAGAGACAAGTCGCCAGTCATTTATGTACACATTTCCAGTTCAGTCAGCAAAGATAATATAGCTACATTTCTTGCGCAATGTCTTAAATCTAATACGGTTACTATGTAGGCTATCATCTATCGGTATGGCTACTGGCAGAAGCCACTGGCATCTGTGACAATGCCAATTTCCTTAGATTGTATTGTAGGCTCTTGTGCAGTCCCCCCACCTACATTTTTCAAAACAATCGATTATTCAATTTGCTCAATTTTGATTGGAGGGATAACTCTTCACACTCACACGAATGACCTGACTACAAGTCCTCACATGGCTATAGCAATAAGCGACCCAGCCACTTCTAGTAGCGCCCTATTATTTTAAAGGTATCTCATTCACAATGAATTTCTTTTGACTTCAAAATTCAAAGGGTATATTTCAATGCGAAAAACCCGAAGGCAAATTACAATGTTGACTTGCTGACGAAGTTTGCGACCATGACATCGCAATTACCCACGTAGAATTTTACAACAGCACGGAATGCTTCACTCAAACCGGTGATGCTGAAACGGACATCCAATGGTGCTGCATCTTTTGACCAGAGAAAAAATGGGGGGGGAGGACTGCACAAGAGCCGTATCGTGTAATAATATTTCCCCAAATGTCATAGACCTGTGGATTTCAAGAATTTTCATCATTATTTTTTCCGTCTGTCAACACTTCATGCTGATATCATGCTGACTTATATGTAAACAATAAAAAAAGACTGAGACGCTCTCAATAAAGGCGCCTTTTGACCTCCCTTTTCTTTTGTCTGTGACATTAAACCGCACGCGCATTCGAAAGCTAGCAAAGTAGATGGGATTTCTGCTCGGTGCTCGCAGTCAAATTTTTATTATGCATAGCACCCTGCAACATACTGTGTGATACTCCGAGTTCAGTTTCATCAGCCTAACCATCATCAGAGGAATAGTGGTAATGTGTTATACATAAATTGAATATAACAATATACATGAATCATTGATGAATTATTTAGTGCAACTTTACGCCATAATGAAAAATACGAAATTAATATAATGTAAGTTAGGCCTTAACTTATTAAGTATGCTGCATAGAATTACAAAACTTGTCCTAAATTAGATATTTTTAATTTTTTAAGTATAATTTTCAATTGTACATTTCTAGCCTACACTGCAATGAGGCTATCTAAATTACAATTTCTACAGATGATGAGTCGTGGGCTACCCACCGATCATATTATTCATGGACCAACAGACTATTGAATAAAGGCAATAACAAATAACAATAACAACCTAAGCTATAGCCTATATACACTTTAATATTCAATAAAGCAATTGATATATTTATTGATACGGTATATTTGGCTATATAACCGATACCCTTTCCATGTTCGAGTAGATACAGGCCCTATAAGCTATTTAGAGGCATACGCTATCCAGTTTCATATTCAAGCTTTGTTAAAAAGCTTATACTACTATTCGGCCCCTGTGACGGCTAATTAGGTATATCATCATCACTCATGTGGTCTTATTTAATGTAGCCTCGTAGTAGACTGGTTGCAGGCTAGGCCAATTTATATTTAGCCAGTGCGGGAGATCTTTATCTAATTTAAACAATCTTGGCTATAACTTTATTTTATCTTTCAGATAGTCAATTCATGCAAAAATATATGACAAGTATGTTATTTGTCATTATATTAGGCTATTATCATTTTTATTATTAACTTAAGTCGTTGCTTGTTAATGAAAACTAATTTGATGATTGTAGCAAGCCTCTAAAGGCCACACCGTTATCCAAAAAACCCGTTCAACGGATCCAGGATAACCAGCATAGATAGAACCTGAATTTGAAGTCGGAGCCGGAGCCGGAGCCGAGCCGGAGCCGGAACCTTTCACATCAGTGTCGTGGAGCCGGAGCCGATGAGATAACGCATCGGCTCCACAGCCCTGATCAAAACTAAACACGCTTTGATTAACCCTTTAATGGACAAATAATTTTCAAAATTAGTTGTTTGACAAATAAATAAATGCAATTTTCGGGCGTTCTAGGCATACACGAGGTTTAGGAGTGGCACCATTAATTAGAACCGCATTGATCTTCTCTTTCTTTCTTTTGCAGTTTTGGGATCAACATTGCTGGGAAATGCTGTCCAAAAGAATGCGAGTCGAAATGTTCAATTAAACAAGCAATATGCGTAAAAGAGTTAATACAAACTTCGACATGTTTACATAAAGTGACTTAATGATGCATAATTAATTATCGTTATGCCTCAGATGTGACATGCCGAGCGAAAGCTTTACTCGATTCCACAAAATAGTTTGCCGTACTTGCAAGATGAATGCGCGAAATGAAAATCAAAATGCAGTCGAAAATATTTTTCACTTGCCATTTCTAAATGTGATCGAAGATTTTCGTTTCAATTCCTCTTCCAGGTAGACATTGTTTTAAGTCTCATTGAAAGGCGTGGACTTATTGAGAGGCACCTAAGATATGAACATCTTGTCTTATGAACATAAGATAACTTGCATAAGAACTGAATGCATGAAAATATACTCACGGCATGAAGTACTAAGAGCAAAACTATGTCTGGTTGCATGTTAATTTTCATTTCGCTATCTCGTTATGACGGCAAATAATCTCGTTGGAGCATCATAATGCTTTCCAATGTGCATCCACAAGCTTAACTAATACTCGATCAGTATCCGTATTTAGCAAAAACATCCTTTTGTCAATACAGGGAATTTACGGTCATTTGGACACCTTTCTTAATCAACGCGGTTTGATTTGCTGAAGATCTGTGTCCTATATAGCACCATACATTATGTGTTATCTCCATTGCCCGATGTGATCATAGTTGACGCATGTCATGACCACTAACTGAAGGAAGAACATTTTAAATTATCGACTTTTTATATTTTGAACAAAATCATGTGTAAAACGGTTGGTCATGTATTATTGATAACATAAATGATTTCAATCAAGTAAAAGATGTAGTAATTTACAAAAAACACCAATATACTTCATTTAAGTACAAATCATTGAAAATCTTATCAATATAATATAAAAAAGAGTGAAGTCGGCAACGCCTAAATCTAGTCTCTAAAAGGACAGCTTCTGAGCATCACACGAAAAAATGCTGTTGAATGCAGGAATGACTGAAGTATTGGGTTAAACTATCGAACTACACACACACACGAAATAGAAAGAATAAGGAGTATACATGACAACAAGTGATAATTACGATACTTATATGAATACAAATAATTATATTACAATAGCAAGTTATTTTCGACAGAAACAATGATTGTAAAAGCCTCACAGCCGTATTTAAAAATAACTTCACAGCCGTAAAAATGGGTAAATACAACAATCAAGTTCTTAGCACTAAAAAATAAAATGTCACAAGAGAGCATAATAATGAGAGGCAATTAAGTTTAAACCTGTTGCCGCCGTTGCACAAGTCCGTGTTGCAGAAACACCGCACGTTCGTTGACGCGGAACCTGACATCCACCTACACGTGCCTGCAGGAAATATAGGTTTTTTTCTTATACAAATCCGGGATATCACCACACTCGCTGAAAACAAGAGATAAAGCAAATATGACCACTGAAAGACTTATGACTAAAACTCACGTGAAGCTCATATTGAATGTAAAAAGCATCAATGAATATCATAATACAAAACTTAGGATTATTCACTTTCTACTACTGCATTGAGAATATCTAGCGAATTAAGCAACACACATGCGATATACATGTTTCAGCCTATTTCAAAATCAAGCTTTAATTAAGTGCATTCGTGTACTTTTATCTACAATGTAATCATAGTAGTTATGTATAAATTAGTCTCTATTCCCCAAAACTGATTTGGCGTAAATCAGTGATGTTCAAGGAACATTTTTGTACGACGATCATTATGCTCTAGATCTACATGTGCTGTGCATTCCGTGTATTAGGAAGCTTTATACTCAATAAATGCCGAATTACGGACTCGATTTTAAATCACAGATAATCGCCAAAAGTAATTGGTTGGAACTAGTACTTTGCAATCACTACATGCAGGCTTCGGGGAAAGAGATTTTTAACCGAAAGCCTAGACGGTGTTTTTCCTGAAACGGTGTTTTTGGAGAAATTAACCTTTTTGAAAAGTTTGTAATAAAACTACGATTTTTTATCAACATATCACAAAATATCAACTTCTGAGACTGAGGTAAAAGGTCAGGGTGAAAGATTTTGATTTTCTCCATTGACTAGTACAAATTCCCAGGGAAACCAAAAACTAATTAAAATTTCTCATCAAAGCAGTTCAGAATTTTTCATTGTGGTGCCAGTAGCAAAGCACATAGAAATATCGTTTAGGATGATGCATTTCACAACGAGGCTACTGAAACTTTGGAATTCATAGGCAGGACAAGAGTTATTCAAATAGCTTGACAGGAGACAAGGGTAGAGAACTTTTCCATCGATGTTCGGCTAATCAAAAGAAGTAAGACATGACTGTCACGAGAACCATGTACTGCAAATGCTATTGCAAATATAGTTGAATTAGAACGAAGGTACTTCATCACTGCTCCTCGCACAGGTCGTCAGTGGGTAGCCTTCCAATACTTGACACCTAGTGTATCGTTATCGGAACATACTAGCAGTTTTATGGTCAACTTTCAAAAGTTGAATATATCTTCTTATATGCAAACAAATGTAATTTGAAAAGTTGAATATTAAGGTATACGTGAATTTCCAATCTAAGGAAGATCTTTGTTTAGTGCTCATGCTTTAGGAACCTACATGTATTCCAGGTTATAATTTAGGACGATACATTCGAAAAATCAGTATCATCGAACGATCGATCGAAGTTGATGATGTTTTTGTCTGATCGGATAATCGATTGATAAATTCACCAGCGATTAGCGATCAGTGATTTCGGGTGTCCTGTTGAGTAATCTCATTATCAGCTAGTTATCAATTCTGTATCAGTTGAAAGAAAAATTTTAATTCTGTATGTTTGAAAGTTGGTTACTACAGTCATGTACATATTCAGTAACTAACAAAGCCTCTAAGGACTCCAAACAACTCGTTTTCGTAGATGTACCTGGCAAATTGATGATGATCGATCACTGATCGGTGGTTGTGAATGATTGATTATCGATTGATCGGTGCCTTCGGAGAAAAGGTCACTTATTCAAAGATAGAGGAAAAATTGAAATGATTGAATCATCGATTGTACCGTTCGAATGCCTTAATCCACAGTAGGCCTATTAAATTTGTGAGCGTGATAATTATGAGGCAATATATTTCAAGGCACTGCTAGTACAAAAACATTAAGAGTTCGCTTAATGTTAAACAATTTCCAAGTTAATGATAATTGGATTATCTACTGGATATGCAAGCAGACAGCATTAATACTGAAATTGCGAGTGCACTTCCGGAGGTTTCAGGTATATCTGAAAATTATGAAAATGGTATTAGTATCAGAATTAAGAAGCTGGAATGGAGACCAGTAGTAAGGTCTATGGGCTAATGTTCGATTAAGTTCGATTAAGTTCGACGGCATGTATATTCAAACAGTGCTTCATTTCTAGATAAGCATGTTTTCTTACCACTATTGCCAGACAAGCCGACAAATGTGAAACCATTATATGGAAGCCAACGCTTTATTTGATTTAAATTTGATTATTTCATTCATTTTAAATTTATAATACTTCAATTCATTCGTAGACAGATGTAATAAAAAATGATGTGGTTAGCTACGTCAAGTGAATTTATAATGCTGACAACGGACTGCGGCGGATCCAGCAATCCGCTTTGAATAGCGCTCTTGAAGAGATCTCAAAAATTGGCACGTTATATCCGAGACATGCAAATGCCTCTTCTACAGAAGAGAGTAGTTATACACTTATACTAGCTACTATTCATGCATAGCTGTATATACTTGTCTTTCCATGCGAGAATCATTGGCCGAAATAAAATATACAATACATACAGCAGATGGTTCCTAAGTACACGTTGTACAATGTACTCGTACATGTATCCGAGTACAATATTTACATATAGACGGTTTTATTAACCAGTACTTCCCTACTTGCCGACAATTGTGGACAATGCACTAAGGAAAACTAATAAAGAAATAAATATAAATAGCAACAGCTGCAGTGAGTGATGGACTGATTATGTATGACGTAATCACAGAATTAAATATTTTGTTTATCTGCTTCGGTTTGCTGGAAGTGTGATTAATTCGGAATCGCCGGCACATCGAGGAACTTATTAAGTGGGCAAAAAGGAATTCCTAATACCTTACAGAGATAGGAAAAAAGTCGTGCATCGCTTGCGGATTAATGTGAGTTCAAGCAAAATGCTTCGATTGCCACAATTCCTTCAGATTCGAAGAATTCAGATCATTGCGCACAACTTTTCTCCAAAATGTTGGCTCTTCCGATTATTATTTAAAAAAGTACCAGGCGTACGAAAATTAGTTCGCTTGATGACTTCACCATAGTCTTCTCACCATTCCGCACTGCATAGTACATGCACTGAATCGAATGTTGGCTAGACGATGTGTTTTTTGGTGTGTGCGAAGTGATATCACAGTATGCACACTGGCTCTGGTGTCCTCTGCTGACAGCTTATTGTTTGCCATTTCCAATAGCAAGCGATACACGAATTATCCATTCGAGAAGGAGCAAGTTGTCTAATTCTGTGATGTGCCATTTCGATATTAAGGTTACATACAACCCTTTCTAGGAAACCGAAGCGCGCCCAGATGAGTCTAATTCTGTGAACGTAATATCTGAACACAAACAAACATGGGTCTTTGTGTATGAATAACACCAACATGCGATATAAGGTTCTTTGTGGAGGTTCTTCCCTACTCCGTGATAGGTCGGTGAAACATCTTTGTGTATGAATAACACCAACATGCGATATAAGGTTCTTTGTGGAGGTTCTTCCCTACTCCGTGATAGGTCGGTGAAACTCACATAGTCTTCATAAACTCATATATTCGATTTATGCTAATCGGTTGAGTTTGACGGTTCCTAGATTCACTTCAGTAATTGGGGGAATATCTTAATAAGGTCACCTAATCTCTTCGAGTGACAAGATTGCCGAACCGATGTCTCAAAATATTCATAATGTCAAAATGCACTAAACTAATTTATTTCATACGTTGATATTGAAGATTTCTCGGCCCTACCGACCGACCCATTTGAAGGGAAAACGCTAAACCTCGATCGAGATAAATTCGCCCACGCACGCGCACGACATGTACTGCCGCATCACACATATTTCTGTGATTGACCAATGGTTTTCTTAGTTTGCTATTATGAAAATAGTTTTTATTAAAAATATAATGTAATTCCTTTTTATCCAAATATTGTTTATATCGCATGTTGGTTTCCACTGTTAGCTTCATTGTACCTTCACATTCATCTATCTTAGCATTCATATGGTCTGTGCGCCATATTCATCATTGCGAGCTGTGACCTTTTTTACTCTGGTGACCTAATGCACTGCGTTAATGCTGCCACTTTTTGAGCATTTTTACAATGCAGGTGAGTTATCTGCACTGACTTCATCATTATTGTTGCTGCAATTTCATTATTGTTGGCCTACATTGTGTGTGTGTGCTATTCTGAGGTCTGTACTTTGAGACACTGAAGCAACCAATTACAGTTTTCATCGCTGTTAGTCAACTACCTGCGTGTGCCAGAGATGTTTCCACGGTTTAACTACTTGGGTGTTTAACTGCAATTTGATCATACCATCCTAGATACAGACGCATGCGATTGCTTTTTATATCTTGGTTTTCTGAGTTTAAATCTGCTTCGTGGATCGATCTTTGACAATATTATCTTCTTCGCTTTGAAATATTTCCATTTATTTATGTTAATTCCAAACTTTTCAATCAGCTTCGGATAAGATATGAATACATTGCATTTGAATTTTGTTATATCATAGCGAAATACAAGTACATAATGACAAAATCCACCCGATTAACCAAATTGAATGGTACTCTACTGTATGACATTCTCTAACACTCAATGGGCATCCGATAGGAAACATTAGCATTCAATCGAACTCTATTGCATCCAATTGCACTTGAAATGGGAGAATATGAGTCCCATAGATGTTGTCCGAAAGAAAAAGAAAATGTGACTTTCATTGCTGACACGGACTCCGGCATCGTCCAATCATATTGCATCATTTGCATAGTTGGTATCGCTCAAGAAACATTTCACTATAATCGCAACAATTCCTGTTTACACGTCATTTTATCACATCGCCTCTAGTTTTGTGTGTGATTTTATATTTTGGCCGAACAACTATTCATCAAATCAGTGAAGTCTCGCTACAACATTGCAGTAAGTTCTTGATTTCGCTGTTATATATTTATTAATTACCGTTTATTTATTAGTTATACCCGATAATTATTTAGGCCATTAGTTAAATTGTCAAATCCTCAATTGTTCAACAATTCATTAAGGTACTGTGTAGTTATTTAGAAATTTCGTTGATGCAATTATTTCAGCATCAAATGCTTTCTTCGATTCCTGTTTCAATTGTCTTTATAATAAGTGCCCTATAAAGTATCTGTTGTTTAGCAATACAATTGAAACGACATGATGAGTGTAAACATGATATAAAAGATAATTTATTGACAGCTTCTAATATTAGTGTAAATTTGAATTCTATGCTTGATACGGTACTTCAAGTGAATTTGATTTTTTAAAAATAGTATTTTGATCTAAAAATTGCTTTTCTTCTTAATTAAATAGCCATGGAGAAGTCTGTTTTTTTCTCCGCTTGCAAGTTGGTCGGATGAATGAAAGTAAAATTCAGTATAAATATATATTTATATATATCTTTTCAATGTACAGCAAAAAGAATTGCATGTTCCGAACTAGTTTCGATGTATATTTACATCATCTTCAGCGGTTACAAAAGAGTCACAAAATTGCGTACAAGTCATTTTTATACAACATTGGATAAAATCAGCGTTCTCTTCATTTACATTTGCAATAAAAGTCGTCACCAAATCGAATACGTCACTTGTCACATGTCAACCGGTGTCATAAACACTCTACGTCACAATCAAAGTGATAGTGGAAACGATCCGTTCCGTTCATTCGCAAGACAGTCAGAATCAGAATTGTTAGCTATCAAAATTAATTCGAGAATAAACGGAAATTTGTAGTAACCCAAGATAGAAAAGTTATCTTGTTTCGGTGCATGCTCGTGCATCGAAACTTCAGTGTGAGTTGGGTAGCCTCTAAGGTGCTCACTAATGCGAGTGTTAAAGTGCCTAGTGGTGGCACCGATGTACCGCATCGAACAGCGGTCACAGGCATAATTGTAGACTATGTTTGATTTCAAGCCACTCGCAATCTTATCTTTATTTTGAAAAAAATCTCTGAGCTTGGAAGTTTTATAGGCGGGTTTAATAACAGCTTCAGAGAGACTTTGGTTAATTTTGTGGATCCTGCTATTCAATTCTTTAGAGCCTTCTTAAATGAACGGAAGTGACCAGTAAATGATTTTTTATCATCTTCCGATTTTGATTCAGTTTTGACCCTTGTCTGCACACAAGTTTTCTGCTCAATTTGTTGCTTTATTTTGAATAGTTTATCATCAGGAAAACCGTTATCTTTGAAAATCTCAATAATTTTGTCAGCAGCAGACTGATAAAGATCCCAATTTGAACAAATCTTGAACACACGAGACAACAATGATCGAATTGCTGCCATTTTGTACTTCTCGGGAGCATAAGCGAAATATGGAATATGTACTCCTGTGTTAGTAGATTTCATGTGGAAATCGATATGAAATTCTCCAGACTGAAGAGTGACCTCAGTATCCAGAAATGTAATACTGTTGTTCTTACTCTCCTCAATAGTGAATTGGATGTTATCATCCACATTATTCAAAAAATTCAAAAAGGCGTTAGCTTCGCTTCTGTCTCTGACTATGACGAAGCAATCGTCCACATAACGACGATAAAAGAAAGGCAATTTGCCTTCGTACTTGTGAAATTTACTTTCTATCATGTATTGCGCAAAAGCAGCCATGGTAGGGCCAAGGTTTGAGCCCATGGCCATACCGTCCACCTGATGATAAAGTTTGCTATCAAAACTGAACAAAATGCTCGTGCAGGCCAGGTTCAATAAATGCTTTAAACCAATCTCGGATAAAGGAAAATCGTCATTAAAATCGATCATTGAGATGATGTGGTCAATGGTCTTTTTCACCGGTATGTTGGTGAACAGATTCTTCACGTCGAAACTATAAAGTTGAAAATCCTCATCTGGTAAAGAAAGTTTTTTCAAAGAATCCACAAACTGAAAGGTGTCTTTCAAATTGTATTTGGTGGGCACATTTTTTCAACAGCTCATCCAACCAAAGGGCAAGATTAGAGGTGTACAAGTTCCTCATACTCATTATGGGACGGTATGGTGGATTGACAGCGCATTTATGAATTTTGGGGAGCCCATATAAGCGAACAGGCTGAGACCCACTCGACCGAGCATTTTTGAAGATCTCCTCAGAAATAATCTTTTTTGATTTCAGATCTTGTAACTTGCGGTTATACCTATCCTCTTCAAGGATGAACGGCTCTTTTTTTTGAGCGCTTGTCAGGCTTATATATTTTAAATCTGCTCGAATCATTCAGAATAGTCTAAATCTTCTCCACGTAGGTACTTCTGTCATTGATTAATATTCCATTGCCTTTATCAAATTTCGATATAACCAAATCTTTCTTTTTGGCCAAATCCTTGATAGTTTTCAACCTTGATTTCCATACCTTGGAAACCCTGTGTTTATTGAAATAACTTTTGAAAGCATTTCTGATTTTAATCATTAAATACTCATTGATGGCAGCGCCTTCAGAATGCTTTATTTTGGAAACCAAATATTCGGCTTCGGCTTTCTGTTCATTTAAATTGATTTTTGAGTGGGGAAAGCACATAGAAAAGCCAAGTGCAAGCACTTCCTTTTCATTCTCATTTAAAGAAACGGAAGACAGATTAACTACTGAAGAGGAACGAATTTTCTCACGATGCGGAATAGCAGGTTTTTGAGAAACCTCGAGATTTTTCAACTTTTTTGACTGAACAGCTTGAATAATGAATTTGGTTTTAGCGACTTTGTGCTCGATGATCGACTTTACGATTTTTAAAGTTGCACCACTTATAGAAGTGTACAATTTGTCGAGTTCTATGGATTTTGTCTTTAAATCACGTTTCGTCTCACCGATCTGTTTTCGCAATGCTGACTCGTGTGATTTCTTGATACCCTGTTTTGAGGACTTGAGGAAGTTTGGAATCCTCATACTCAGAAACTTCGGTATTAGGTGACGCTCCTTGCATTTCTGGAGGAATTGTAATCGAAGATCAGCGCGGATGACTTTATCAGCAACCTTCACTCCGTTTTTCACCAACTGCTTAGTGTCTGGGCTCAAGGCCGGTTGAATTAAATTACAACAGATAGTGCCCAATAGGGTGCCCAATCGCTTCATATTTTTTCAATGCACAGCAAAAAGAATTGCATGTTCCGAACTAGTTTCGATGTATATTTACATCATCTTCAGCGGTTACAAAAGAGTCACAAAATTGCGTACAAGTCATTTTTATACAACATTGGATAAAATCAGCTTTCTCTTCATTTACATTTGCAATAAAAGTCGTCACCAAATCGAATACGTCACTTGTCACATGTCAACCGGTGTCATAAACACTCTACGTCACAATCTAAGTGATAGTGGAAAGGATCCGTTCCGTTCATTCGCAAGGCAGTCAGATATATATATATATGATATAAATATAATAAACGTTAAAAGTTTTTCAATACGTAACTATTAGTACTATAGTTTCACGGCCATTCGACCGATTGTCAAACGTTACAACTATGGAAAGAATCATTTTAAAGTCAGTATGAGAGATGATGGCAAGGTGTAGAGATAAATAGATGTTGTATATAAAACGTTCCATAAGATGTTCACAGATTATTTCATTGATGACAATAGGTATTTCTTTCTGGGCCTGCACGTTGAGATGATCTCCGTCTTCTTGTTCAGCATTTCCTTGCACTCCTTCGTTAAGATCTGGTACTTTTCTTCGAGATAAAGCATGCACTTTCGTGTTCCACATTATATTTTTTGTTGTTTTTAAGACGTTCCATTTGATGTTAGACTTCCTTGGTTTCTTTTCTCTCAGAGTCCAAACAAACTCGATAGTGTAGTTTCATTCTTAAATGTCTGTGTTTGTAAATACTTTTTATGATTGTTGTATCTTGTTGAATTCTTCTATTTTCCGTTGTCTTCTTAAATTTTCTTTTCGTCTTCTGTTGTACAGTTGCTTGATAGACAGTTGATTGGCTTGACAAATTTTACCATCTAAAGGGCAATGATTTTTTACTCTCTCTCTACAATTGCATGTTCTTTCTTCTTGATTTTTGTCTTCCTTTGGCTCCAATATTTTTGCATTGTTTTGATTGATTATTTGTGTCCATGTTTTTGCATGCAACTGTAGCATACTTTTATCAGTAACCCTATTTCTATTAAACAGCTTTCTGATCGTGATTCGTTGGGAAAAACCAATTTTCCGGAATATTTTCAGGATATTGGTTTTCACGCTTTTGCGTGTGGTGGGTTGAACCATTGTATTTTTCGCTTCCTTTTTGATTTTGTTGTTCACTCTGTTGATTGCAATTTTCAAGGTTTTGTCATATCCACCTTTTTTTGAGTGCATTTTGATTTTAGTCTTTGACTTTGATCGAATTCATTGAATATCAGATACAATGAGTTGTAAGTCTCGTTTCCATCATTTCGGGAAGATATCTTATGATTATTGGTGGGTGGTTGGAATTTTTGTCCACATATATTGTTGTATTGTTTGGTTTCACATATGGTCGGTGTTTACCGGATTTTAGGTCAAAGAAAATGTCAAGATATTCCGTTGTTTGTAAATTACATTTAACTGTAATCTTCAAATTTGAACCATTTCTTCAATCAAAAATATATATATATATACACCACTCGGTGTATGGGCCATCCACGGACAGTGTTTCTTAAATATTCTTATAATCTCCCTTAAGTCTTTCAAAATATTTCGAAGTATATATTTGTGTGGAAATGCATCTCTGTTGTATACTATTACTGTATTGTGTAAGGAAATTGAGATGCGCTTCAACAATGTGGTTGACTGTGCAATGATATTAAGTCCGGTAATAAGGCCTACACTTCATCGTTTCAAATTCTTTGGATGCTCGTGCTGTACACCAACGCAGTCAGCGTAGAATTAGTGTTTATGACTTACATTGATTATTCTTTTTATTTATGTTTCCGTTATTTCCATGTCCGTAAGTTTGTAACACACCAAACATTACAATCTGCGTAAGACTGCTCCAGGCAGGCCAACGTTATATTGTAAACCGGGTCAGATAATCCAAGCAATTTTTTGGAGGCAACTCCATTGAAAGACAAAATAAAACGTGATTTCCATATCATGTTGATTAAGTTTTAGAGACAGATGACGACATAGGCCTATGATCTGTCATGATAACTTGTCAATAAGTGTCTATCCATATTTGTCACCTTTAAAAATAGCATCGAATAAAATAATTAACCAAGCGTAGGCCTCCGTCTGTCCTGACAACTTGGTGACTCTGATCATAAAATTTATTGGATTTGATTAATTTCAGTTGATGAATGTACCCACGTCTCAGTAAAAATTGAATAATTAGTCACCTTTTGCTTATTCTTATGAACTGCCAGTAATTTGTAGGATTTATGACTACGAGGAATAATATGAATGTTGCTCACATCTGTACATGACTCTTTGTGCTATATTTTTGAGAGATTCAACCTGATTCAAAAGTGTACCTTATTACCCGACTTATACGGATAATGCGGTCCAATTGTTACTATTTAGTCATTGTCAGACACAAGCAGTAGGAGAAGTCAAGGAAAGCATCATGCATAAGATGAACAATATAGGCTACATCTTTATAGCATTCATATAAAAGTTTGAGAACCCGTGAATGTATTAAACGCCAGGCTCCGATGAAATATCCCGCTTCATCCACTTTTATAGAAAATTCTTCGTCAACATTTATGTTTGAAGAATTCTTTGTCAACATTGTAGCTTTCTATGGAAGACTACAATGCTGTATATTTTCTCACAATTTAAAAAAGTATTTTTCCTTCATTCTCATTAAAATTTCATTCACACTGCATTCTATTTCTATGTAATTTTGGATAATATAGTTGAAAAACTTCTCGACACTTGTGCCTAGATCAAAATCTAAGGCTAAAATGAATCGAAAAACAACACATAATAGGTGGATTATGTCTTATTATGGTCAATGAATGTACCCTTTCAGCTGTCATTCAGCTTATGCACATTGTTGCCGTCAAATGCTAGTGTTACGTGGCGCTTTACGTCCCCCTCTAGATCCACCATCGATATCTACATTCACCATTCACATGTAGCTACATGCAGATAAAAGCTGACTAGCCTACTTATTATATCGTCTTTCCATTGAGCGCTACTGCATTTAGGCATGCAAACGAAAATGAAAAATATAGAGACATTGTAGAAAACAGAAAATGTTGAAAAATTCTAATCTGGCAATAAATAGGCTATTCCGGTGTTTTCAGAAGGTCTGTATACAATGTCATCATCATTCAGCACCTTATTCCCTTCAAAAGTCAAATCAACGGTAGGTTACTTTTACTTTACTCCCCTGACCTCACATCAATATCTCAGGCAGGGGTTGGAAATTTTAATTGCAATTTTGTGTTGTGATCCTTTGTTAGCAATCAATTACTTTAATTGCATCACGTGAACAATCAATTATTTTCAATTACATTTGGTCGTTACGGAAGGAGATACCAAATCGATTATCCTTTTTGACCACACGCATGTTACATTCAGAATACATATAGGCCTACGAAGATGAATGTCATGCAAATATGTAAACGAAAATAGAGAATCTAAAAGCACTGACAACAACATTCAGGTACTTCTATTCTCCCCCCCCACATTTCTGTTGTTGACACCCGGAAGTGCTGCATCGTCAACGATCTTCTCTTGCTCTTACCTGATCTCACTAACGTGGCATAGCGTTGAGTGTGTAAAACTCCGCTTATTTGACTTGTAGAACATTCACAGCCTCAGAATTAGACAACTGTTCGTCATTTGCCTGTACATAACAATCCCACGACGTTCATGATTGCAGCTGTACCTTGTATTCTAACTGAGTATCCAAGGTACCAATCATTCATCCCAGGGTGCAAGCAAGACTTCTCGGTCGTGTTGTAGTGTCACTCAGTGAAAGATCAAGTCTATTCTAAACCCAATGTGACTAACTTCGGCGAAATTTGATGATTTTGAAAAACTTGAAAAATGTGGGGGGGAAAGAATAGAAGTACCCAACATTCATAATAATTCATAAGCCTCATTCAGTATTTTCTTCAGGGTGAATACTTTTCACGCTCCAACACTGAAACATAACCACTCTTGGCCATCGCATTGGTCTGCTTCATCAGATTCGCTATAGTTTAAATGCAATCCATGATTGTTGAGTGAAACATACGCTTGCTGAGAGAATTTTGAGTTAAAAATTAAATAAATGCTATAATACAAAGAGAATTAAGCCGAATTTTCTTCGTTCTAAATACGAGCAAAACTATCATACATTTATCGACTGCTCATCTTCTACAATAATCTGCAATTGATTGAAATGATTAGCACCTGGTCCAATCAATTAATTGCAGTAAATTTTTTTCCATCCCCTGATCCTAAGTGCCCAAACTGATGAACTTAATTCAATTTTCACCTAGCTTAGTGGGAACACCATTTTTCATTATTTCAGCTGACGAAGTTTTGTTTCCCAAACATCATTGTATGAATCCAGTACCTGCACATATCGGTTTAATAACCAGGAAGTCACTTACTTAGAGCACTTCCGCCATCACGAGGTTTGATGTCATGACCAACGTAGACAGTTTCATATTTGCCACATGCTGTACAATTGTCTAATTGTGGGACTATCGTGAGGGGCTTAGGTCTCCCCAACGTCCTCTGATCTGATGTGGAGGTCAGCTCATACAAGCAGTCGAAGTAGCCAGCAGCGATTGGGTAAACATTACAGCTGTAACACTTTACTCCTTCGGCTGAAAGAATGATATAGAAACATTGACATTACTTCGTCTATCCCGAAGAAGGAAATTCGAAATTATTCTTACCTCGTGAAGAAAAAGAAACGATAAAAGCAAAGAGCACAACGCACCACCCAGTATCACACATGCTGAACGCAGCCATATTGAAAACAGAATGACGTGAGTAAAGCAACTGGCTAGCAAACAAACGCGCGTTTATATTGTGATTCGTTTCTGCGTAGCTATTGTTAGATTGTAAAGGTACGCACGCGTGATGCAAACGTCACCATGGTGTCGACAGAGAGGGAATTCCCTTCTGCACTCCATTATTTGCTTGCTGGCTGTCATGTTAGTCGTTTTGGTTATATTAAACACGACTTCAAAGTCGATTAGTTAACACCGTAGGATATTGCAGTTACCAATGTGCACTAGAACATAATTTGTGCAGTTGTAGAATGAAATGTGCAGTACTGTTTCTTTATCTTTGCAGTTCCGAAGATGTAGAGAGGCAAACAACTTGATGATAAAATGCCGCGTAAAAAGGATGAGGAGATAAGAAATATTATTTCAAGAATTCTGCTAAAATGAGCAAAAACACTACCAAATAGAATTTGTTGTAAATTCACGAGTAGGCCTACCTACTACATGACTGTTTTTTCAGACTACATGACTGTTGAAGTCGACGAACGATGCATTATGGAATCTCTTCTTTGGGGAGTTCTTTTCGGAAGTTCAGTTCACCGATGATGCACTGCTTTGATGCTGCTGCTTTTGGCTGCTAAGAATGATTTTGTAAGAGATATGACTTAATAAGAGCTAAAGAAACTGCAAAAAGAACTATACAACATTACAACTATAGGGCTTAAAGAAGTAAAGCATAGTCTGTGTCACAAGAAACTGCGATGTAACCGAAAAATAGAAAAATCCGTCACCAGACTTAACTGAGTGATTCGCACCATCTTCTATATGATTGATTTTATTTCCGAAATTAAGAGATTTCAAAATTTAGGAATCAGCCATTTTTCCGACAGGTGAAAAAACCAATACAATTATAAAAATCGATAAGGAGGAATCCTAAAAATGTCATGGCTTCCACAAACTATTGATTTCTGCCGGCAATTTGCCTGATCATGGCATGCCTCGTATCATGTCTTTCTTGATCAGTAAAATTTGGTAATTAGCTACTTTCAGAATTCTGGACGCATCCCGAGAAAGGGCTGAGAAACTAGAATGTATCGTCGAAATGTCTATTTGATATTTCTATAAGTCTCTCACGACGAACACCTGTAACGTAAAATATCAAAATACCTTTTATATTGTGGATGGTTAAATAGATGTCTCAACTTTCTAAGGGATGAGATGTATGTAGGCCTGTGATGGGCCATCAGACAATTAAAAAAAGTGAACTTTGTTTTTTTAACTGTAGTCACCTGTCAAAGCTCTGGAAATCCATAAATTAGAGTGTGAACCTCCATGAGATATTATTTATTTATTTAGTACACCAATAAGTGCAAGGAGCACCAAGGCAACACAGGAAATACATTCAGGAGGGAACAATTAGAAGTTACAATAAAACATAAAAAGCTTTCGTTTAAACTGTTTCACCGTTTAAATGTTCACAATATCGTCGGGGAGGCGGTTCCAGTCTATTAGAAATTTTCTTGATATAAAACTCAAATATTTCAACTTGTGTCCCTTGTGACTGAAAAAGGGTTCAATTTTCTGCTTCAGTTATCTGAACACAATGCTACACAACTTCCTGCATGCACAACTTGAGCATTCGACTGTGATCACAAGCTCGACAGCGTCGATCACTTCAAATCAGTAGGACACGCATTTAGTTTGCGGAACGTGTCGAGGTTAAGGATTGTTGTAGGGCCTACCTGAAAGTTTCTTTCTTCTTTAGTTATTTCACTTATTGGTAGAGACTGCGTGGAAAATTCGACTGAGTTAGATCCTTCCATTCATTCATGTAGGCTCTCCTCCTCCATAAGACACATGCTACTGAATAATTTCTTCTCAGCAGTATTGTAATTTTACTATTGTGTGTACGGAGAAAAATAATAAGGCATAAAAAATACATTGATTCAACCAATGGATTCAACATGTTTAGTTATAGAAGAATAAGATAACAAATTACAATATATGTGGCTCGTTTGTCTTTGCAGCATTAATCTACACAAATCTAATCTATCGATCTAGCAGGTTTTCTAAGCAGCGAAGTCTGCTGATCTTCAGACTTGAGAAGACTGCATTCCATAGGGTTGCTTACAAATTTACCTGTGCTACAAGGCCCATTATAGCCCAGTGAAATTTAGATAGGTGTGTACTTCATGCTGGTTTCCAGGAGATTTGAAGGAATTAGCATGATTTAGAGAAGCATCACGTAGGCCTACAGTATTCAGCTTCCACACCACACTTCATTTAGGCTTATACCTACACTTCTTCAAGGTGGGAGATGGAAGCTGTGATGATAGGCCTACGAGTATTACATATTTTTCTACTAGTATTTATATTTATAGTAAATATAAATTATATTTTCCAGAGAAATTACAGGAAAAATTGGAAATTTTGCGCGCAACGAAATTGTTGTCGGTCAAATAAAATATACAATAATGCCGGTTCGATCAATAATGCGCTATCTGATTTCGAATGCAGATGCAGTTTGAATAAATTGCATGGTGAATTGGGAAATTTCTTAGAATTATATACGGGAAAATATTTATCGTGAAGTCTATCGGATAACGACAAATACAGAAGACCATTTTAGGCCTGTCTAAGTATATAGAGCTAGGCTAGGTGCACCAACTCAACATTTATAAATATGCCTACTAAAGTCCTCTCAAAGATGTCACTCAAATGCAAAAAGTCACCATATTTTACAATCACAACTAAAATAAGGCAATCATTGCAGGTACGAGTATATGCCTAAGAATTAACAAAGATAGGCTACATGCAAAAATGGTCTTTCAATTCAGAGTGTCCGCTCAGAGCAGCATCAGTTTAGTCTTTTTTGCGACGTTTCTTCAATAAAAGTTCACGTTCTCTCTCTCACAGAAAGCATATAGGCCTATGGCCTTCCGCCAGCATGCCACGCTGTCTCTTTCACACGCGAGCAGACACTTAGGTGACATGCCTCGCGTACTGGTAATTCACGTGTAATTCAGCACCCCAAGCATCCGTGGTTAAAGACATTCTATTCTTCTATACGCGCGTACATACGCGCTGCACCAAGAGTTAGCAATCACGTGATCTGATGATGCTAAAACATGGGGAATGTTTATGAATACGCGCGGGCGAGCGTTTCAAGTTTAATTGCGCGTCGTTGTCTGCGTTGCCGCTTGAACCACGGATGAACCGCTAAGCATGTTCTGTCTTCCCTGAGCATGAAATTGAGGTCTTATCACATTGTTTAGCCTCTGATACATGCAGACACATGAGACGCAAAGTCTATATAACAGGACTATGCCGACAGATGTTGCAGCAAGGTCACGTGTTTAGGGTCATGTGTAATTACGCGTAGTTAACGCGTGAATTACGCGTGATTGAGCGTGGCATGTCACCTAGTAGAGTGATCGGTCGATCCTATATCCTGACTTGGCTCTTATCATATATCATCCTCACTTTTTGTTCTATCATCACGCCAACTTGAAGTTAATTAACATATTATGCTGGGAGAGGTGAATAAGGCCCACCTAACAGACTCAGAGCTCTGCAGTCTTGAATTTTTGATCAAATACTACGAATTCATATTCAAATTACATGTTGACATGTGTGAGAAGTTCATGTCGATTATTTCGAAACTTCTGGTGTACGAGCAAAAAGATGAAAAATCACCGAGTGGGCCTTATTACCGACACGTGTAGGTAATAAGGCCCACTTTTATTTTTATTTAATGTTTTCAATTTACGTAGCTTATAAGTCATTTCTAACATGTGGCTATTTACAATGGATTGTATTCACCTTCTGGTTCGCAAATTGGTATAATGAGATTAGATCTAATATGTTCTTGTGATTCAAAGTTGGGACTTAAGTTAAGCCCCTATGTAAAAAAAGATAAACCAAAACTGTTCATTCAAATACATCGACTTTTATTGAAAAACAAAAGATATTTTTAACACGAGGAAAAAATAACTATATGATGGTGAAACCAGGGAATTATAGATTATATCTTTTGTTACGGGAAGAACAACAACGTCGCACTACTGACATAATGAGGGTTACTTTCATTAGTAGTTTAGAACACTACCACTCATGCTACCTAAGTCAAGATACTAAATCGCTATGTACAACTATTAATTGCATATCATAACTCATGTATATACGCATATCCCCATCTTTATACACTATATAAATAATGAAAGCAATGAAGAATATGACAAGAAAATTTATTACAGTTTGCAGCATTTCTCTACAGTTTCCTGTCTTTTTTACATAATTTTACAATATTTACAAAAATTCGTGTTAAAACATTCATCCAACAAATAAGAAAATATTGCAAGAACTATTTTCAGAAAATGAAGGAATATTTACATGGTTTGACAACCATTGTGTACATCAAAAATCACTCTGAAGTTTCCTGCATTTTTTTGTAATACTTGCCGACTCATCTTTTGTGTTCACTCGTTTTTGTTCATTCTTTAACAAACAATTGTACATTCGTGTGAGAATATGGTCAACAGCAATATGATTTGATTTACATCTGGTCGATATATTACAGAATTTACGCATCATTACATCAGATGTTGCTTTCACAAACAGAGAGCGATGATTTTGCTTTGAAAGAAAACGTGATTTCGAAACATCATTGTCAAAAATGACAGCGTACACTATGACAGAAATGACACAAAATGACAGATGATACACTATCTAATTCCCTGGGTGAAACCTTGTATTTGGTAATGTATTAATTGGTATTGTATAATCTCTCTATTATATTATCAGTCATAAACACAGACTTTATAGGCCTACACTGGAACAGTCAGGACAAACAAATAGGAACTCATCTTCGTCACTTCCATGACTTAAACCAACACAATCTAGTTAATTGTGTGTACCCAATTAGTCATCACATGCTATACACTGTCTCATAGGCCTATCTAACTTTTCATCTTCCTCACAAATTTTGCAATCCCATCCCGGGTTGAAAAAACCAAGATAATTTATCTAATATATGATTGATGGTGATAGATTTTATAAATATTAGGTAATTGTTTTGTAAAACAATCAAATACTTCATATTTGATATTTTTTAATAATCTTAGATACATATTTGATTATTATTTGACAAATATTATCATAATCACTTAAATGCTCAAATCTGAAACATTTTACAAATATTTATAAATTAATTTGTCTAAATAACAAAAATATTTCTGCATACTTACATGCTTATCTAAACAGAGCAGTGAGTTCTAAACTTATCTGTTGGGCTACCCTGATGACAATGTTTGCGTCAAATGATATAAAAATCACAACTTTTTATCACTGGCCAGCAGCTGGTGTTAAAACGGAACCGAATCTCCAAGACAAATACGTGAACAATTAAATTGCCATTAACTAATTGGTGCCATTAAGAATTGCAATTGATGGCTGCCATCAAATAATGGCAATTAATTCATTGCTTCGATGCATTTAAATTTGATAGATTCCGATTAGCCCTTAACCCAATTTAATTAAGTATGCAATCATTTTTTTACAATTCTGAGGTTAGAGTGACTGACTTGTCGGTCAGCAAATTAAAAGAGGTATCATTTGTACAGCACCACATCAGCTGGAAGCTGTTTTGTCTCCTGCTACGTTCGAACATCCATTAGGGGATGTTTCATAATGTAACTTGTACTAGCGTCGTAGCAGAAGCGTGTCGGTCTAATGGTCTTCACATCACATTGAAGTCGATGTAATTGATTTCACAGACAAGCACAAACAGCATCCCATCTTTCCCATACTTTGTTAATGCTTAAAGTTCTACATTATGAGCGTTTGCTTCTCCTTTTCATGTCTTTCGAGGACTACTTCTGTTAATGCGATCGAGTGACGTCAAGCTTGCCTCACACTTTTTAGATCATTGCCTTATACAGTGACTCACGCATAGTGTGCGCGCGCCCCCGCCGTCTATGGCGCGCATTGACTTACTTTGCTGTCGTTTCCTTTAACAATGCGTGACCATTCTTGTACGCGCGTTTCGATGTGCGTTCCTCAGTCGAACAGTAGCGCAGTGAATCGTGAAGCATCACTGGATGCCAGCAAATTTTCTTGATGATTCTATGCATTGGAAAATTCTGATTTCGTGAAACTTCTTCGAATTATACGAAATATGATTGAAGATGTGTGAATCGAATACCTGTGTGACTCAATTTCTTCCGATTCTATCAAATTTAAGTGCGGATAAGGAAACGGATGCCACGTCAAAAAAGGTGAGACGATGAGTCGCACTACAAACCAGCTGTTATTCCATAAGTGAGTTAAATTGTATTTTAGCCGTAAACGTGCACCTTCATGGTTTCCTTTTTGGTCTAATGTGCTCCAGATTGTCGAAAAAAGTGAATATACTTTTCTAGACCTACGGAACTATTTTTTTTATTTAAAAACATCCTCACAGTGAATAGTTTTTTGAAATTCAATGTGAAGGTCAAGCGTCACATCGTTTTCAGTGTGATCATTTTTATACTGTGCTTCATTTGAGGGTTCCATTTCTTTTCTGACTCCGATCCAAAGTGCTCTGATCTGGGTTGCATTCATTGGTCATGCCGCATGCGAGAGATAGGAGAATGTAGCGCGGCTGTTTTAGTCTGGGTAGGAATTCAAAAAAAAAATGCCTATGTTTTCCTCATAATTCATCCGGTGGATGTAAGGTAGGGCCTACGTATTGGGTCTACAGCATCAAGGTTTCAAGTAGTATCAGGTAAGGAAATTAAGCAGTTCTATCTTGATCATCAGGTAATCATGTAAATTGGCAATTAGTGAGTGAGATAATATCAATTTTATAGTTGTCTTGCTAAAATTATGAATTAATGAAAATGAAAAATAAGATAGCCTATTACAATAGGCACTTTATAAAATGAACCGTCACATGAGGCATTGAAATTTTCTCAACTACTGAAACGAATCTTATTAATGCGCACATTCTGCGGTCATGGGGTCAAAGTAATTCGGAAAGCAGCGCCACTGTACTTGGCTCATAAAACATGTTTGAGACGAATCTTAGGTGGGTACTTGCTTTCTTTTAGATGATGCCCTTGCATTAATCCAAATGGTCCCCCATCCCCTGATTAAGTAATAAAATGCTCAAGTTAGATTAAATGGCTGACCAAATCGACCTCACGTGTCATTCTGGTTATAAATATAAAGGTAAGTCTTTTAATTTTCATGCCGACACATATGTCAGAGCTTCCGAATGCTTTGTAAATAATCCTGGAATATTTGTGGCAAATGAAATTGATCGACAGTCGCGGGAATAATTATAATTTAATTATTACTGAGACTATTGTGAAGTATACGAATATACATGTATGCACTTGAGAACAGTTGCGTTCTTAAAATTTTTTTGACTTGTGTTGTGCATGCAATATATTATATACTCACTGACATAAATAATGAAACCAACTATCATTGACTTGAATGGAAGTTTGTTTCATTTTTTTTTATGGTTTGAGATGATATCTCGCTTTCTATGTATCACCATTGAACTCCATATGATAAGGGAAATGATATAGGACCATCAAATTTCAAAATTTGATATTGATCACAGTAACAGCTAGAAGTTGAACAGAATCACAACCTACTGCTGACCAGATTTGACTTATGAAATGGCGCACGATAACTTTACCAGAGGAATGGCAATTGGGATGATGCGTTGTGGGCAAAGTTCTACAACTGTTGCGAAAGAATTGAAAATTTCAAGGGTCGTTGTATGGAGGTGGTGGTGTCGTTGGAAAGCAGAAGGAAATGTGGAAAAGAAGAACGGATCAGGAAGACCAAGGGTATCATGCAAGCGGACAGATGCACGCTTAATTTTAGCTGCTAAAAGAAACAGATTTGTGTCCGTCCCGAAGCTAATTGTGTACTGGAAGGTTGCTGGGAACGTTGTCTGTAGCGTTCGAACTGCATATCGAAGAGAAGCTGGTATACAGTCTCGACGAACCGCTGTGAGAATTCCGCTGAGCCTGGAAAATCGAAGGAGACGAGTGACGTGGTGTCAAGGTCATCAGTCGTGGAGTGACAGTCAGTGGGAACGTGTGATTACTCTCGATTTCAACGATGGTCGGATCCGTGTTCATCGCTTGCCAAGTGAACGATTTGCTCCATGTTGCGTCAAAGAACACGACCGGTACGGCGGCGGTAGTGTCATGGTTTGGGCCGGTATCTGGCACAATGGAAAAACACCAGCAATCGTAGTGAAAGGAACATTGACAGGACAGCGATATGCCGACGAGATCGTGACACCGGTCGTGGTTCCAGCAGTGACATCGAATCAATTGATTTTTCAGGATGACAACGCAAGGCCCCATCGCGCTTCAGTGGTCTCTAACAGGATAGCAAGCAGTGGAATCCCAACCTTGGAATGGCCCTCACGTTCTCCCGACCTCTCCCCCATCGAGCACTGCTGGGATGAACTTGGTCGCAGAGTGAGGGAGAGGTACAACCACCCACCAGTGTCTTTGAAGATGTTGGCCGACAGACTAATCGAGCAGTGGAACCTCTTAGACCTGGCATTCATCCAGCGACTGTGCTCATCCATGCCCTCATGCATCGATGCCTGTTTGGATGCTCGCGATGGTCACACCCGTTTCTAACTTAAGTTGATAAAATCATGAGTATCAAATTAAATGTTTTTGAGTAAAGCATTCGAGTTCTCCTTTTACAAACAACAAACAAACGTACAGTACAACCCAGTTTAAGTCATAAGTATTCATATCAGGACTTGTTTCATTCTTTTTGTCACTGAGTATAATTATGTGTGAATCAATCTGTTGAATATCTATTTCATACTTCCTACAAATTGTCACATTAAGTGTATTTTGAACCAGTCGTCACATGTGAATTAATTGTGCCATGTAAGTCATCATGTAAATTGATTGCAAATCCATGTTTGTCTATGATAATTTGTCCCATAATTTGTTCAATCAGTATCAAAGCCGAAGACTTTCTGAAATTGCCTATAGAACATGTAAATCTTTTAATCATGTGATGTTAAATGTTGCTTTTTTTACAAGAATACTATGAAAGTTCACAAATTGTGCCTTCGCAGATGCTTTACAAACTTGCGTTTTTTGCATTCAAATCTATATCTTTACTCTGTATTTTAGACGTGAATCGTTGTCCTATGAATCAATACTGAAAATACGAATGGATTTAACCAAATCAATTCAATGAGTTCGACCGTATGGCAATTGGGAGCTTTTGATCACTCTGTGGGCCTACATATGCTACTGAGAGGTGAGTTGGTTGAGTAGTTTCTTGCACATTTTTGTCACTGTCTCCGAATGTTGTGGTTTTGCAGTGATGCTATAATGAGCTGCTAATCCTTTAGAACATTTCGTGGCAGTATGACGTTGAACAACAATGTTTTTTGTATTTTATGTAAATGTTAAATGTTGGCATGGTCAAGGAGTGGTAAACGAATAAAACTATTTATAACTGTAATTAGTAGCTTTTGATTTTGCAATGTTGACATTCTATAGTTCGACATATATATATATAAATACGAAATGTGCTCTCCTGCCCCACCGAGAATTGTACTCTCCTGCCCCACTTGTACATGAAGGGACCAGGGCCTACAACAATCGTCGGACCAGGCATTTGGAGGTGCTCTGACTGTCATATATCTTCATTCATATCAGTACATATCACAGCACAATCATATTCCGCAAAAGCTAACTCTAAATATGAAAATTGAGGGCCTACAGCAATCGATCGTCGGACCAGGCATTTGGAGGTTCTCTGACAGCCATAGCACTTCTTTCACATCAGTACATATCAATGCACAATCATATTCCGCAAAAGCTAACTCTAAATACGAAAATTGAGGGCCTACAGCAATGGACGGACCATGCATTTGGAGGTGCTCTGACTGTCATATATCTCAGTACATATCACAGCACGATCATATTCCGCAAAAGCTAACTCTAAATACGAAAATTGAAGGGACCAGGGCCTACAGCAATCGTCGACCAGGCATTTGGAGACGCTGACAGCCATAGAACTTCTTTCACAACAGTACATATCAATGCACAATCATATTCCGCAAAAGCTCATACGTGGGGCAGGAGAGTCAGTGGGGCAGGAGTGCACATGGGGGCAGGAGCGTACAGTTGTGGGGCAGGGGCGTACATTTCATATTCGTCCGTGGGGCAGGAGAGTACAAGTGGGCAGGAGAGTACAATTCGGTGGGGCAGGAGCGCACATTTCGTATATATATATATATATATATATATATATATATGTATATATATATATATATATATATATATATATATATATATAGTGAAAAGTTGAAATCCAAAAATAGCAATATAGATACGAAAAAGAAAATCCCAATCTCGAAGATCAAAAACTAAAATGTCCACCAACCGGTTGCGTCCGTTTACGGACTTGTCAAGGTGGTAAATGAATTTCTATTACCGGTACATAAATTTAATAGCACAGGAAATTTCAAAATCTAAACATGATTATGGACATAGCAATTATTACATAGACATGAATTATAATCGTTTATCATGGGGCATTGGTAATTTGGTCTGGTTTTTACAGATCTATGTCTCCAATTCTTTGAGTTACTACGCCAATCATTGGGTCTGCAGTAACTAAAGTAATCATAATTGTCTGTATCCCTTTTTCTCCAATCTGTTCTCATTGAGTTATTTGTATTTTGTTTATATCTCTTATTCTCGTTCCTTTTATTTGTTTGTTTCCATTTACTTGAGCTGTTGATTTGTATTAAATGTTGGTCCGAGTAGAAGAATGGTTCTTTATCTGCCCAAATCATTATACTGTTTGTTTCTTCCTTTACAGTAATTTCTTTCCATAGATTGATTTGTACTTTTGATTCTTGTTCATCGTAATGTTGATTTATAAATTCTATCATTTCTTTATCAATTTTCTTTACTATTTGTTCTTTCACATTAGCGGTTAATTTCAGTCTTTTAATTTCATGTTCGCATTTAGTAATACAAAAATCTTTTCTTAAGATATTTATACCCTCGGTATGCTGTTTGACAGGCTCTTTGAACAGTTTTCTTGGTATCTTCGGAGTTTCTTCTTTTAGAGCTTTTTGGTAAATATTTGCAAGAGAAATGTTCCTATGCACCTCATAGAAGGCGAATTTGCGTTGTTGCAATCTTTTACTCCAATCTAGAGTAGGTACACTTGCCTTCTTGATTTCTTTTGATAGGCTCCTTACTTCTCCATTCATTCCGTTAATTTCTTTTTTCAAATCTGTAATACCTTGTGATTCCTTCGATTTTTTACATTCAATTTTGATCTCAGTTATGTCATCACGAAGAACTGTTAATATGAATGAACAAAGGTCACCAAATCTTGTTCTTAAAGAATCTAATTTGCTATTTAATATATCAATTTTCTTTTCCAAGCGCTGACCTAATCCTTGTGCTCAATTATTAGTAGATGATCGACTAAATCGGGGATCCATTTTTGTTAAAATATATAGTGAAAAGTTGAAATCCAAAAATAGCAATATAGATACGAAAAAGAAAATCCCAATCTCGAAGATCAAAAACTAAAAAGTGTACCTACTCTAGATTGGAGTAAAAGATTGCAACAACGCAAATTCGCCTTCTATGAGGTGCATAGGAACATTTCTCTTGCAAATATTTACCAAAAAGCTCTAAAAGAAGAAACTCCGAAGATACCAAGAAAACTGTTCAAAGAGCCTGTCAAACAGCATACCGAGGTATAAATATCTTAAGAAAAGATTTTTGTATTACTAAATGCGAACATGAAATTAAAAGACTGAAATTAACCGCTAATGTGAAAGAACAAATAGTAAAGAAAATTGATAAAGAAATGATAGAATTTATAAATCAACATTACGATGAACAAGAATCAAAAGTACAAATCAATCTATGGAAAGAAATTACTGAAAAGGAAGAAACAAACAGTATAATGATTTGGGCAGATAAAGAACCATTCTTCTACTCGGACCAACATTTAATACAAATCAACAGCTCAAGTAAATGGAAACAAACAAATAAAAGGAACGAGAATAAGAGATATAAACAAAATACAAATAACTCAATGAGAACAGATTGGAGAAAAAGGGATACAGACAATTATGATTACTTTAGTTACTGCAGACCCAATGATTGGCGTAGTAACTCAAAGAATTGGAGACATAGATCTGTAAAAACCAGACCAAATTACCAATGCCCCATGATAAACGATTATAATTCATGTCTATGTAATAATTGCTATGTCCATAATCATGTTTAGATTTTGAAATTTCCTGTGCTATTAAATTTATGTAATAGAAATTCATTTACCACCTTGACAAGTCCGTAAACGGACGCAACCGGTTGGTGGACATTTTAGTTTTTGATCTTCGAGATTGGGATTTTCTTTTTCGTATCTATATTGCTATTTTTGGATTTCAACTTTTCACTATATATTTTAACAAAAATGGATCCCCGATTTAGTCGATCATCTACTAATAATGGAGCACAAGGATTAGGTCAACGCTTGGAAAAGAAAATTGATATATTAAATAGCAAATTAGATTCTTTAACAACAAGATTTGGTGACCTTTGTTCATTTATATTAACAGTTCTTCGTGATGACATAACTGAGATCAAAATTGAATGTAAAAAATCGAAGGAATCACAAGGTATTACAGATTTGAAAAAAGAAATTAACGGAATGAATGGAGAAGTAAGGAGCCTATCAAAAGAAATCAAGAAGGCAAGTGTACCTACTCTAGATTGGAGTAAAAGATTGCAACAACGCAAATTCGCCTTCTATGAGGTGCATAGGAACATTTCTCTTGCAAATATTTACCAAAAAGCTCTAAAAGAAGAAACTCCGAAGATACCAAGAAAACTGTTCAAAGAGCCTGTCAAACAGCATACCGAGGGTATAAATATCTTAAGAAAAGATTTTTGTATTACTAAATGCGAACATGAAATTAAAAGACTGAAATTAACCGCTAATGTGAAAGAACAAATAGTAAAGAAAATTGATAAAGAAATGATAGAATTTATAAATCAACATTACGATGAACAAGAATCAAAAGTACAAATCAATCTATGGAAAGAAATTACTGAAAAGAAGAAACAAACAGTATAATGATTTGGGCAGATAAAGAACCATTCTTCTACTCGGACCAACATTTAATACAAATCAACAGCTCAAGTAAATGGAAACAAACAAATAAAAGGAACGAGAATAAGAGATATAAACAAAATACAAATAACTCAATGAGAACAGATTGGAGAAAAAGGGATACAGACAATTATGATTACTTTAGTTACTGCAGACCCAATGATTGGCGTAGTAACTCAAAGAATTGGAGACATAGATCTGTAAAAACCAGACCAAATTACCAATGCCCCATGATAAACGATTATAATTCATGTCTATGTAATAATTGCTATGTCCATAATCATGTTTAGATTTTGAAATTTCCTGTGCTATTAAATTTATGTACCGGTAATAGAAATTCATTTACCACCTTGACAAGTCCGTAAACGGACGCAACCGGTTGGTGGACATTTTAGTTTTTGATCTTCGAGATTGGGATTTTCTTTTTCGTATATATATATATATATATATATATATATATATATATATATATATATATATATATATATATATATAATTGAAACTGATCAATTGAAAATTTTACCAGCGCTTCAGGTTTAGAAATCAAGTTTTTAATATATTTTGATAAAATACCAATTACATTTTTGGAAGCATTACAGAGATTTGATAGAAATTTGACGAATTATTTTCATATTAGATAAATAGTATAATAGATATGATACTAATATAGTTATTTTGATACTTTTTAGATGAGTATTTGATAAATATTATATGTATTTAATCCTGAAATGATAAGTTTAATATGATTTTCATCTTAAATTGATAGATTTGATAATGATTTAATTAGTATGGTTAAAATTTGTGAAATTTTTGTCAATTCTTTGGTTCAGGATTTGCCTAATATTACTGAAACTAACTCGGTTTTCTCGTTCCTGGCATGATTCATTGCCAGCTTGTTCATCTTTCCTACAACTAAGCTCGGTCCTACTGTTTTGCTTCTTGGATAGAACAGGTGCTTGCTTAACCCATTAGATCCCGAATACAGAAGCCGATGAAATTTCAATGTATTTTTTGGAAGAATAGAGTAATTATGGACTAAATAAGCGGTATTTCCTCAAACTTTGAATATGATGCATACAGTATCAGATTTACAGACATGTTCCACTTGTGGAACATTAGGATCTTCTGACTATTATCTGGCTTCAATCGTTTAGTCAGAAGATCCCAATGTTCCACAAGTGGAACACAGTCTTTTTCTCTCGTAATTCTTTTGTAGCGTTCTCATGAATACTTTGCCATATATATACAACGACCACCAAAAGAGTTTCTGTTGCTTATTGTGCCTTTTTTGGAAATATTAGGTCCAAATTTTTTCTTAGAATTTGCAAATTTCCAAAATCTGAGTATATTTGTTTACGCTGAATGCTTCAAACTGTCAGATGTCATCAGAGATGAATCAAGAAGAGGTGTGGAAGCCGATAAAGCAATGCGAATGTAGCATTACTCCGCACTTTCGACATAAGATTTTCGTGTTCTTTTTGCACAACTTGCAACGGGATTACCGACCGGCTGGTATGGGCAAATGGCCGCTGAAATATCTTCGCTCCTCCTTGATCGGTTTCCTTGACGGTCCTGATCGGCGTGCTCGTTTCAGCGTCTGAGCAAGGAGTATGCGCACGATGTTCCTGAAATCCAAAAGATATGGGCCTGCTTTTTATACGCACGTGCATTCCATTGCGAAATCTAAGCATATTACTAGGATGTCGTCTGAGACGCATGATTATAGGCCTACTTACCTTCTAAAATCGAGATGTGAGAGGTTTCCGTTGAGAGCCCGGTGCAGTCTCCATCCCGCAACGACCGCCATGTTCAGGAAGTTTGCGAACAGGTTCCACCACCACTTGTTCCGCATTTGTGGTCTGTATTCGCTCAAGAATCAATCGAGGAAATCGACGCCGCTCATATTTTTATTATACCGGTGGATGAGAAAAGGTAAGTGAATAGATGACCTCTTCTTCTCCTTTGACACCCATCGGTTTGCCGCTTGGAGAGGAGAGACGGCTTCAAAGTTGCTCACAGCAACTACTGGTCTGTTATCATTCCACTGGCATACAACGACCTGACCATCACTGAAACAAGAGTGGTGCCCTCTCGGTTGCTTTTTGATTTCTTGCTTTGACATCAAAGGACAATGCTCGGTACGATTTTCCATGACCGTTCCCGTACATCGCAAATTGTGCTCGGTCTTCAGCTTTCGAAAAAGGCTAGTGGAGCTGAAGAAGCGATCCATGTAGAGGGTGTGTTCCTCCTTTGAATCGAGGCACTCCGTCAAATTCAGCACTACTTGCTCTCCCAAAGGTACATGCAATGTATTGTTTTTCTTTCCGGTATAGACTTCAAATTTGAAAGGAAATCCACTTGAAGACGCAAGCACCCAAATCTTGAAGCCAAATTTGACTGGCTTTCCTTTTATGTACATTTTGCAGCTGTGCTTTCCGTAGTACGGGACCATCTGTTCGTCCAGACTCAAGTCTCTTTCAAATACACCGAACTGCAGCAAATCCTTTGAAAAATATCTAGAAAACCTTATCGCTTGGATCGTGGCATGCGTTATCGGACAAGTGAAAAAGCGTTTTATATCTTGGAATCTGTTCCTGGACATTTTTTCATATACAACTGACACTCCCACATCTTCGTCAGTGCTCCAAAAAGTCTTTCATTTGGCAGAGTATTGTAGCCACTTAGAAGAAGAATTCCTAAGAATGTTTCCATCTCTGTTTTTGAAACGGTAAAATGATGATCGCCTTTTTGAAATGCGTACTTATTGGTCTCATCGACACAAAGATCTAGCAACTTGTCATCAAAGAACAATTTGTACAGATCGATGGGATCTAATGTAGACAGCATCGGATATGCTTCTTGAAGACTGGGAGGTTCCGAACTTCGACATCTCCGAGAGAATCGTCATTGATGTCTACCTCATCAGTCGCAAAGTTTACATTTTCAGGGGGCAAAATAACGATTTCAACATCATCTAATTCTGCATCCGAATCGGCGGAGGTAATCATTTCGGCTGCTGCTTCCACAGACAAAAGCTTTGCCATCTGTAAATGAAAAAAACCAATGGTTTACTCTGTAGATCTAATAATCTGCAGCTTTTAGGGCCTGCTCGTACTACAAGGAAGCCTACACATCACTTGGAAAATAAAACAGGAGTCCCAGAGAGAGACCAAAACTATGTAAAGCGGTCCGATAGAAGCTTTTGAATACGAAATAACGACATTCGGGTTCGGCCTAGGCTTTTTGATTATCATGCAATATCCTTCACAAACGCGTACAATTTGTTCCAGAATATAGAACTACTACTAAGGTGATTCAAGTAACCAGACATCCTTTGCCGTGTACCTGATATTGCGTGTGCGATTATCTTCGAACGTAAGTGTCACTAGCACAGGGGCTTGCACGACAGCCTACGAACCCATAACGTAGCTGGTTCGAACCCTACATTTTTTTCAAAATCGAGGTTTTCTCCTGGGTGAAAATAAAGAAACTATGGATAGATTACTTTGAATAAATATCAGAACAATGAGAATTGGGTATTTTGACATTGTTAATTCTATAATCTGGCTCCTACAACAAAGCAGAACAGATATTGCTACTATATCAGCGGCACAAAAATATCAAGCTAGCCGCATGTGGTCATGTGAGTCTATAGTCAGAAGATCCCAATGTTCCACTTGTGGAACATTGTCTTATTTACTTCATCATACACACATAACATATCATTTCATGAAACTGACTGGTAATATCTAATAAACTACTTTATGAACAGTAAATGACACAAGAAAAATTACTCACGGCTCGTTCAATGTCAGATGATATCCAATTGAAAAATGAATCGAAAATTGCCGGAATTTGAAAATTTCAATCTGCGCTTGCAATAAAACAAACATACAGATAATTCAAAGTGCGCATAAAATATATTCTATGAAACGTTCAAAGTGCTGCAGTAAAGCAGTTAAAGAATGTGATTAAGTTTTGAATGTACTGCATCATTTTAAAAAATTGTTCCACAAGTGGAACAATGGGAGCTAATGGGTTAAAGCGCTTTAGTAATAAGTTTTTTTGTAAGTAGTTGTGCTTTCTCGGTAAGACTGCGCTTACGTTTACGTGGATCTGACTTTCGTTGGATTTTCGGAGTACTGATTACATTGTGATAGGCCCGGGCCTATTACCAGCATTTTGTGTGGGCCTTATTGGCTACATTGACATCGTTTTATAATCAGTGTTTTTCGTTTCCCGAACTCAAAAATCAAACTACTACATAAGGTCATAGAGAGGATGCGCCAATGATAATTTTCCATGCTAAGAGCTCATCTACACCAATATTTTGTGTCATGAAATCTTTGAACAAATGAAGAGCAAATATTAGATCAAAGAAGAAATTTGAATGTACTTTTTTTTGAGATGCTGTGGAATCTGATCCACTGGACCAAAATCGATAAAGCCTCTGACACTTATTTGAAATTTGATATATTTTCACTTCTTTTTTGTTGCGCTTAAATTCGTTTCGCAGTTTCCGAGATCTAGCAAGTGGGCCTTTATATATTCACATCACCCACCTTAACATATTTTAAAATAGGGATGCTGAAAAATCTACAGCTAAGGTAATTCTGGAATGCCACACGCGTGCGTAGGCCTAAATTGATATTCTACTCTAAGCACAAAACAAATCGATCAGGAAAAATTCATTTCTTGCAAGGCTTTCATTCGATCAAGTATTAATATCCCGGTTTCACATTAGGCCCTACAACAAGTCAAAAACTTTTTTGCATGCTCTCATATTTCTATTCACTCGTAACATGCTTAGTCAAGTTATAGTGCCGTAATTTGTGATTGACTTTTTAAAATTACTGCCATGGACTGACATCAAAATATATAAAAAAAGAGCCGAAATGTTTTACAAATGGAAAATTTCAATATTTTTCCAGAAACATTACCGGAAAAAGTTTCCATTTAACTTTCTAACAAAACGCCCCACGATGAGTTATTGCTCTCGATCTCATCGTCATATTTCACGGTCCACACACGAAAACCTCGAATTAATCGTCGCTGCCATGTCTCGGGCTTCAAGAATAGAAGTCATGACGCATCGACGCATTCTTTTTTCAGCGATTAAGTTCATGATATTGCCATCGGGCATGGACTATCAACGATGAAACCTGCTTAATTTTTCATTGTTTCGTATGGAGCCGAAACTCTGGTAGGCCCCCATCCATAAATATGTGAGGGGTGTATAGGACTTATTTAACGGAAATTCCGATGATGTACTGGATCAACGGGCCTATGGACAGCTTTACTAAATGCATCCTAGATTCAGAATTAATTCAATAGTCTATAATTTGTTATTTTGAGTAGACGGATAGGAATTTCATTAGACACCTAGTTAAAATTTGAATCGAAATTTTTGCTGAATTATTTTCTATAATTATTCTACACCAATAAGTGCAATACAGCAATGCAAGAGCAGGATTAGTTGCAACTAATTCAAACACTAATAGTCCATGTATAAAGAATTTCTGGAGAAAATAATTAGCATCGAAAAATTGTGCGTTGCTTGCAATAAAACCTCAGCCCAACTTATGCAAGATGACTTGTAATTAACGCCCTAGAACTGTCGAATGACAATTTCGATGATGTGTAGACCTGCAGTGCATTCAAATTCGTCAGTGGGTGAGCGCACAGGATTTCGAGTCATTCACTGGTGAACTGAACGGCTTCGCGCAAAATCAAAATGAACGGCTAATCAAAATGATTTAACGAACAAAATCGCCAACTGAACGAGGAACTGAAGGATGGCTTCGTTCGAATTCACTGAGTAAGTCTGTCTAAATTTCATTTTTTGAAATAGGAGCAGCCAGATTTTTGTTTAAAAAGTAAAAACTACAATTAAATGTCAGTAAAAGATTTCTTTAAAAAAGAAAACAACAGCGATCAGCATTAAAGCCTGATTAAATCAAATGCCATCATAGGTCAACAAGTTATGGAAATCAAGGGACATCAATATTACAAAGTACTGACAGGGGGAGTTCTTGATTTGATTTCACGCTCCATCTCATCTATGACGAAGGCAATAGGCAGCACATCACCCAAAAGATCAGTGCAAGCGTCTCTTAGCTCCTCTCCATCATCCAACCGAATAAAAAAATCTGAAAAAGAATGTGACAGTAAAAAGAACTGAGAGACATGATGAGTTGGTGAACAGTGCTAACCTTTTCTCGAGAGACTTTCTTGAACACATTGAAGATGAAGGAGAAAACGTTCATCGTCTGAGATTGTGGGTCCACATGAATGAAGGACACTCCTAAAAAATCGGAAAGAGATTATATAAGAGAGTTCAAGATTGTAGGGCCACAGAAAAGCAGTGAAAGCACAGAAAAAAGACGGCAAATTGTCTGATAATATTAAGAGCTCTGCAGCTATGATTGATCTTTAAAAATAGCAAAAGCTTCGCTTGGTTCTTAAACAGAAAGTCACAACTACCCAGTGTGAAAGCCAAAGTCGGCCAGAAGTCGGTCTGACTTTCGCCGGTTGGCATGAGTCGGCATAATTTTTTAATTTCGAAATCTAGTACTTTTGAGTAAAGAAATCAGGATAAAACAAAGTAAATCATGCTCACAGTTGAATCTAGACAGTTTGTGATTGATCTTTTATCAGTGTATAGATTTTTATTATGTTGGCAAAAGTTGGCATGCCAAGCTGGCGCATAAGTTGGCAACCGAAATTGGTCACACTTCCCTCAGAGTTTGGCAACACAATTAGTAGGTCTGCTTACTTCTGTGTTGTCGTTGGTTTGGTATTACATATTCTTACCTGTTTATGAATTGTTTCCATTGTATATATGCAAATAAGGTGGAGAAGTAATGCATTCTTTCACCACAATTGGAATAATTTTCAATTACGATTATGTGATGCATTGATTACACTTTCAGAATAAATTATTTGCATATCACCTAAGCCTACCGGAGTTCCGGTACTATTTTTAACAAATGCATCATTTTGGTCTCTTCGGGTACCAGTTGGGCCTACTTCATTATTAAGTGCTATCGATATCAGTAGCCCTAATTAGGCCTAATTTTTATTGCGTTATTAGGATCTTTTTAATTCATACTTAACAATAATTTGTAGACCTGCATTTATGGATAAAACTCATTACTATTGATATTGATCATATTGATTTTGTGTTACCGATGTTTCCTAATAATTCGTCATAGGCCTAATCGCTTTCGAATTTCAAAAGTAAGGCAAAAAGCCTGAGGACTCGTCACTCCGCCCACTAATACAGGAAGCAAAAACAACCAAGTGTTGCAAGCGAAGACCGATTTCTTGAAAAGACTTTTCTCAATTCACTTGCTATCAAGGACAAATGTTTCCTTATAATTCGTTATAATCGCTATCGAAGTCAAAAAACTAGCATGTAGGACTATATAGATGCACTTCTATTATGGCCTCCGCAATTGTGAGCATCGTCTACGAGCGTGTGCGCGCAAGGCACAGAAAACTTAAATGGTCGGAGAGTTATCAACAAAAACATTGCATTGTTTCATTATGCAAGCTGGAAAAGAAACAAAAAGAGACTGGATCTTATATAGGAAAGTGGTGTCCTTGATTTTTTTTCAGTGTTATTCGTTCTAATAATGCTGCACTGATAAACTTTTTACAGCCGCTTGTCAGTCTCTATGACCACGTACCTCAGTTCTATTCGCTGCTCCGCCTTCGGATCATGTGATGTAGCATATTACACTTTATAATGGAAAATGCAGGCTAATCCTGACATTGCGGTGAATTAAATTTTTTTGCATTATTTTAAAAATTGTGGTCGTACTATCGATATCAAGTAGGCCTTCCATCAAGTCAAAAGTTGTCCATTTAGAAGGCAAGTATAGGAACAATATAAGTACTAGGATAAGTAAGGATTATATAAAGGACTATTTCTATGCAGAGAATTGTCATGAATAACTATGTAAAGACAAATTTTAAACTTTCATTTTGAATTCTTTTCTACCTCGTTCTCTCCCTTACTCTCTCTTCTTTCCTTCCTCGCTTCTCTTAATTCCTTTCCGTCCTTGCTCTCACATCAGCCATCTCCTTTTTCTTCTCTTTCTACTCACTTATCTTCCTCTTCCATTTCTTGTCTCTCCTCAGCTCACTTCTCTTCTTTATCTTCTTGTTCTCTCCCTCTCTTCGTCATATCTCTTCTGTCGTTCATCTTCTCTCTTTCTCTCTCCCTCACTCACTTCTTGCTGTCTATTTCCTAAATAGTTTTGTAAACTCTACTAATGTTCATCTTCGAAAACAAATTGATCTTTATGCATATCCTGCGTAAAAATGCATCAAAAATTTCTCCCCATAAATTTCTTAAAAATTTGATTCATGAAATCATAATTATTTCGCATGATATGATATACTATTATGAAATCAAAATTTTGCGTCTGCACTTTTTGCATTTATTGCAATTGCAATAGTTCAATATCAGAAGAACGCACTCCAGTTGATCCTTTTTATGTAGGCCTATGTCTTCCGACGCAAACCTCACATTTCATTACTGAAGGAGAACTGCGCGCGCAAATTATTTCCATACGCCCACCCAGGCTATTTAGCGACCTTCAATCGACGCGCCTCATTCACATGACAATGACAGGGAGAAAAGATAGCGCTCGCGGACATCATTTCATGTTACTTGTGCTGCGCGAGTAAAGGAGAATCGCGCGCACAAAATATTTCCGTGTCCCCGCCTGCTGGGCTACTGATATTTAGCGACCTTCAATCGACGTGTCTCAATCATCACATGACAGCGAGAAAGGATGCAGAGGTCATGGAGTCATTCATATTCTACTTGCGCAGCGCATCGGTCTTAGATTCGTGTCCTGTGAAACAGTTTACTGCCTACGATCAAAAGTACTACCCAACTTTTTAAAACGATGCCTTGATCACCATTTGCTTCTTTGGACATTCAGAGGAAATTCAAATCTGCTACCGCTGTTCGACCTTCACAATCAATTCGCAGAAGTCATTTATGGATCTTTTCAAGTTGCAGATATAGGCAGTTGCCGTGATTAAACTTCTGCCTTTGTCATCTTACAAAAGATTTTGTGATTTGATTCACTCTTCATATTTAGCGACTTTATCTCCGACATTGTTCGCTGACAGAAACAGATCTTTGAAAATCATCTCATGATCGGCATTCTCACGTAGTCGGGACCCTGATGCATATGATCTCAAAATGTGTTTCAACGATTGATGTCATCAATTGCGAGCTTACAGGTGAGATGTCTAATTTCTTTTCATTTTAGGCCTAGTAGTAAAGAGAATTATTTTCTGCACATGTAGGGGTTGCTGAAAATAAATGATCAACTGCATAAGTTATATTTCACGAAATTATTTTTATATATAGTTTTGAATAAGCAGAATTACCCAGGTGTAAGTGATCTTTCTCTTTATTATGCAAGATGGCATTTACATGCCATCATGACATCATTTTGCAAAAAAGAAAGATCGCTTGCACCTGGGTCCGTCATCTTGTAAAAACTAACTGCATATGACTCAATCTCTGCTCGGCATTATTATATAGATGCTGAAGCTTACCAAATAGTTTTGGAATGAAATATCTATTCATCTATCGTGCGCCAGCTGTCAATGAGTCTGCTTATATCTTGACAAATTTCAAATAGTCCTATTCGTTATAAACATAATAGCCTAATTTATATGAAAAGACAAATAATGAGAAGTTATTGATTTCAAATTTCAAGAAATTATATTGATGATTGTATTGGTGCATTTGGGTAATATGCAAGTTAATAGAGTGCGATGCGGTTAATGGATATTCAAAAAACAAAACTTCCATATTTAAATTCTCATGCATGGATTCTGTCTGAATCTTTGTGAACTTCGTATTTTATTCGATATGACGAAACCAAAGTGTTGGACGGAACAGTGCAATTTAAAAATAGAAAATATTTACATGTGAAATATATAGTGCATGTACAGTAAAATCATGAAACTCCGTACTTGATCAACATTCAATGAAATCATTGCCCTGAATGTCTGCGTATTTGATAAAATCGCGAGATGTTCGACACTGCTCCTTTCAGCAGGTTGTCAGTTTATCGATGAAAATTTGGATAATTTAATAGAGATATTTAATAATTACATAGCTTCCCTTGTAATTGTGATCTTTTGAATGTACTCCGTTCCCGAATGGTGCAAATGGGAAGCTGTGCTTCTTTAGGTTGGATGTAAAGACTATCTCTAGAAAATTTCTATTCCTAGCTGTCATTGACGATGACATTATCTTAAAACTGAGTAATTATATCATTTTATGATTCTTGTTTGGAGCATTCGAAACTACAATATCTAATTTTCCGTATTATTGTGTTTGGTGTTTGCATAGTTTATTTCTCATGTACATGTTTAACATTTGTCTTTTTTTTATCCTCCTTCATTTAGTTGTCTACCTATATTTCTTCCTTGTTTTCGTTGTCTGAGTGTATAGTCAATTAGTATTACGTAATGTCTGTTGCTGTCTATGACCTCCTTTGCGGAGCGAGCGCAATCTGTATTTTGTGTCTGTTTGCCAAGATTTCCCGTGTGTTTGGCCTTGCCACTCGCATCACATACTTGCTCACCTGTATTTGTTCTCTCCCTCTTATTTCCTCATGTTCAATTCACGCGGACCAATGTGTGATACTGCTTTTGGTGTGTGACACACATTCTGATTCGCAAAAAGTTTGAATCGTATACGAATCGTGCAGCTGTGTGCCGCATGGAGTGGTATATCCTAGCTGTGCGAATTGTTGGGGCTTCTGCTTTGATGAAAGAGAAACTAGCAATAATAATAATAAATAAATTATTCGGTTTTAATATTGCATTTCAGATTAGCAACAATGAAATTAAATAAACGATATATCAAATTGCTATGCAAAAGATGACAATGTGCGGCTGAGACATAGACAATAAATACTTTCAATAAATTATATAATTTTTTAAAAACAGCTGCGTTCAAAAAAATTTATGAAATCAATTTCATTGCGACAAACAATACGCACTCGCATAGAAAAGTAGAATTTAAATGTAATGAAGCATTTCCCAGTACGTATCTAACGATGGTCTGTCAACTTAAGCGTAATAATGAAAGCTATCCAAGTACCTTGACCACGTTTTGCTCTCTGTATTGAGGCATGCGTCTTTCTGTGAAAGATGCAATTTGTATTTGTCATTCCTTGATGCTTGAATAGAGCAAGCGTGGCCAATAAACGCGGATAGCTTTCATTTATTATTATTCAAGTGGATAGCATCACTCACTCAGTTTTCTAAAAATGTTTATTAACAAATAATGAAAGGTTATGAGCACTTCGCTTCATTCTATCATTTTATTTATCAAATTTCAATTTCAATGACAATGTCTTCTTCATCAGTGGTTTTAGTATAAAAGCCCACATGTCAAAATCAATCATTTTTCAAAAAGAAATTTTGTCCAATAGAAAGCTAAGAAGTTACAAACGTAAAAACAATGATACTGACATTGTGTTACTATTTAACAATTAAGACCTGTCAGCAGCGGCAATGAGTAGAGATTCTGCGATGCGAGTGTTATTCCTTCGGTCTGTGGTCATTAATCTGTACTCATTGCCGCTATACTGACAGGTCTCAATTGTTAAATAGTAGATTGCGTCTGTATAATTGTTTTTGCGTTTGTAATCTTAGCTGTCTATTGGACAAAATTTCTTTTTGATAACTGATTCATTTTAGCATGTGTGCTTTTATACCTAAACCACTGATGGCATTGTCTTTAAAATTGCAATTTGGTAAATAAAATGATAGAATGAAGCGAAATTCTCTGAAGCGCTGTGGCTCAATCTGTTGCGAATGAATGATTGATAGCAAGATCATAGAGAAACATAATAATGCAGTTTTAAAAGAATGCACATGAAATTATCTTTTGTGACATAAGTCATTGAGCAGAATTTCATAGAGATTTGCATGCATATATTTTTGGAAGAACGGAACAATAATAACAAAGTTGTAGATCTTGAAACGCTGAATACAAAAATCAAATTCTTAAGTGTCACAGCCAGTCGCTTTCGATTAAAGGCAAGGTTAAAGGATTCCCATTGGAATCCAATTCTAAAATTCAAGAAATATCTATGGTTTGTGAAATACCTGGCCATTTTCGTACATTTTCTTTTGCAGAAAAGAAACTATTTATCAGAATGCCATGAAATTTAAAACATGATTGAGTTCAGAACATCAACTTCGATATAAAAGTTGAAGTGAGTCACATGATTCAGCATTTTATGTCTGAGATACTCTACAAAATGAGTAAAATTACCAAAATTAAATCAAGGCATGAAATTTACTCATTTTGTAGAGTATGTCTGTCGGCACGCTCTGTTCTTTTCTTACCTGTTAACTTCTTCATTTTAATCTTTTGGTGTACGTGTAGGTGTAAATGTTTTCATTCATTTCATGATTATGACTGTCTGAAGGACGGTCGAAAGCTCGAATAACATTCTTCCGTACTAGTGCGGTTTTTACTTTATTTATCTCAGACATAAAATGCTGAATCATGTGACTCACTTCGACTTTTATATCGAAGTTGATGTTCTGAACTCAATCATGTTTTAAATTTCATGGCATTCTGATAAATAGCTTCTTTTCTGCAAAAGAAAATGTACGAAAATTGCCAGGTATTTCACAAACCATAGATATTTCTTGAATTTTAGAATTGGATTCCAATGGGAATCCTTTAACCTTGCCTTTAATCGAAAGCGACTGGCTGTGACACTTAAGAATTTGATTTTTGTATTCAGCGTTTCAAGATTTACAAATCCATGCTATTAAGTCCTTTGTGCGCGAATTTAGGAAGAAAGTGTCAGTAGCACCCGGACTAATAATCAATATTGATCATTTGCCTTTCCTTGATGACTTAAAGGTCGATTAGTCAAATATCACATCTTTTTGTATGATAGGCCTCCGTTAGCGTTATAAAACCAGCCTCCAGGTAATGAATTTACTGCATGGAAAGTTAGCAAACATAGGCATGCCGAGAAATCATAATGAAGAATTTTTTACAATCAATGTGTAGGAATACATAAGCTAAGGCGTATTTAACTTTTTCATATTATTCTCATTATATTATACATTAATTAATTATTACATATTTTTATATATATTATTTTATTATAAGCTCATATTAATTGTTAATCATTATATCATTGTAATTAATTGTAAAACAACAAATGTATTGTGAATGATCAAAATTTACTTGAATTGTGAACCATAAAGTCGCAATTTAAAAAATATGTATAGATCTATGAACCTGTTGTTATGATTAATTGATTATCAGTTCAAACTTCAAGCTCTATTCAAAATTTTCAATGGATCATTTTTAAAATAATTAAAGATTTAATTAAGTTCTCTTCAATTTTTCATAGTTGAATGTGTCGTGATAAAAATGACAGCCTTTCCCATGTGGCCTGAAGTCTGGTAGGCATCATTATATTGTTATCGCATTTATATTGTGTGTGACTCAGAAAGAAATGCGAAATATATCACAATCTTATAAGTTCTATTTGTTGTCAAAAAATGTATTGCACCGAAATATGCAATAGTAGGTGATAAAGATCCTGAATACTTAGCAACTTGCATTCATAGAATAAAAATATGATTTGCTATTTAGAACTAGAGCAGCACTGATAATTTTATTATGATTATGGGCGGTCACAAAGAAGTATTTGTATATTTATTTAACTTGTTAGATTTGTCAATTGATGAACTGATTGTTACAAAAATATTCACAAATATTGCTTATACACAGAAATGATGTTTTTTATCATTTGAAACATCAATTTTCTTCAATTATCTGCTACGACTATTTCAATTGATAGATTTTTCGTTGCGTTTACACTACGTGGCATACAGATTGTAGTACACAAATCTACAGAGAAAGACATGAAACTTTGGTTTAAACATCTATGTCTATTTTTCTCCAGTCATCAAATTCTATATCTGATAGGTACCCACAATTTCTGTGCCGTAGGTATATGTTATATTTCATTATGTCATAATTTTTTACAGGATTGTGGAAGATGTGGATTCCCTGGAAAATTCACACGAGATGACGAGGGACACTTGATCCAGCTACCTCTTCTTATGCGGATCAAAAGACAAAGAATATGGCTCTGTGCGAGGAAAAACAGTCTGTTATAATATAATATTTAGATCGTGTTAAAAAAGGTGTTTTTATATCCCGAGATTGAATAATGATAACCGTCAACATACTACTTGATAAAACAGAATCAAGTAGTATGTTGGCGGTATTTTTTTTGGCTGGAAGTCGGCAGGCCAACTTTGGCTGGACTTCCGCTCTCTTTCCCACTGCCAAAGTCGGCAGGAATTCGGTGCCAAAGTCTGCCCGACTTCGGCTTTTTCACTGGGTAGCAACAAGAGAGGTGATTAGCGACAACCGTCAATTATTAGTTGTCATCATCAGCTCAATTATCTCTCAACATTTCACTGCTTCAACTGACGAGGGAGACTGTGTTGGCATGGTCACCTTCAGAGTACAAGGTTGGTAAACTATTTCTAGAAACTAAATGTTCAAACCCTCGAAGTTATGTTTTAAAAATGTCTAAAAAGTGCATGGTTCAAATGCACTTGTCTTGCTTTGAGCCCTTTAGGAAAACTCCTGTTGGTGTATTACATCAAAAAAGTTCCACTCAGAGCCGAAAGTCTTGACAGTTGCCAACTAAGTACCACTAAGGTCAATTCCTAGATCACTCAAACTTCCTCTGCACACTGAAACTTAGATGAAAGTTTCAAAAGCGATGAATTCCTAGAAATTGAATTTTTTTTTGCTTATTTGCTGCTTTATGAATGGCTATTGGCTATCGATGCCGAGAACTTTAAAATATCGATAAGTTTCAACAGCCCTTGCAACATGGGATGACTGAGGTGAGGCGCAAATTGTTTGGATCACTTCTGCCACCGGCAAATGGAATACGAACCACATGAGCCATTTCCCATGAAGAACCCATTACCATAGAAAGTTGGTAAAAAATACGACTAAATATTGGATCGAACTCCTAAGCACACTCTTCAGCACAAGCGCTGGAATGTCATCGGGTCCAAAATACTCTTCGAAGAGCTCGCTTCCTTAACATCTCCCAACCTTTCCTCTCATAGATGGTTGATGGCAGCTGACGGGAGGTTATTTAATTTCAAAGTGAATCTCACTTCCATTTGTGTCGTCTCCCCAAGAAAAGACTAGCTGCTAAAAAATGTACAGTCTATTTGCTAAAAAATATCTGCAAGTCCGAGCTTTCGCGAGCCGGCTCACATTGTCAAGGTTTGGCAGGAGTGAGGGCACGTTCAACGTCTGGTTATTTCATGTTTTCGATTGAGTGCTGGTCTTTGTTCTTCACTATGATTGGCTTTTGACAGTCTCATCTCTATCGGTGATCTGCATCTGTCAATAATCTCTAGCTGGAAGTCTGTGATCGCCAGATGTCCATGATGGTATTGTCTTGCGTGATCTGCCAATGCGCTATCCATGTTGCTATTTGATAGGCTGCGCTTCTGTTCACTATATCGGAAATTGAAAGGTCTTGACGTCTGTGACCTATGTAGCTGCCATGACACAACTTGTAAACACACCGATATACTAAATGTTTATCAGAGCAAGCAAAACTACACCCCAAACGATCACAGACTTCGCAATTGTCATGTCTCCTCTTTTCTTTGCGACTGAGACATTGAAACTAGAGGCAGGCTGGCTTTCTAATTTTATCGGCAAATCATAATTCCTGATGATTTTATTGATTCTCTTCGTGCAGCTATCATTGATAAATTTCATCGAGAAGACTTTCTCTTTTTCAATGGTTTCCGAATGCCTTTTCACCTTTTTGGTGTTGAGGTTCACACTTCAGAAACCATTTTTATCCAGCCTCTTCTTGACTCTTTTCATAGCTGCCTCTTCGTTTCTCTTGCTCGAACATCTATTTCTCACGTTGTCGGTATAATTATTTAAAAAATTAGCTTTTACATTACGAGGAAGCCAGCTGTCTCTTCTCAAAGTGATGTCAGAGTGACAAGGTTTGGAATACTATTAATAGTCAATATTATTTTCAATTGTCCTTATCTGCAGGTCAAGGAAACTCAGGCAAGGTATCTCGATCGTAAATTTAATGCTCTCATTGATGGCATTAAAGACTTGCAAAATATTCTGCAACATCCGTTCGTCTCGTTCTACCGGACCGATCAGAATATCGTCGATGCACCTTTTGTAAATGTCGGGGTTAAAGCCAAACCGTTGCGACAGGGTATTTAAGGCCAGGGATTCAACCTTGTGCAGAGTAATAATTGCTAACGCCGGAACAATGTGCACACCCATAGGGCAGCCTTTGATCTGCAGATAGACTCGGTTGTTGTATTTTATTTCGTAATTGTAGCGAATAAACGTCAAACATCGTCGCAGATCTTCAGCCGTTATAAATGTGATGTCTGCCCTATGCCAGTTTGTATTAGCAAACTCCATGACAGCCTCTATGCCGTAGCTAATAGGAATACTTGGATAAATGGTGACAGCGTCGATGAAACTGTGAAACTGAAAAAATATGAAACTGTGGTCATCCGTCAGACTCTCTTTTACATTCGTTCAGAGATTCGATCAACTGACTTGTGTTCGTAATATTAGACGGAACTACTTTAGCTAGTTGAGTCACAAATGTACTCTCATAGATGCTAAAGAGTGATATCAGAGCATCAAAAGCAACAAACTGTGGAGAAACCAGTCTCAGCAGCGACAGCAGAGATGGAAGCCAGTCGCCGACCGGCACAGGTCGGCTTTAATTATTTTAAGCAAATAACAGCTTTATCCCCGAACAAGAGACTTCTTTGATCAAAAAACGTCTTTTGATCTCTCAGTTAAGCAAATTTAATTTGGACTAATATTGGAAATGACTTGAGTTGGCAATGACATTTATGTTGATTCGATAATACCTGCAGTCAAACCTCATTAAATCTGACTGTTATAATTAAGATTTCCGAAAAATAAACATCTTATAACTTCCCTCTTATTGACTACTTAAGCTATTGAACTTTAAGATGCGGATTATCACGGATCATAATGAGCATTTAATTAAGACTGCCCATAAATCATTTGATTGAGATCTGGTATCCGAAGTATTACATGTAATGAGGGAGATTTGAGGTAATTTTATCTGCGATTGTTTATCTTGTGTACGTATGGGTTTTGCAAGAAACTATCATTCTCTTTTTTTCAAAAATGAACGCATTTTTGACCACTGCAATCAAGGTAGCCTATGAACTAATGCAGGGGAAAAGTCATTTAACTGACATCAGCTGTGACCAACAGTAGGCGAACATAAATGCATGTATCATAGATAGGAAAATAGCTCTTTATTGTCTTAAAACCTTTCTAACTTTTGAACTAGGCATCCGACTGACTCAATCTTTGAAATACCATTGATTCAGAACATGACGATCACTTTATCTATCCATATAACCGATTAAATCTCAAATGGCCTCATCAGCATTTTTAGTGATTTGCCACTGGCATGAAACCGACCTGAGGTGGAATTGCGGCCGCCCTGCTTCCAGCCTCCTGCCTGGAGTTTGCCGGACTGGAGCGGCCCGAAAATTGAATAATGGAGAGGTCAATTGAACTTCTTCGATACTTTCATTTTCCATGGTTTTGTGTTCAATTCATGCTTATACCATCGTGTAAATGATATATTCCAAATTGTTATTTTTCTTTTATTTATCGCTTTTCCATACAGATATTTTATCTGCATATATAGAACAAAATTAAACGGTTGATGTGATGAAAGATTTCGTCGAATTTTGATCATTGAAGAATTTTCGTCCATATGACGTGAATGATGCAAGGGACCTTGTCGGAATTAAACACTGTAAGGGGCCCCTACGGGAATTCCGCATAAAATAGAGGAGTGTCTATATTCGAAAGTGAGAAAATATCCAATTCTCAGTTTCTAACTGATATGCTCTGAAGACGAAAATGATTCACAATTACACTACAGACATACATACTGTCTCGCAAGACAACGCATTAACAGCACATGTATTGAGAAACAATGATGCGAATGGGTGACGCTAGATTGTTTCGAAAAGTATCCTATAAAGATGTGTTTCAAAACACCAATGAACACAATTCTGCTAATGAGTTAGGAATAACTTGAGACTTGATGAAATAAACATTGAAATATTGTGAAAACCTACCGGTAGCGACGATACGTTTTCAATGCAGTAGTCATATTTCCAGTCTTCATTTCTCCATAAATTGCTGCTTCCAAGTCGTGATTTGCTTCGATTGGCTGTCCATCTGAGAGTGAGGGCTCATCTAAAGCCACATCAGCCAGAGCAGAACGCAGATTATCACGCAGAAGTCGCCATTCGTCACTCAAATCAATTGCCTAAAATACAGGTCAGTGGTTGCAAAAGAGAGACAAAGACAATTCGATCAGATGCTATTTATTTACATAAAAATACGAAAAGTTGCATGAATAAAAACAAGCAAAAATCATATCTCAATTGAAAGCTATTTAGGACCATGTCCAGTTGATACGATAAATGCGCATATCATATGATGAAATCAATACTATCCAGGTATTAGCACCCCTTGCGTCCAATGTAATTTCTAGGATTATGCAGAAATGTTCTTGTATTACAGACATGCTACAAACTCTCCACAAAATGTCTGTTGCATGTTTGTACGATTATGAGCATTAAATATTAGATAGGAATTACTGAACTAGTTTCAATGAAACATCAGGGTTCTGAGGAGACCAAGCACTATAATCTTTAATGGAAATTTGAGAATAGAAATTTTCGGACAAAAATATCTATCTACTATTAGTTAACCCACGGGTTATACAATATCACAATTTTCTCCTAGCCTATCATTTTCGTCGAGCAATACATCAGGAGAATGCCCAGAAAATACTTGTTCTCCTAGTGCCTGTTTCAATGTCACATTCACGTGTCGTCTAAGACAAGTGAACATAATCACGAACTTTTATACATTGTATTTTGACTTCTATTCAGATAAATCAGCCATTCAAAACAACCAACTCATGTTTCCAGAATTGCTCTATCAATGAAAAAGAGTTCCATGCACGTTTGACCGCATGCAATCAATCTTGAAGCTGAGAAGGATCAAATTTAGCGAAGACAAGTGAATCAACTGTCTGTGGGTGAATCTTATCGGCTGCCTTAATGCTGTACAGCTAGCAGTCATCTGCCATCGTCTGGGAGTAAAGATGAAAAGCAGAAGAATGTTATAGGTTATTTCAATGCACATGTAGTTCAAAATTTATTATATGCAGATTCCTTCCCTAAATGCTAATAATCTCACGATTTAAGCAAGCAATTGCCGGATAGTATGAAGTATTGAGTGAGACTTAATTGTCCCACTAAATCGGAGAGACGTCGCGAATAATAAAAAAAATGTTGCATAATAAAATCGCGATCAAGACGGGGAATTGGCATTTGTACCAATAAAGCGACTGTCTCGATAAACTATGGCTAATCATTTTAAAATTGCAAGGCTGTGCGCCAGTATATCATTAAAAACAAAGTTGTGTCCACGATGCGTAGGATCTATTAGTTCCGAATTTTCGACCAACAGTTCACTGACCATCATCAGGATAAATATACATAAAAGCGAACGCTAATCATTGTTAGCATTTAGCGATTTTTAATGCCTTGCGCTCGCTTTTGCCACTATTCTCCGAAATGATGACCAGTGAACTGTTGGTCGAAAAATTTGTTTTGTGTGGTTAATCATTAGTAGACTAGCGGAATGCATTATGTATGAAGGTTTGTCGAGACCTCGAAAGGAAAATATCACCTCTTGCTCTGATCACTAACTTTCTCTATCATTTACAGTACTTTAAATTTCTAAGCGATTATTCGGATGATTTTCTAACTTTTAGAATGTTCTGAAGGTCTGATGACATTACTTGGATGCATATTTGCAACTTACACTGATGAAATCAACGGAGCTGGTCTTGAATCCATCGACCAGCTTCAGGAAACACTCAAATAGCAGAATGCATTGCACCAACAGCTTGTGAATATATCGACAGAGGCGGACAGACTGAAAGAGAAAGTGAAACGTATAAATGTAAGACAAAGACGGCTGGCAAGCACACGCGAGCTACAGGCCAAAATCACTGGCCAAAGCTATCACGCTGATATACAGGAGCTTCCTAGTTACCTGCTGTTGAAAGCGAGGCCAAATCTGCCGGGACCTCGACTGAGAGGGAACTCGCCGGCGTCGACGACGCTAAATGCAACAGGAAGAAAAATTGATGCGAGCGCAAACCAGTGGTTGTAAAAACAAACACATTTCATGGTGAGAACGGAAACAAAACTGATAATACGACGGATAACAAAAAACTGTGATGAATGCATGAGCATTATTAGATTGATTTACCATGGCCCGAGTTGAGTTTTTTCATTGACGTGGATTTCTAAATCAATTTGCTTGTCGCTAAATTCATTAAGTGGATCTTTATTATTGAATACCTACTCGTATTATATACATATGGCTTATCGCAACAATTTCGTTGCCTTTTCTCAGGGAAGTTCTTCTCCGCAGACTTCCAACTTCCTTGTACCGAATAGCTATTAACGATTACTTCATACGTTAAACACTTAAAAAAGATAACGTCTGATTCGTATTTTATCCTCTTTGAAAATGACGCCGCTCATCAATGTACCAACATAAAAGCAGTTTCCGATATGGCGCGTACGTTACTTTTAAAAATAGATTATGTGCAAGCCACCTTCAAATGTTCTTCAAGCTAATTTAGTGGATAGCAAGCTGCACTTATTCACGGACAGACACATGTGCTATGAAAATTGAAACAAAGTGGGGCCGACAGAAATGTGGGATTTAGCTTGTAAGTCTGATATGCTTTCTTGTCATACCCATATTTTTACGCCTGTGAATCATGAACACTAGCGGCAGAACTGAAATTCAATCGCTTGTCACTGTAGTGAGTGACTCTCAGCAAGCGACTGCAGTGAAGACTTGTCGCAGCTGTATGTAAGTCAGCATGGTTTATGGTCAGCTTGTGCTATTCCACTGATAAACATTTACAACTCCGAAAACGACCATGTGCTTGTTTACCGAGAAAGACAGTGAGGTGTTTGAAGTATTTTCGATTTTTCGTGAGGCACATCTCTGTGCTAGCGCCATCCCCATGTGCGACGACGACCTGCGTTGATGAAGTACGAGAGCGTCAGTAAGAGTGAGGATGAACAAAGTCGACGAAGTGGAAGTGCTCATGAATGACTTGAAGTCGGACATTGCAGCTTTTACTGAGACGTGGCTGAACGAAGACATAACTAATCAGTATTGAACGATATGCTAGCTTATCAGTTAGCTTATTTGCCTCGCATTGATTCTTGTACTTCTACCTCATGATTAGTGCAAGTTTCAAGATGTCCGTCCAGGAGCTGTCATGCTCTTAGCCTTGCATTACAGCAACGCGTTCGATATTTTGCCTTGTGATAGTAATACTGTTGCCTATTGTATTCAACAAGGTTTGCCTTATCAGGCCATCAGTTGGCTTAAGACCTGCTTACTGATTGGCGTCAGTGTACAGAATTTCTCTTCGAGTGCATCTAATTATTATCTGTTTACTGCTTCTAGTGGTGCTCCATATGGCAGCATTGTGAAGATGATCAGCTGTAAGTTGAGCACGATAATGTCATTTAATGGTCGAATGATGGCGGTTTGAAGCAGAATTTTACCAAGTGACGTGTCAGAAATTTTTTTGCGAAGAAAAATCTTCAGTGTTCTGACGTTCATTGACCATCTGGCATTGTTGTTATGACAGCGGAGACTGCAAATCTTCTTTCTGTGATCAGAGGTTGGGTCTTGGTTGGTCTTCGATGGAGCGAATATGCTGAACTCAATGCAAAGAAAGCTAGCAAATGAATTTTTGCAATAAGAAACTTGAAGCGATCAGGATGTGATAAGCAAGTTATGTTTCCAGTGTATAGAGCTTTGACAAGCTCAGAACTTTCGCATGCATACCTGTGTTTTTGCAATGCCTCACAGTAGCTTTTCAGTTGATGTTAAATTCTTCCGTTCATGACGATGACTAAGTTCTGTTAAGTTCAGGAAGTTCTGAAAAACTATGTAGGGATATTTTTCAAGAGATCGATGATTCTGAGAATCATCCGATTCAATCTTTGTTTCATGTGAGTGTACCTACCCATATAAATTCATGTGCCTTGAGACTTCAGAAGACAAGATATAGTTCTTCCTCTGCGAATTTCAAATTTGAGAATGAAATGTGTCGATAAATGTGTGGGCGCTATCTTTCGCACAACTGTTCTCATTGGCTTGCCTGTTTATGTTTTGTGTACAATCTGCATTAACAATATGTGGTTCGCCCGTCGATATTCAGGACAAATAAATATGAAAAAAATAACTGAAGATTTTGTCTTGTCTGGGAAGAAGAAATCAAGCCAATGAGATTAGATGCTTCGGAAGACTCCTAGAAATTGCTCATAGATCGGATAGCAAGCGAATGAGTAAAGAGGCAGGCTATGAAGACGTCCAGATAGCATTGAAGAAAAGAAAATTCAAACAGCATGGACACGTATCAAGACTTGCAAAATGGGAACCGACAAGGGCAGAAAAACATTCTCGGATGTACAGACTTGTCAGCAATTGAAATCATCCAAGAGATAAAATGAGGATGACGAAATGGAGGAAGTTGGTGGCAATAATGATTGCGGTAATCTAAAAGTCGACCAGACGAAGAGATGATGAATGGTTTAGCGTCACTACTCCCCCATACTGGGGGCTTGGACGGTGCTGACACAGTCAGACATTAATCTGAAGCGTTGTGATCTTTTAGTCTGAATGCCCTTCCTGACGACTTCCAGTGCCACTTTCGGAGTTCGACCTCTGGACCAGAAGATCGCTAGGCCAAGCACTTAACCACTGTGCCACGGAGATGGGCAAAGATTAAAAATACTTGTAATTAGAGCTGTAACTAGGCTTTCGAAATTATGGGTGCGTTTGACAATTACATAATCGAACAAGTTAGGAAGAAGCAGCACTTTTTCAAAGTTATTCTACATGTATCTCTAGGTCGTTTATTTCTCATATAATTTGGAATGGTAACAGCATTGATAAATATGAATTTGTTTCAGCATAAATCATATCACACATGTTTATTACATGTGCTTCAACAAGCCATTATGGCAATGATGAATAGATGTATCATGAGTTATCATATCAATCTCACTTTTATGTCAATGGATAGCAATCTGAGGTAAAGCTGAATTAGCTCTGGTAGCTGGCAAGCAATTACTGATTGATTGACCCATCGCAGTAAACAATGAGTGATTGATTGAGGACAAAATACTGCTCATTTTGTGTAATCTGCATCATCCTGTGCATTAGAGAGATCTTGAGACTGTAGAAATGATATATGCGATAAAAATTTCCCTAGCGTTTCCATTCTTTTCTAAAATTTTACATTCCAATTGGAGGACTTATCGATCCCGTAACCCCCTGGATTCAGTAATGCTTGTTCCGGATATCTAAAGGATATATAACAAAGGATTGTAGATAAAATCATTGTATAAAATTATGAAGGAAGAGAGACATGGTATTGACTTAGCTGCATTCGGGTTCGAGACTGATTAAAGTCAACCGAGTGGTAAAATATTTTTCTTATGCGTTTGACTGCATTCACAAAGCGTCTTCATATTCAATCTTGTCTGCGTCGTGTAAACGTCATAACTCGATGACCGGGTGTAACGGTCACGTTGATCGCCACTCATTAGTACAAATATTCAAAGAACCAGAATTAATTAGGTAGCCATCTAAAGGAATGCAGCGAGCTGTTAGGCTGCGAAACAAAAAATCCACTTAAAGATTCGGCAGACCTGGAGGAAGTTTTCAATTTTTGAACACGGGCTAAACTTCCGGAATAACTTCAGTAGGATTGCTGTTGATTTAGTGTCACATACAGTCTATGAGAAAATGACGATCCATAACAGAATTACATACCGCATTTTCTTGAATGCAACCGGCGGGTCATATCATTAGTGTTTAAGTGTGGGTTCTATTTGAGACCATGTTGCATGAAATCATTTTTGAGTTTGTGATTTACTTCCCGATATTCTAGTGAAGAAATGCAGACATCGCGTACATTGTTGATGAGTCGGAATTACAAAAGGGAACTGGAAGAAATCGAAGAGAAAAAAAGAGAAGCAGTGTCGTGGAGCCAAAGACAATATTTACAAGAAGTAGAACCAGAACCTTTCTTCGGAGACGATGAAGTATTGACCATTTTTGTTTTTATTGATCATTTTACATACATATCGCTTTCTATGAGTATTAGCTGAGCTATTATCGATTGTATCATTTCTCATCATTTTAGTGAAAAGTGCATAATCTCTTTCTAAGATAACAAAGAAAACAGGTTTCTTAAATAAGTAATTTTTCATGATTGAAAGAGACATCATGGCGTTTGAAAATCATGATCTACATACATTTTATGTCGACTTTTTACAATTCAAGAACTTATGGCTAGATCAACTGTTGAGTTTAGTGAAATGTGTAAATAACTTTCTCACAAACGACTTCAGAGGCAACGGATCGGATGAACGATGCGTTATCAAGTTTTATATTATGAATTAAAATATATATAAATATATTATATTTATTTATGTTATATTTACAAATATTTCAAAATATAAATAATGCAAAGAATATGAAAAATATTTTAATTAATAATTTATACTTCTCCTGATCAAGATTGGTCAATCTCTGTCATCCTGTTGCCAATTGAAACCGGTAGAGATCAAATATTCGATTCGTTTTTGATTTTTGCGACGTTTTCTTATTTTAAAAACTTGATCAACTGTTAAGCAATAAGACTTATTGATAGCCACTGCTAGACAATATAAGAGCGACTTATATGCACTCAATGACAGCGGCTATATTATAAATCTCGTAAAAAACACCTTAAGTGATAAATTTAGGTTCGCATTCTATTTGAGGGCGAGTTATATGTTCATCTTTCAATTCATGTCATCAGCTTGCCTGTTTGAAAAACAAAGTGAGCGGTATCAACTGAGTGACTGGTGGAAGAACACGTGCATGTCCTCCCAATGAATGATGCAATGAGATATCCACCGTAAATGATGTCATTATTGATACTTAGCACCAGGCTGAATGATTATCCTCTTTTTATTGTGCAGTGAATATGAAAGTTGTATGAAAGATAAGCAAAAGCATTTATAGAATCCATATGCGACACTGAAGGCACTAAAATCAGTTCAGAAAATACACTGTGCTTCTTGAGCAGAATGTAATTTAGAGTGCTTATTGGTTATGTCACTATTCTATTCGGACATACTCTTTCTTGAAAAGTTTTCAAAATCTCATTAAATTCGGAGGCAGAACAGCAAAATTATAATGGGGGAAAACAAATCTCCGCAAGAAGATAAGATCATAATGATAAGTCTGGTAATGGCAGTAGTAATAAGTTCGCACACCTAAATTAAGATATTTCCTCATATTAGGTAAACTGAGGCTTTCTACGGTAGCTGCTTATAGATAACACAAATTGAAGAAAAACGCGCTGAGCAAAATTCCAGATTTCCATACCATAAAAATTGGAAATCACAGTTCGTAATTATGAAAATAGAATTTCATCGAGAGTTTAACCTAAACCATGATTAATTATCAAACATCATGAGTGACTGTTTTCAAAAATGCTAGCGCTACAAGCATTAAACATCGATGGAGATTTATGTAGACAAAATCACTTTTTGCCAATTGCTCTTGTCGACGGAGAAATTTAGTATCATTATAGTGAAGATCGCTTTAATCCTTTCTTGATGCAGTTTGCATCCTTTCTTGTGAGAAATGGACTAGAAGAAATATTTTCTGTAACCAAGTTCAGTTGTTTAAGTAGTTTCCTAAACGGAATTCGAATTTGATTTTTAATGAAACGAATCTATTGGCTGTTTTTATTCACACTATTTTCATTATTACTCATTACTTTATTTTCTAATCAAAAGACTTCAAATTAATCAATAACAAAACATCACACCCAGTCGATGATCGGAGCCAATGGAATGTCCAAGATCTACTTTTTAGTTTCCTCACTAATGGGAGACAATATTGACTATTATTTTGATGAACTCTTCTGAATTAAATTTTCCTGATCGGTCCGCATGAATGTACTCCACATTCAGAACACCAAAAATTGACCAATAGGCATCAATCGACTTTACCTTAATCCTCGCTGTAGTTTGGACATGAGTTCTTCATTAATATATTGACCAGTATATGCTATATTATAAGTACGGCGAGATCTACGTGCATATCAAGCTCAAATATGTGATATTAGGAGCATCACAAGACAAATGAGAAGATTTTTTCTCCTTTATCAGTAGACTGAAACATGCGAATGGCAGTATTCATAACTATGTTTTCATGAATTTGCGCAGGTCGATTCGATTTGAGTTAAAAGCTTGATTGGAAGAGCCCTGTCCTGCCAGTTTATCTCGGCATTTATCCGTCTCAAATGGTCCTAAGTACTTGTAGGATTCCCCATTTCACTCTCGATGATATTCTATAAATGTTTTATAGTTTGCACCATCGTCAGTGATTCGACAACATAAACGTGGACATCACATCCTACACGCGTAGACAGGGCAGAACGATGCCACCTCCATAGAATTTGACGATGGTGCACAGAGAGGGACAGAAAATTCCATTGTCACTGGTGATGGAGATTATTCATCACGTCAAATGGTGATGATTTTTTCGAACGAGCCAGTTACAAATGTCCTAATCGATAGACTCATTTGCATAAATATATGCTACTTTCATTTTTATTTCCATGTAGATGGATTAAAAATCTGATTTTATCAAGTAATTTGCGACCATGGTTTGGACTTTGGATTAGATTCCAGTTACTTCTGAGAGATCATTCAGCACATAATGTATTTTCCAAAAAGGGGATTCGTATGAATTGGGGAAATGATTCAGGGAAACCTGTTCTTCCATTTGAATAATATTGATGAGACTTAGTATGAAAGCAGGACTGTAATAAATGTTCAATGTTACGAATAAAATTAATTTTAACACAAATGATGCTCGTGCCAATTGAATGTCAGCCAATCCTACATTCCTGTTGTAACATCGAAGAATACAAAGTGAATTTGTGAAATGTTTCTTCAATATTAGGGGATAGAAATGTAATTGTATTACAATTTCAAGGAAATCCCTATCTTATAAAACAAAATTAAGTAGGGTCAATGTGATAAAAATAGTCCAGTCTATAATCAAGAATGTTTATTACATTGAAAAATAAGTTAAAGGTAAGTCCTACAACATTATACCTATATCGGCCTAAATTCTGCAATGCTTAGAGCAGGAAATTGCAAAAATTGTTCCGCCAAATCAAAATCAGTCAAGAGAATTATTACATTTTGACAGCACCCATCACCAGTGTCAAGCTCAGTGCTGAGAGTTCCTCAAAGGTTTTCTCTGAGCCTAAACAGAAATATTACATCCGAATAGCATAGCTAGCATAATTTTTTATCCATAGACGATTTTCTACTCTCTGGAAGTTGACTAGAGCGTGTAACTAAATCAACGTGTTGTAATCCATGAAAAATCCCGTAAATTATTGTGGATACTGGATAGGCCGATGTTGCTGAATTCCGCATTTCTGGATGTTAAGACTTAGAGGCATGACGAATGACAAAACTGAATAAAAAAGGAAGGTAAATATCCAAGACAAGTCGACAACAGCTTGAAAACTGAGTGATGATGACATGGATACTTACATCTTCCTGGAAGCAAGTATACACTAACAAGGTTAGAATAGGGAGAACATCTAGAGAGCGAAATATTTTACCTTTTCGTTAACTAGCTTCGGTCTCGAATCGTCTGAAGTTGGCGGGAGGTCTATCGAGTGCCGAATTTCATCCAAACTCTGTTGGTAAGGTATAAGTGACATTTCTGAATACAACAAAACTTCAATCGAGTATGCACTTACATCTGTGGTTTGATCTCGTCGCATGATATATGTTTCATAACTTTCGTGTAATTGCAGGATAGCGAACTTTTGGCGCTCCATAGCTCGACGGTTCGTGGACATCTGAAGTTATCGATAAAGACAAGACAAGTTTGCATGATAAGGTAACATATTGCTGAAAATGAACGACTTTCTCTCACTGATAAAAAGGTCGGGGCCCAAAACGAGTGAGAACTGCAAAAGTAATCTATATTATTCGCAATAATTGGGGAAAGACGGGAAACTAGAGCGCAACCCCTCCATCAGGTTCTGGCAAGAGTTTCTGTAAAAATCTGAAAGTGGATTGTTCGCCTACCCCATCAACTCTTCATGCGATTCGAGTTACCATTAGGCGTGTAAGATGACCGTAGGAGGGTAGGAGGGCACGCAGAAAATTTTAGGAGGGCCCAAATGGGAGTGGCCATTCAGCTTATACTTTTATCTTCAACAACGCAAATGAACATTATCGAAACGTTAAAGCATTTACATATGACCCGTTCTATCATTTCTGCATAATTAGTTGCAACGCAAAGGTATGATAAGATCTGCAGAAAGGTCGATACTGTTGGCTCCACTTACATCTTTTGAAAAATATGATGGCGTCGTCGACCTCCGTTAAGAATGGGAATTTTGGGATAATTAGAAAATTGAAATTGACGATTGTGTGATTGTACTTTTGCGTTTTGTGAGTTCTACATTCAGAAGTCAGTCTCTAAAATACTACATAAACTTCTGCACATACGTCCGTATAGTGGGCCTAATCATGCCCTCAATGGCCCTCTATATTTTCAGGAAGGAGTCTCATCATGCTCCCAGAGAGCTGTTTAATGTTCCAAAGGTTCCTGCCATGTTCTTAGGGCCCGTGTAGTTCTATGAGAGTTAATATTGTCAAGTGTAATTTCTTGATCTGTGATAGTATATTACCAATGAGAAGGGCTTCTTTCAAGATACAAAGTAATATTTTCTTCTATTTTTATCTAATTTGATTATTGAATGTACCAAGAAAAAGCAATTCCTGTTAACAAGTGTAATTTCCTCAAGATCCTTTTCGCGTATCAATTAGCGGGAGGGGGTGCGGGCAAAAAATACGCGAAAATTACGCATGTACTATAAAAAGACATGAAAAGATTTCTTAAGGGAAAGCTTCGATATACTGAAAGTAAAACACATGTTCTGCGAAAACACAATACGATTGTTTTACAAAAAACTTTCTATAAATGGAATCCAACTATGTGAAATACTCTTTGGCAGCAAGAAGTTCAAGTGACAGTCTAAACACTAATCTAGACTTCTCGATAAAATTTAAAAAAAACAGTGCAGCAAAACACAGACAAATTTGAAGAGACGATGCATGCCTGTAAAAGTAACGTAGGAGGTTAATTTAGTTATGATTACTTGGCCTTACATAATTCGGAAGAAAGCTGCATTTGGTGCTAAACGACAGGCTGGCCGCATTTTAATGAAATTTCGTGTACTGAGATAAAACTATGGATTTAATTGGAATTTTACTTGTTGAAAAGGAAAGTAATAGAATGTAACACTATGATGTTGATTCATTGTTCAAAACATGAGATAATGCTAAGAGTACAATGCTGCAGGATGTCAATTTCAACTTTTCAAAATTCTATTAGGAGAAATTAAGATCGACGGTGAGAATAACCGTAGTTGAAAGTACACCGACAACTGTCTATTTTTCATTTTTTGAAGAATCTCGAAACCCATCCAATTTCACCCAAATTTTCCAGAACTCCGGATTTTTTTCGGAAGAATCTCATGAGCCATATGTCATGAGGCGCCCCAAGGCGTGTCAGAAACGACCACATTGCTTAAGACTAACGAAAAGAAGGAAGTATTGTCTGAGCCAAGATATTTCAAAAGTGAAAATTGAAGGATAATCAATATGTCGCTACGAAAGCGAGAGTCAGTATGATAACATATTAATGTATCTTATCATTGAATACTTACTACTTTCCTGTGCACGAAGACGAAAGGACAAGTTGTTCGGTCAGTGATGGCTTCTATCATAACGTCTGTAGATGACAAGTTAAGATCAATACATTAAGTTATGATCGACAGGATTCTAGACAAAACTCACTCATTTTCAGTAGTAGTCTTGCAACACACGCTTCAAATGTAATACATGGAGTCTAACGAAAGGTTTGTTTTCATAGTTGACCTACACGAACCAGGGAAAAATATTTTTCTTATAACTTTCCACTAGAATAAACTGTTGAGAAATCAGTTATCTTTCTTTAGTCAATTGTAAACAGCGGCACTACTATAAATAGCAAATCATGAATATTCCTAATTAGCATAGTTGCTGCTATTATTTGTTAGAAATTAATTTGTCTGCCAGAATACTCGTTGAATTAACTAATGAGAATATTGTTGGTAGAAAAAACGCAGTATTTCAGGGTTAATGCTGTCACATCAAATCGCAAAATGAAAGCTATGAATTGCATGGATACTTTTTCATATGCAGGCCTATATTCACGCATTTCATAGCTTGCACTTATCTTGATACGGCATTAACCACGAAATAATTAACTTTTTCTATCAACACGATTCTCATTTATCAATTACCACGGAGACAAACTTAACCCAAATTGAAAATTAAGTTATCGCTCATCTTCATGCAAACCAAAACAAGTATAATAAATGTCGTCCTAATGGGTTGAGAATCTATGTGCTGCAATCATCATGTTATCATTGCTTCAATTGTTTAAAACATTGTAAATATTGTGATTGTAAAACATGTTATTCATCTCCCTCGACTTCATTGCAGGATGAAAAAATAAAGTAAAAGCAAGCAAGTAAAACCTGACGCTGCGTTTCACGGAGAAATGATCATGGGTAGATGGTGAACCACCCAGCTAGTTCACCAGCTACCCATTAATCCATGATTATGTCTTACAGACGAATTTTTAACTATATTTTTCATCCTGCAATAAAGTCTAGGGAGCTGAATAACATGCTCTACTACAATCAGACCTTCCGTCAAAAGCAGTTAACGAGGTAAATATTACAACCAAAATCAACTAACTAAATACACATACACGTATACACCGGCTCAAATTGACTAAGATTAAGGGTTCGAAGCAGAGTAGATTTTTTCCCAATGCATCTGCCCTTGCATTTCAGCTCCAAATCACTGGGATCGCAATTCAGCCAAGGAAAAAAGAAAATTCGGAAAAAACCGGTGTTTGAATGCACAAATTTGAAATGTTTACATTAAACTAATTTCGTAAAAAACGGAGAAGCAGGAAAAAACGGAAAATTGCGATCCCTGGGCCAACATGACAGTATTTTAGATGGTCTATCTCCACTAAGCAATAGACTGCGATTGGCACATCATTATTTCAAAACGGGCAACTGATATAAGCATAAAATACGTTAAGAAAAGTAGACCTGCTCGTCATCGTACTTGTTTACATAGTGAAAAGAAAACATAGAAATTTAATATTTTTAGGAATAGCAAGATTGTTTAGGATTTCAATACCTATATCAAGCAATATTCGAAAGGATACGAAACTTTTCCGACAAGGGTTTGATGTTCTGTCCTCTGTTGAGATAATACGTGGATTCGGAAATAAGGGCGCGCACTTTGGCGCAGATTTCTCTGTAAAGTTGGGGGAAAAGGGGAAAAGTAGCGGACAGTTCTTCGCCTTCATGATCTGCCATCACTCGCTGGATGTGTCCACTCCACGCCTCTTCGATTTCCTCGCCGGGACAAACGGGAGTAGCACGATGAAAACGTTGAAGGTCGCTGATATTCGGACCGGGAGGAGTGCATGCGGCATTTGACATGTCAGTGTCTTCCTCTTCTTCTTCTTCCTGAAATGCAATTCACCCACAAGAGCATACTACTCATAGAAAACTTCAAGTAAAACAGTGATATCAGACCCATTATTTATAATTTTCACTTACTTCATCTTCTTCCTCTTCCTCGTCTTCATCAGAGCTCTCAACGGTGCTTAAGTCGGCATGGGAAACAGCAGGACTGATGTCAGGACTGGAAGCCCCAGGTTCCACTTCTGGTCGGGCATCAGGTATGGCGTCTTCGTTAGGGGACGGCACTGACGCACCACTGCCAGCTCCCGTGCTGCTACACACTCGACGGGACGGTGCTACTCGAGATAATTCCTCCTCTGATGTCTCTCCTTCTCGATGCGCATCTGATGAAGGAATCACCGACTCACGTTCCTCTTCCTCCTCCGCCGTGTGATGTCCTGCCGTGAAAGTCCGGTGATGCGTGATAGACTGCTTCCGGACACCCCACGGCTGCTTGCTGTCGTCTCCCTGAAACCAATCAAATTAAATAAGTTCCTAGATTCGAAGAAGTTCTTTGTGATAAGCTAATAGGTTGAGTTGCTGAGTACGTAAACAATTTCTAATAGTTTCTTCAATTAAGATGTACATCTTGCTCCACGTAAAATATTGGAATCGTGTTTTCCTGTAATCTAGTGACCTCTATGTGCTGATATTCAAATCATCTAGTCATCAGAAAATATCAACGCTGCTGATTCACTATACCATTCATCAACACACTATACCTTACAGTAAAATTCACGGCTTTCTGTAGGCTGAGTGGTCACTGGCCAGCAAAAGAAAGTCATTTATGGGAGCACGAATATGTAAATTAGTGTAATTCAGAATATTGAAACCAAACTGCAAATTGGTGATTTTTTGCATGAGTGCGCATCAAAGTTACAATTTCTTTGCAAAATGTTCATCCCTGCCACAGTAAAGGACCAACGATGAATTAGTAAGTTAGATGATCATAAATGAGAAACGAAAAATGAAAGATCTTCTAATCACATTAAGCCATCTCCATCAGAAGCCTGTTCACACACCTCTATTGGTAGCGGATTGGTCAGCGAAAGTGGTTAGTAGAAACTGATTCCCAAGTTGAGCAATGGGAACTAATGAAATTACCGAATGTTGTGCTAACTACTCATGTACATACGTGCATACGTGTAACTACACGTACATTGCCAGCTTACTCACCAGGCTATCTAGTAGGTCATTGATGTACAGCAGAAGATGAAAGGGTCACAAAAATTGACCCTAGAGGAATTCCTGCATTGATAAGCTTGGTGTAGGATTTTTGACCATCTAATACGACGGATGTCTGTCGATCACCAAGAAAGAAGGCAAGAAGTTGATGAAGTTGACCAACAACACCGTAAGACTAAACCTTCAAAAGAAGTCCCTGATGCTAATCATAAATGCGGATCACCTATGTCAAACTTAAATCAATTTCCCTGCCTTTCATTCATATCGTGCATTAGCACGCCATACACCACTCGGGCGTTTATGTTCGTATCTTTGATGGAGCTATCATACGCCCGCACATGAAACTCCGCAGGCTGGACAGAGCTAAAAATCCTATAGAAATTGCATTTTTCTACAAGAAAACATTCTATCTTGATAGTAAATGAGACATGAGGAGAAAAAGCATTGATTTGATGCATTACTCGCTGAAATCCGAAATCGGTAATTCGGAACCGACAGAGAACCGGACAGCACGGTTGACCAATTCAATGACAATGGCGTATCATAAGTGGGTCAATCAAACTTTCGAAAAATCCAACTTTGCCATCAAGGATTTACAACAGGATGGGACGTGCTCCGCACCGTATAAGTCGTAAGTAACAAAATCCAATACAAGTCCAAGTACAAGTAATGCGTTTCATATGCAATAGTAAAATATTGAAAACAAAGAATTGATAAAAGCTCATTGAATAGTTGTGGTATTTTAAAGTTTACCACTTACTTTCCATCATAGCCATCATCAATATTTTGCAACACACTTTGATTTCATTTTTGAATCATTAGAGGAAACAATTACTGCTCAAATTGAAGACAAAATGTTGCATAAACCTTGTTTCAATGGAGACGATGAAAAATATAAGTAATCATAAAATTCACATCAAAATTCTAAATTATCTCGTGAAGTAAATGCAAGCTTAAGGTTACACACATTTCGTTTTGAAGTATTTACTTAGACTATACAAATTCAATCACTTCGTATGCGTAGAAACTGTACAGTCTTCAATTTACTTATACACACAGGAAATAAAAACCTAATTATTGAGTGGAAGTCTAAAGAATTCCTGGAAATAATCAAGAGAATTCAATGGGATCAGCCTCCAGGTAGATTTGAAATCAGAAACAGTTGAATTCCAGAACTCGAGTGAATTTCATTATCGCTTGTGAATTCTTAACAACACATAAGCACATAAGCAATTCATAAGCACAGTCGACGAAAGTGACAGCTAGAGCATTGCAGACAAAGTTAGTGTCATGATGTCATTATTAAGTTACACATTAAGTTATTCGAATTTCATAAAGATTATAATGTGTCCAGTGCTCACACATATTCCCATGGAATAATTTCATGCCAATACCAACATTCGCTGTACATTAACTGCAAATTATGTAGTGTTACGAATTAACGGACAGAAATAGAGTTTTTCAAATTTATTGGATCACTGTCACGACTGTTGCGTGATTGCTTATGATTTATAAAGAAATCTACATTCAATTCAAATATCCATGTGATCATGTGTGATCGGTTGGCTGAATTTCAAAGATCCTATATATCCGAGTAGCTATTTTGAAAATGTGAAGAGCACATTTTTCCGCAGCGCAGAATGAATTATACAATGAAATCTTCTTTAGAATATTCAGGATATACTGGATATTGGATATTATATACATGTATATGGACCACAAGCCTACCACAAAGCTTCTCAGCGGAAATAATAACTGGTGGTCTAGACTATGAAAACGAGAGCAAATCCAAACATTTGACAAATCTTCTAATAGAGTATCTGCCAAATCTAAAAAATGACTTCACTCATTTTCCCTTGCTACTTTGTAATTTCCACTTTTCTTGCGAGGAATAAGGCTCTGGATCGTTTTTAATAACCTAACCACTCAATGTCCTTTTTTGTCTTCAATATTTGGCTAATTGACCTTTGTCGTAACTGAATGTTCTGAAGCATTTCGAATGGGTGAATGATGAATGCTGGATCATACATTTCGCTGAAAAATGATTTTTGCCATAGTTAATTTAGAAAGATATAGATGGTTTGTCGTATAGTGCTTGCTAATGAAGCATTGACTGACAATATCAACTACATGACTGGTTTATCTTGATCCTTTGCATGAGCTCTCGCTGAGCTCGGATGCTGTATGAATTTCATCGTTGTTAACAAAGATATAACCCATACAGATAACCTACGGTCGGGGAATCAAGAGTGTTGTGGTGTCATCTTATTGACTAAATAGTTGTCATTCTCTTTAGATATTCAATGGACTGCGACAGACCTTTGTTGTCAAACTAAAATATCAATACCAATGCTAGTTTTGGACCTAATCTAATAGTCAACGATCCTTGGGATTGTAAGTGATCTTTCAAACATTTCACCACAGAGACTTCCGAAACTAAGTAGCTAGTGACTAAGCTTTAAATATGTTCGACGTTTGTAAAAAATAGTTGTGACATGAAGGCTTCAATGCTACTATCTTTGCTAATTATAAATGACACCTGAAGCAATGAGACGACAAAGTCAGATATCTGAGGATCTTCTGAGTTTGTATTTTAATACGAGAAAAAATCATTCTCAGGTCGGTCTGTAAAGATCACCTTTTCAATAAGCTATGAGAGACACCCCTGCAGTTTATAGCATGAAGAAACAATGACTCACACTACTTGCAACAGAAAATTCATAATGTTAGAATTATATTACTACCATCAGCATAACATAAAGCTTATTTTCATAAAAAGAATAATTCTTCAGTGCTGAACACGATTATTCAGAAAGCTAACTAGATAATGATTATGCGAGAATGAAGCGCTCTACGTAATTAACTACTAATAAGACGTTAACGTTATTCTTTGTCTTCTACACCAACATCAGTGCAACACGGAAGGGGTTAGCGTTAGTCTGACCAAGCAGTAGCACACGTTAACCAACCTCGTCAGGAAGACAAGGAGCTATCTGAATCGTCGTACAATTCTGAAGGTGCCCCCAGTCCGAACACCTGTAGTGAAATATTTACAAATTCACAGTGAGATAAGAGATTTAAGCTCCAAGAAATATATGAAGTCGATCTTTTCAAACAAGGTTGCATCTTGACTTTTGACAAATTTGAGATAACGGAGACTTCGTAATCGTAAGAAAGAGCTCATACAACTTCTGGCAATTTGAACAATTGGCTTCACGAACTTCATCGATCTGTGCATATTTTTTCTCAAATTGCCACATTTCAAAAATCAATAATTATTGATAATTCATGCTGAATTAAAATTACTTTTCCGTGACAGTAGTCATAGAGCAATACTACTAGACATGTACATGTAAATTGCACTCGTATATAGAAAAATGATGAAAACTGAACGAGCTACAATAAAATAACACTCATAACTAGCTGTAAAGCACATGTCAGGGATGAGAGTGCGTCAACGGGGTTCCCAGCGGAAATTCATGTTTCATGGGCACCCCAAATTGAAAAAAATGAAGAATACATTAGGCAGATTCATTGAGACCCCCGAGGATTTCCTGCGGACCCGCGGAAAATTCTCATCCCTAACATTTGCTAAATTTACAAGGATTGTGAAAATCGAGATACGACCTTCTGAGAAAAGACCGACGATTTTGTCAATAGGTATGGCAAGGGCATGGCAAGGTCAGCAAGCAGTCTTAACCCTACTTAGGAATGCAGGTTTGCTAAAAGTCACTATTTGATCTTATTATTCCTCAAATTATAAATATGGATTAGTCTTCATGAGCGAGCTATAGTCATCTTTCATTACTTTTTCATTTGCACGCATTTTCATGTTATGTTAAATATGCGTTTCTGATTTCTTCCTTTGTATTAAAACATGTAGTGAATTGCGATAGCGGACTAGATTCATTCAATATTGTAATTGTGATTCAGTTCTAAATAAGACTAATGAGACCAAACATTAGACCGAAATATGTCTCAAGCATCTAATGTCACGTTGAGCGTGTACTGGTGCACCTCAAAACACGCGAGCCTGCGGGTCTGCGCTAAGTATTGCTTTGATGAATAATTCCACCATCATTTGATGATTAAGTGACTTAGTGGGTAGAGGATGTGCTAACATGCCGGCCGACCCCTAACTAACTTCAACATTTTTGGTTCAAATCAATCGGTGACTGATGAGATCCAGCAGAACCCAATCACTTGGCGAGGCAAATGAGATTCGATAAACGCCATTCACGCACTTGATTGGTTAATTCACAATACATTCATATTAGATCATTAATCTCAAACAGCAAATTTTCTGATTTGGATCATCATGATGAGTATATAACTTAAGGATCAACGAGGTGCAAATCTCGTTACTAATTAACAGCAACAAAAATAATCAGCTCGAACAAAATAAGACCGGATCTCTGTTTTCTTGTTTAGCCAACAGCTTCACATGTAAGGAAAATTGTTACGTTATTATATTTGATTAAGTGAATGGTTATTGTATAAAAAATATATTAGGAGTTCAACAAATGAAATGGATGCAATTGAAATTTTTGGATGCAGTGAAAAGTTTAAAGTCAGACTAATTAACAAAAGAATTTATACGAGCACTTTAAAATCTCAAAATCAGAATGTTAACAGATCGATGAGAAATGTCGACCGCCAATCACAATCGTAATCATGATAGCCGATTTTCCTAATTTTGCCATAAATGTTTAGCTATAAACATATTTTGACCCAATCATGGGAAGCTGCATGGTGAAAGCAAGCACTCTGCAACAATCATCTCGAAACATTAGATCAGAAAACTGATTATTATCGAGCGAGAATACTAGAAATTGATAACATTCCTATTCCAAGTCGAAATGTCTTAGCATCACAGATGCAATCAATTGACGTAATTATATTTCTTATTGACAATCAAGCAATAGACGCTGCTACGGTCACCTTTAGCCAATCGCGTTTCGCGCTAAGACGAAAGGACAAGTTTGGAAAGCTGTAGGGACAATGTAAGACGGAAGGTCTAACTTGAGAGTGTATCTTGTTTCCGATGGTGCCGTGCGGCAATAAAATTGAAGCAAACTTCAAAAAACACTTTTAAATTCTAAGAAATACGTGCAAAACAAAATCTTTATATGCATCGGCTAGTATTGCTATGACAACCATAACTGTACTTCAAAGTACAAGTATCCTTGCAGTAATCTTTCATCAGTGTTTCTTGCCCGTTTCAATGAAGCATCAACAAGATTAACTTATTTTAAACTCAACTTGTCTACTATAAGACGATAATCCTGTAATCTTGAAGCGAAAAAATTGTTGAAATTTACCTGGGCCGGTCAAACCGCAATTTAGACTGAAGGGGTGTCATCGAAACAATAATAATACCTCTATTTTCTGAGAATAGTTTCCCCCAATATTGAAAAGCATAAGATAAGTACAAGTCCAAGTGAAATAGCAACATGAAGAAGTTATATGTACAACAGAAAACTGATGAGCATTCTCCAGTTTACAGCTTCCAGCTCCTAAAAATGTTCAACGAAAACATTCCTACTTCTGCCTATATTTATATAAGCAGTAAATAGCTACCTATATCTGTTCTGCACTAAGAAACCGCTGTGAATGTCGCATCATAAAATGAAGCACATGTTTGGTTTCCGACACAAGAACCTACGATTTTTCGAAACCCTTAATGAATGTATTTCCATGCAACACTTTCCTTTAGGGATAGATACCTTCACTATGTATCGAAGATGTTATACACAAGTTATGGACACCAGGAAAACAAAACCGTTAGAGATCAAGCAATGATGGCAAAATGTTTTGTCAATTGCTAACTGACGAAGTGGTACCATATTTACGATTAAACTAGAACATCGACCGACCGTTAGGCATAATGATGTTAAGTCGCCTACAAGCAAACGGAATAGAAAGTTCAAGTCAACTGAGAATAAAAGCATGTCAGTTGTTGTCAACAGATTTTAAGAACAATAGCCAATGTTATATATGCTACTAGTGATAACTGCTTAACTTGAAACCGTAAATCAAAATCGAATATCGACTGACACAATGAATTAGGGGGACCTTCAGCCTATTGCTTGATAGCAAAACACCTCACGAGAAGTCTCCGTGGCACTATTGTAGTACGAAAGATCTTTTCTAGACAAGTTCGAACTCACTCAGAAAAAAATGGTTTCGATGGTGCTGACAATAAAGAGAGCGACCTGTGTTCTCAGAGAGCAGAGTGAGCACGCTTTTCGACACAACTACATTGCATCGAACGCACAGCGTGATGATAAGGTTGGGAGAAAGTAACTCTAAATCTTTAAATGACTTAAATGCTTCTGATTGCACCATGAACTATGAAGCCAGTTCAAGGAAATGCAAGCTGAAATCTGACAGCGAAAGAGGTCAAGTGAACTACTCTCATAATGTAGAATTTTCTGTAAGTGCTTCCTCATCGGGATTGAAATTCATTTTTCGAAACATCTGCATTTTAACTCAAGAAGTTCCATAACTCAAGCGCTTGACCAGTGCATGTATTTGATAAAGTCCATCGTAAATACGCGTCTTACTGCATCATATTTCTATCTAAATTTCATCAGAATCAATGTTTCAAGCAAAATCACTATCAAAGGAAGGATTAATAGCGATTCCATTATTCCGGATGCACGCAAATGCATTTTCTTATCTTTAAATTTTTCACTTAGATGCTGATTGACAGGTCTGTGCCATTCAGGAAAACAGATAACTGATCCTCTCAAATTAAATTTTTCTTCGTTCATCTATATCACATTGCCTACACAAATGAATTTAATATGCGCCATAGAAAATGTTTGATACAAACATTACATTGTGCCTGTATACAAAAATCACAAGAAAAAGTACTTAAAATTGCAAGCTACAAACAGTCTGTGACTACAATTACAATATCTTATCTATACTGATTTCGAACTAAAATATGAAATGAAGCATGTCCTATCCTTCCCATGATAAGTAAATTTAACAAAATTTTAATACACTCACATAACAAGATCATCATCATACACCTTATGGTAGTAATAGATCGTCGAATTCGTTAGAAATCAGAACCCGGCAGCTATGTCGTAGTTAGCTGACCTTCACTCTACCGCGCCGGATATTTAAAATATTATTCTAGTATTTAATTACTCTATTAATTAACTCAAATAGCGATATGCACTAACGGTATGGAAGTTGAAAATGAATGAATCTCACCTTCTCGTCACCAAGATCCAAAAAGTAAATCTGAGAGTCCAAGTATCTATCCAAGTCACGGAAGACTTTGGCTTGCTCGATGCTGCTTGTGTCATCCAGCTTGAGATCATCTGCAAATGAAATGATGTGTCTATGAAGATTCTCAAACAGATACAAATTCATGTGAAAATGAACCTTTTATAATAAAACCCGGTCTGAAATATACAAAGAAATTATTCAAGATACCAAAGCTGTACTAATGAATGTGTATTTATGTAAAAATGCATCTATGTACAGAAATTCTGTCATCTGCTTGATTGAAAACCTCATTGAAACTAAGGTCGTTAAGTTGCATGCAAATGCGACTTGGTCTTCAAAATTTGCACAATATAGAAGATATGGCAAGTGCAGGAAATGAAGTTGATCATGGAAGGATGCCGCGTCACCTCGAGTTCCAAAAGAAAGAATATATTCAATCCTCTAGAGGTCAGAAATCACTGTTTGTGTTTGCTGCAGCAAATAAATTCGGTCACGACGGTAAGGCTGCTTGATGAGGAAAGATAAGTTAAGCCTGATTCCCATCATTGACTAATATTTCACGCAGTGCACTTTGAAGTTTTTATTCCGAAAAGTAAAAACATGGTTCGAAGGTTGCAGTCTCTTGATTTCCTTGATTTTTCTTGATTTCTTGATCTCCAGATTTCCCTGGCTCATACTCAATGTGAATGGCGACAAAAATCAAAGCAACATTGTAGTGGATGTAGTGGATGATTACGATGACTATGAACCACAGAATTAAATTGCATTGTCAGTGTGCTTGGGTATAGAGATAACTTTACTCAATACTGATGGTCACGACCAGAACTAGTCTCGAGCGGCAAGAAGATCAATTTTCCATTGAGCGTGATGCAAATTCAAATCTGAATTCCGACGGATCAGAAGATTGACACCTCATTAAATGTGCACAGCCAGTAGATTTACATCGTGAAGAGACGAATGGTGTGGATAATATTTCTATTTGACGAATTTATCACTAAGAAAACTGAGTCAATGATTTTTGACTTTTCACTTGACAGGTCAGATGCAATCTGACCGTTGAGGTCTGTGAGTTTGCAGATACGAGCTATTTCTCAAGTCATTAATGTATTTCTATGTAATCAATGTCAAGCAATTTGAACTTCAACATGTGAGCGCAATTTAAAAATAATTTGAAGAATTTCATTCATATCTCGATCTTAATCAAACTAAAATCTCTTATTGTTAAAACTATTTTTCCGGAAATCCACCATCTTTATCATGTGAGAATGATGCAACATTGAAATGTTCAGATCAGCAATGAATAAAATTCACTAAGATACCAGCACAAGACAACGAAATCATAAAAATCAAGATAATTGATAATACTGATTATGTACATTGAAAGTAACCAACTAGAAAAGGAAAGATATGAAGAAAGAGGACAAAAAAAATCAGTTTACAGCTTGAAGTGTTCGTGAAAGGCTTCTTTGATTCTTCTTGAATTCAAATGTGGTTCATTGCAGACAATCTGTGCTTCAATAGGAGGTAAGTGGTGATTCTTGTGAGCATGCTCTGACACAGCGATAAATGCTCCTTTGCTCGCGTACTCAACTTCCTGCATGTTTCACCTATATAAAATTGCTCACAAGAAGGGCAGTCCATTCTATAAATCACGTTACTTTTATCCTCAACTTCAGATTTGACCTTCGTCAATTGAGAACGTAAGGATTGTGAAGGCATAAAAACAACTTTTAAATTCAAAGAACGACATAGACGACTGAGTTTATCGCTGATGCCCTTGTAATAAGGTAAGTATATATATCCTTTCGTGGGAGAACCAGTGTCATCAGATGAAAGAATATCAGTGGCGTTTACGGCTTTTTGGATGCAATTTCTCGAATAACCATTATCAGTAAAAATCTTTTGTAGAAATCGCATTTCCTTTTCCAAATGAATTTCACTACAAATAGTTTTTGCACGGTGAACAAAGCATTTGACCACAGCAGACGTAACATGATTGGGATGATATGAATCGTATTTTAGCAACGAATTTGTGTTCAGAGGTTTTCTGTAAACCCTGGTTGAAATTTCTTCTCCAGCTCGTGAAATAAGCACATCCAACATGGCGATTTCATTATCAGATTCAATTTCACATGTGAACTTCACTGAAGGATGTATAGAATTCAAATGTTCGAGGAATTTTGTCTCATCACCACCATTCAGAATCGCAAATGTGTCGTCAACATATCGGAGGTATAAGTGTATCTTTCCCATAAACGAGCATTTATAAATGAGCATTTATCGGACATCAAAGGCATAAGTTTTCGATCGGCTGTGTCAGAGCATGTTCACAAGAATCACCACTTACCTCCTATTGAAGCACAGATTGTCTGCAATGACATTCGAGCCAATAAAGAAAGTTATTTTAACCGTGACTCAGGATTAGAGCTGAATTTTATGATTTCGTTGTCTTTTGCTGGTATCTAGTGAATTTTATTCATTTCATTAAAATCTCTTGTAGCTCACAACATAAATTTGAAAATACAATAGAAATTATAAAAACTTCGGTAAATTATTGCTTCATCAGTACATTCATGTCACTGACTTACTATCATCTTTTAACACTAATGAAGAAAATACAATTTTGAGAAAATCTTTAGAGAAGCATATGTGAAAACACATGAAAACTCAGGACTTTATATCGTGTCTTTCTTCTCATTCACTGCTCACTATCAGCATTATTCTGATTTGAAAAAAATTAGAGACACAGATCATGCTGGTTTCTTACCATTATTTGACATTTCATTGGTAGACGTCGTTTCACTACTGGAATTGGCACTTGTAGGTTGGGCATCGATTGTCTCAGTGGATTGACTGAATATCACCTGGAACAGACAGAAATCATGCTTAAGAAAGCAATAACTGTCGCATGCATGAATTTTATCGACTGTCAATGAAGTATGTTAGTCGGCATTCGGCAACTAAAAATAGTTGTGAAGCTTTTTATATTAATTGATGTATACTGAAATCATTACAGAGACTTTGAAGTCAGCCATTCGATGAAACTTTAGCGATCAATTCAGTAGAAATCATATGCTATCATCAACTAAAACATGTGGATTACTTCAGTTATGCACTACAACATGCACGTTAATACGAAATAAGTGATGGCACGATAAATTTATTTTTCTCGGTAGCTGTCATGTTTTACTAATGTTCACAGTAGCTACAGGAAATAATCACGTCACTTCCTTGAATTGAAAGTACTCAAAATTCAACCACTTAAAAAATGTATTCTCTTTCGTTCCAAAACTTGCTTCGTCCCCATTTGTGAAGTACGATGTAAAATGCGTTTAATGAACGCACGTTTATTAATGATTCACTTAAGAATCATCGATCATTATCGCATACATTGGAAGTTTGCATGTCGAACAAAAGTCACTTGTTTCTAACTTATAGAATGTTTTGCAGATAAGACATTTGACCAATTATTTATCACTTTCAAAACCATATTCATTAAAAAATTCTTCCGAGCATTTCAGCCATTTTTGAAGCCATCTTGGAAACCGTTTTCAAATAGCAGAGCTTTACATATTATGTACTATATTCAAAATTTCTGATGCGGATTCCGAGCTCAAATGGTTTAGTTCTTAACCTAGAGGCTTGTGATGTTTTGGTAGTGTGGTCGACAGTCGACAGCATCTTACAGTCGGCAAGTAGGACAACCTGACTAAAAGTAGTACATCGCTCCAGCAAACGTCTGACAGAATCAGCACGGACCATGCTCCAATGCTTTAAGACGATAAAGCTTCATTTATGTTAAATCTTATCCGCTTGTGGAGGAGCTGGCAACAATATCATGATCGCCTCCGAAATTTCGAAAATAGGTTGTTAAGAAAAACGGACATTTTCTAGGGAGATTTTGTACTTTATTAATTTTAATGAATTTGCATTAGTAAAACATAAATTGATATAGTAAATGCCTCATGTTTATAAATAATATTTGAGCAATGAAGTTTTGTCACTTTGACGAAATCAATTTCAATGATGTTAATAATGACGTTTCAACGAATTATGGCAGAAAACTTGAAAACGGTTGAAAACGGCTCCCATGACATATACAGAATATCCAGATGAGGTATAGGAAGTTGTTGGGAGAATTTCGTGTCATAGACTCATTTGGTTTTTCGGATTCATTGGATTTTATACGATACCAAGACACATGTAGATGAATTTTCACTATCTCACTCAATCATGGAGATCTTGGATTATTAACATTAAGCAAATATTTTACATCAACGACTGTTCACCAGGCATGATATCTAATTGGTCAATCGCTATGTTTTCTCACATAATCTTGGGTTTTAACAATTCATGAATTCTAAATCAGACGTAGCAGTTTATCGAATGAAAACAATTATCTTTTCACATCAGGAATCAACTTAATTTTATTCCTACAATAAATCCATTACGACAATTTTTTTCCTCTCAAAATCTCAAAATCAAACTAAGTTCATAATTTGATTCAACATCAGACCAATAATCTTAAAACAATAATAAAGACGGAAACTAACTACTCAGTATCAGAAACTGGGTTTCAATATCACGAAAATATCCTTGATATTCTAAATCGATATTTTTTCATTTACGCTTTGACATATGCATAGCTTTGTAATTTTGTTTGTAACAATGCCTTTTCAGAATGGATAAAATTATTCTAGTAACTTCGAAGTTCGTCTTTAAAAATGAAATTGCAGAAATTATACATTGCATTTCAGAAGTATGTAATATATCGCTATATGCGCACATACGTCAGGCATCATATAAAAGATGTTCTTTCGACTCCTATGAGAATAGGACCCTTTCAGATTGTGCCATCAACTTCTGTGCGTTGTCGTGGAGTTGTCTTGCATTCAGAATTATCATTTAAACAACATATCTCAAAAAGCGTGCCGTCGTGTTTTGGAATGATGCGTCAAATGCACAGTATCATTCCCTGCATCCCACTTTCCTTGACTCGAAAAGCATTTAAGTACCATTTCTACCCATACAAAAGACTCCTTCTCACCGAGTACAAGGATATATTTGGTGTTTACAAAATCTGCAGTCGCCTAAGCGAGTGTATATTAATATAGAAGATATTTACAGCGAATGTCTTATTAACCTAAGAACCCCTTTCGTCGCAACACACATATATTTTTACACATATCATTTACTTTTTACTTATTGCACTATTCAATTCATAATTACACTTTTGACCAGGAGATGACGCATTTTCAAAATTTGAAATATAGGAGGATGCGGTCAGCGAGCTTAAAAATTATATTTTGGACTGTACTCGTGCTACCCAATTAAATAATTCATTGACTGTTTCTATGTTTTCTAGACGAGCCAATACGGAAAATAGTGATCAAATAATTTGCATAACACGAAAAATGTAACTATCATATTACACTGTGAAAGTAAACTTTCTCCAAAGTGGAAGAAGCTCGTGATTGATTACGAGGACAGAGGGTGTTAAATCGAAAAATGTTCCCTTCACTGATTTTAAGGACCCCAATGTAGTACAATTTCATCGATGCCGACATAGAACAGCATAGATAAAGCTGTATGTATGTATCTAATTTAAAACCATTCTTGCCAAGATTGATCGCAATTGAAATGAATGCTAATTATAACAATGACACAAAAATGTTTTGTAGAGTGATTTCATTTGAGACATGACCGCGAGGTTTCTCTTATGACCTTATGAATGCTAACTATAGTGCATGTATATTTAGAAGGCCTTTCATTTGATTATCTGGAACTATGACGGTGATTAAGCACGTTATCATTAGAAACCGCATGCGTTGCGATTCATTAAAATTTCTAGATTTCTCAAATTTGACTTTCTGTCATGTGCCCAGGCCAACTGGCACACTGGATAATATCAGAGCTGGCAGTTGTGTAGTCCCTTAACTTGTTCAGTCATTCAAGATGTCGCAAGATAGTCTGGACCAGTCTGAAAGGTACTGATGAGCCCTTGTGGGCGAAACACAACGTCTGCGGCTGCTGAGAGATTTTATGCTTAAATTGCTTCAATGTGAGGACATTTTGCTGCACACATTACAAAAGAAGACGCTATATTGATGAGGATTTCAAATTTCGACATTGACGGATTCTTACTATTACACTGTAGAGTATGTGCTTTCACATTAAAAGTATGTTTTAGACAAGTGAAACAAATTCAATAAGCTTCTATTCAGTTCATGATAACAAATAGCATGGTAACCAAAATTATTTGATTAACCTGAAGTAAATGATTTAAGTAAACTACGCAAATGCAAATGAATTTCTGAGTTTCAGACTAAAGCATGGAAATACAATTTCTTACTAAAAATAAATCTTTTCGAAGAATATGCACACAATTCATCTCAACAGAATGCTACAGATGTCGCTTTTGCCGTAAAAAGTACAGATATTTCGAGTGTTCTATATATACCAGATACTGAAACATCAACGCGAAAAGCACGAAAAACAGTGTATATCATATACATGTATATTTGTTGTTATGTTCTGAATAGAAAGAATGAAAACGTGAAGATATATAACCAGCGAAGGGAATAATCAAAAAGAGAGAAACAGATGTAGAATTCTGCAAGGCAAGTAATAACATATTGAGTGCAACATTAAATTATCTATTATCTGACGAAACTTTTGAAACCAATAGTCGACTATAGTGCTTCGACCATGTGCTTCTACTTCAAATATTCCAAATACCCATATTTTCAATCGAGAATCGAATTGACCCATACATAGGAGGCAACTATTTTCAATCCACCCTTCCCTCCGATTTCTCAACAATACAACTGCTTCCATCTAAAGGAGGTCAGAATCATTTCATTTTTCTCTTAGACGTCACATTTTTTTTGCTTCGCATTCGACTACATTCCCTCAATTGACGTCACTAAAGTAGATATAACCGCACTTACCCAATCGCTTATTAAGGAGTAAACCCAAAAACGCTAGTACAAGTAGCACATTTAACACTACTTTGTCTGACGTACTTGTATTCAACGGTGCTTGAGCAGACTTTTGACCAGTATGCTGCTGTTTAAATGAGGTTCGTAAGATGCTAGTTTACGAGACAAATCTGATAGTGTTTCCAATTCTTTAAAAATGACCGTTTTTTGAACGTTTTTTAATTGCTACGATGTAGTGTTGGGCTAGATTAAACAAGTTGCATATGTCAGGGAGTCAAAAATGTGCTAGCACTGGTATATTTGAGTTTAGTAAATTGGTAGTAATGTCGATGGCAGTGAATTGTCGAATTGACACGTCAAAATATTTCCACTATTTGGAGACTCACAAACGTGTGCCATGAAAAAAGCAGCAACAATTTGCATTAAACTAAATCACGGCACAGCTAAAAATTCGAAGAATCCAGGAAGCGTAAGAAAACAAAATTAAACAACTACCCTAGTGAAAAATCGTGTAACAAATTAGATTACTTAAAGTCCAATGCGCATTAATGTGAATTAATGCCTAAAACATAGAGATCCACACCATAGTACATGTTACATAATCTTTATTCCGAATCCTTTCGAATAGGTCCGAATAATGATTCCGAACCTAAATTTGCCATCGAGAAACATTAGAAATAGTTATATTTCAATGTTATATTCAAGTTATGTTATATTGTCAATGTTATATTATTGTCAATGTTATGTCATATGTCAATGTTATATTTCAAGTTATATTTCAATGCAGTTCACACGTACCCAGTAAACTATTTGTTTCTTAGACAAAAATCTATTAAATCAAAATTGAATTAAGATATAAAACACTTAATGAAATACGCATATACACTCTCCAGCTTAAGTGGGTACATGTGAAATCAGGTTATGGTCGAAAGCCTTGTTTCAGCCATTGCTTGGAAAATGGAAGCTGACTACAATGATTAAGTGTCATTGATGGACATTTTGTAGCATTTTTATCTCACATTGCTTTCTTAAAAGTGCCTTTGGGCCCGGAAATTGCCTAGCGTACATCAGAGCTGATTCTCACCCTTAAATACCCAAATTGTTGACATGTTAAGAATCGGTAAGAATTCTACAAGACTTCGACTACATCGCATCTTCTATTTGTTACGATCGTCATTGTAGTAAATAGGAGCAAACTCTTGAATTATTTTTAAGAAACTTCGAGTACGCATCAAAATGCTTTCTTTAAACTTCTAGTCGATTATCAAGGGTGCACAGGGACTTTGATTGATGCGTGTGCATGCAAAAACGCTGTAATCATACACACTGTCAGTTGAATATTCATTTATGGTATCACCAAAAAAGTGGATTCTTTATCTTTCTATACACTTTCACTCGAATATCTAAACTGCTTCTTCAACAGCTTTCCCGAAAAGCAGAAAGCATCGTTGGGGATAATTTGTTTTCATCATATGTATCACAATTAAATGAGTCTCACAAACATCTTATCAAGCTTAAGCGAAATCAAAAAATCACCAGTTCTAACCTCATCCCAACCTAGCACCAGGCACATAAAACCGCTTCAACTTTGAACTCGAAATAATCTTGATACCAACAATGACTGAATGGATTGATTGATAGGACAGCGTGTGGCAGTAGGGTTATATGAAATAACGGTACAACATGTTTCATATATCAGATCTTGGATGCATTGAAAGAAAGCAAAGGAACTGTCACCAAACCAAAATCGGCTTAGCACAGCATCATTGGCACAAACAAATAAAGATGTAGGGAAACCCGAGGCATCCATCTACAAGAAAATATGTTTCCACGACGTCAACTTTACCTTAGTATATATGTGGTTTTCCTACAACACGAGAGCAAACGTCTAGCATGCACGGTATCTAGCACCAACAATATGAGTAAAATCGATCATTTATGTTAATATCAGAGTATACTGGTATTGGATGACATAAGCTATAAGATGAAGCGAAGAATGTTTAATTATCGGCCACTATTTTAATTTAGAGAGGTCACTACAGATGAATAATATACCGTACAATCAGAAACATTCAATAGAAAATCAAGAAATCAAGCTGCACAGATAAGCGACAATTTTTTGTACAATTGGGTGTATCCAACTGTTGACTGGATTAAAATCTTTCAACAAATGAGTACATCCGTTGAAGATTCTCCCACACAGACTCCGTCAAGTTTGGCTCTAAAATAATCTCAGGAAAATCAAAAAGTTTGACAAGTTACACCACCTGCCATCTCAAGCGCAAACCATAGGATATATCAAATACATGCTTTATTATAGTTATACTCAGTATGAAGGTGTCGTTGTGGGGATTCGGCTTCAAATGCAACCTGAACACGGTGTACAGTATATGGTATGCGAATCATTACTTGAAGGGGTAATAAGCATAACTGTCATCAAAATTATATCATCTCTGGTGTATTTTCTTATCTTTGATGGACAAGAATACGCAAAATATGTCTGCGTTTCATGAAGACCTTTCAATCATTTCTCTTTAGGAAATACATAGTCAAACACAAGTCAAACAAGTAGAAGTCGAATACTTCTAAAAAATCATCGCTTTCCTTAATTAAATTCATTACATTTTAGCCTATCTGATCCTCCATTATGGTTGCAGTAATGGATGGTTGTAAATATTTAAATATACATCTGTAATTGTGAAGTTCTCTGCGTACAGGTCCTTTGTTCATTTCTTTTTTTCTTATTAATCTGTCCTATCCAATAAATTCGTGATGCTGAAATTGAATGATATAACTTTATAGATACACAACAGTAATTGCCTGAGGATTAGCAATATAACGAATCCTTCTTACTTAATTAGATCAAAATTTTAATCGATGTGTTTTGAAAGTACGTCCGATGGATGAGAGTCTTGCTGTGTGTTCTTTTTTTTGCACAACGCTTCGGTGGAATATCAAACGCAAAAATCCCACAAATTGAAGACACCTTAAAAAATCCGGCTGCCTTTAAAGACACAAATTTCCTTTTAAGTGGTTTTCAGAGGAAATTACTTTTATAGAAAAAACACAAATATCTTTTCATACAAAATCTGGAGAAACTCTTCTAACATTTAATGGGGGAAATCGCTGGTGTTTCAATTTGAAATGTAGAAGCAGTTTGAATGTACATGTGCGCATAATATGTGAATGTTGATCTAGATCCAGAGAATCTTGTGAATACCCAGCTCATGTTAGTAAATGCTGACCCCTATTAGAAATTCTGTATGTTTTTCAGTTTCATAGCAAGAAATATAAGTAGATAAACCATTATCCGTTTTATGGTTTTTGATTCACTTGCATCTTCCTTCAACTTTTCAGAAAAACAAACTTCACATAATTCACTCATCAGACAAATTAATATCAATTCAGACTTTTTGAGAAACGTTTTCCTTGGAATGCAGCAATGGGACAGAAGCCCAAAGAAACAGCAGTAAAGCGAAAAGTGCAGCGATGGAATAGTTGAGAATAGCGCAGGCGAGTGCGTGAATGTCAATTCATTTATTTACAGCAGGCATTTATCAAAAATATATACAAAAGTTCCAAGCGTTTCAAGCCCTCGTCTGTCACCTGGAGAATTCATGAAATCTAGTTGAGTAAACTTTAATTTGTATGTAATTCTTATATTAACGATCAAAATAATATTTGAAAGTACAACTTTGCAATAATGTTCAACATCTGAACGCCAATTATCAAATTCATAAAATAACAAATAAGCAGCCTTGAGTTCTGAAAAATGATCGTGAATGTCTTCAAGCCTACAATCTAGGAAATTTACGGCGGAATTTCGTCTTGAAATTATCATTTCAATTTCAAAAATGCTAACATTAAGTATTTCATCGTACATGGCCAAATCAGACTTGAGAATTGTTGACTTTTTTCAATATCTAGCGTTCACGCAAAGAACCTTTATGTGCTATGGAACAGACAATCATTGTTCTGCATGTAAGTTGAAAACCATCCTGCTCTCAATAGTTTGAAATTGTCGAAATTCGTCCAAAATCTTGTATATGATTATCATTACGGTCTGTGTCGACTGTCGAACCGTGACACTTGAATCTGAGTAATTTTCCTTCTTGAGGATTGAGCTCTTGCTATTTATGACTAATTCCTGGTTTCTTCAGTGCCGTGTCACAGTATAGTATAAGAAAACAAAGTTACTCGAAAAACAGAAAAATTGCACTGATTGGTTGATTAGCACTGACTAGGACACAGAATTTGGCCAAGATTTCCACTTTTATTCTTTTGCATCTGCCGAATTTCATCTTGATTGCACAGGTGAACCGAAAGATTGATAATGTTTGAATGTGGCCAACATAATGTGGTATCGTCAGATGATATGAACATGTTCGGTGAAATTGAACAGTGTTCATAAGTTGCTTGGCGACTAAACTACGGTATTTCGATCTCCAACCAGTCATGGATCCTCCACTCTTCCACCTTTACACGTCTCACAGTAAGACTTAGAAAAAAGGAAAGAACAAAATAAAGAACGGAAGCGAAATTAGGTGGACTGATAAACACCTTCAATATCAGCCGAGAGGATGAAGTAAGGCAACTCCTGCGCATGCGATTCAGCCTCGTCTATGAGCGATATAGGCTTCTATTAAAAGCGAATATGTGATTCATATTCCTACACATCGTCATGCTGAGGAGGGTAATTCTAACACAGTTGAATTTTCACGCGTAATCGCCATGAAGTAGTGATTTTGAGAGTTATGAGAAATGAAGTCCTACTGTGTTGTAACGAATGAAGTTCCTTGGATACCAAGTAAAGTAGGTGAATGACAAGAAAGTGATATCCACGAAATTGTCTGTGAGGAAAGGGAGAGGCTCTCGGAAATTTTCCAAGAATAACACGCTCTCATCACAACTATATCCTTAAAACTACCTGATTGTTCCATCATGTCACCAAGGTAACAAAAAACAGAAGCAACTTTGCTCTCTCGATCGATGACTTCAATACTCGTTGGAGCAGTTACTGCAAGCTTTGCAAGCTCGCTTCGCCACACTGCACTTATAGTTAGGATTGCCTTTTAAGTTGTCCTCGGATCTCCGTGGTTGTCCCAGTGCTCACAACAAGAACACAAGATGGAATTTCGCACTGCACCGTTTGCAGACACCGCATGGAAATCTTCCGACATATGAGACACTCGTCCGTTATGATAGGTGGAGTGCATAACATTGATCCTCCCCACATTTGCGAGAAAACCACGGAATTGACGTCAACCTTTCCAACAAGGTCATCCGAGTAAACTATTTCCAATTGGTAACCGTGCCGAAAGCTACGGGACAGTGTCTCCATGACAATTGTAAAGAGGAGTGTGCTAAGGACTGATCCCTGATCCAATCCCACGGTGGCATCAAAGCTGCTGCTGTAACAGTTATTTGTTGCACTGCATCGTGTATCGAGTCGACTATATTGTTATTTCCACATTGCACATGTCATAAACGAACTCGTGGCGAAAGGCTTTACGAGTAAAAGTCAAATCAATACTCAATTCGTGCCCCCTCGATTCCGTTTCGTAAATTGGGTTTGTTCAGTAGCAGTAGAATTCAATAGCTTCTACGGTAAAATTTTATCACTCTCTTACCTATTCATGTGACAGCAAAGGACACAACGCACGTTTTTTAATTTCAAATGAAGAATAAAAATTCCGAGGCCTTAATGAGAAATTCGCAAATTTGTTTACTAAATTCATCGAAAGATCATCGGAAGTTTACCGCTTTGCACACAAAACCACCTGATTCCATACTCTACATTTCTATAAAATATTATTAGTAAAATCCGTCCAAATACGAGCGTTTTTGAACAGAACAAATATGAATTAATACCATCTGCTATTTTCTAATTGTTGATAAAATAAATGCGGTGATGAGAGAATAATACAGAAGCTGAAGGATGGGTAGCAAATGGCAATAATAAGATGTGCTGCAGTTGAAGCAGATTCTTACCGACGGACTCTTCGGAAGTCCGATACGTTGGCCTGATTCACCATATGATGTCAACAAGTCGTGGAGCCGTTCGCGAGTTCGTGACTGAAACATAAAACGGCGCTCTTTAGTCAAAATCAGCATTTCAACAGTAGTTCTCATAGCAGAGGGAGTAAATGATCACGATAATCATATGTTATGATATTTATCATCATGACAATTAATGTCTTAGGAGAATGACAAAGTAATCACAGCTACTCATTTAAATCGTACGAGTAGCAACCAAAATATGAATTCTACTCATCGCCACCCGCTGTATGATTTCAATCCAAAATTCTCCACGACGAAGCGAGACAAAAATAAGTAAGAAGGGTAAACAATACATCTGTCGTGCAGCTGCGTCTTTGAGGTGCAGCAAACGGTCATGGAATAGTACCAATGCATACCCGACGCTCTTCGTTGTGAAAAACAAAGAACCCAATCCAGCCTTTCACTGATGACTCAATTCTGTAAGCATCCGATTCCTAACCCAGTCTGAGGGCTAGTAGTCAGAGTTCAGTGCTGTTTGCCATCCTTCTATGACAGTACAAGCCTATCCTTAACCCAATGTGACTAAGTTCGACGAAATTTGGTGAAATCGAAAGAATTGGAATTTGTTTGGGGGTGGGGGTTAGAAACACCCAGAAAATACTATAAATAATCGCTGTGTCCCTCACCTGCGACAGCCATGGTTTCTTCCATGGATCATCGCGCACTCCTCCCAATCTGCGTTCAATAGGCGTCAAAGGACTTGCTGGACGCTGATTCATATCTGTACCGTGGCTGGCAGCCAATAGATGGTCAGCAATAAGCGGCAGCGCCTCCACATCAAAATGCACATCTAATGTTCGCCCCGGAAGTTCCACCCGTGTGGGCTCAGCCTCTGGAAGTGGAACTAATGGCATCTCACTTAACGGTCTACCACCTTGAGGTGCAGCTGTCAATGTTGACGAGCGGGACACACTTTGCTTCAATATTTTCAGACTCTCCCTCCAATACGTGCCCTGAAAATGAAAGACAATTCAAAAAAGTGACAATACAGCAACAATTCAACAAATTAAACAATATTATTGCTTTAAAATATGGTAGAAGTAGCTTAATGCGGACTTGGATTGACGGAATTGACCTCTTGAAATGCTCCGAATAATGCAAACAAGTGCTGTACATCACAGAAAATTGAATGCATTAAATTTTGAGTGGTGGCTAGGCTTGGAGATGCGGAAAAAATTCAGAGCTTTTAATAGTCGAATATGAGATATGTTCATTTGAGTAAGTTGGTAGTGGAGTCTAAAAAATTCGGCGACAATTTTTTTTATAAAGTTTATACATTATATTAGATAATACAGGGGCTACATTCCCTGCATTGTCAAATGCATTCAAAGCTTGGTAGAATCCTTCACGTATTTGTGCTTCTCAAAGTATCAGTCCCGAGTAGCATTGTTATTCGCGCGCACAACTTTAATGAATGTCTCTTGCAGAACTTCGCTTTTCATCATGATTAATTAGACAGCTTCGCAATTGTTTCAGAGTCACTCGGACACCATAATTCAGAGATGCAAGTCATAAATATCGTTGGTGAGCCCTCACTCTTCATTGGAGCACAAAACACCGGAGCAAATGAAGTCCCATTACCCCTTCACAGACAAATTTCAATTTCTTTATGGATTTAAAGGGTTGAAGGCTCGAATGTGTCAGTTCATTTACTGACAAGAAATATTACAAGAATTACTATGAAAATTTTATGACAGCTGTGACTCACATGCTCACATATGATGTAAGATTACTTTCACAATGATGTATTTCTAAAGCCATTAATTACTTCAGTTTGTGTTTCCTATCCAATTGTCTATTTTATGTGCATTTTGTAATAGCAGATCGCCTGCCAAAACATACTGCTGATATCACTGTATGACACTCATTGCATAAAGCGCATAATAAAGGAAACATTTTCCTGTGAGATAAAGGAGATAGCTCCTCCAGGTGTCAAAATAGGATGCTTGACTACAATGCAGGATATGTCATACTACTATACATGAAATAATGTCGAAGAGCAGCGTCCAACAATTATTTTCAGCAATCTAGTAAATACTGACGTTATCTCAAAAGATGTCTGTAAGAGAAAAAATAATTTAACAGGAACTAGAAACATCATCACATGAAATGCAAAAAAATGATGAGGTACGAAGAGTTTGAAAGGATATGAAGCAATTCCCGTCAAAATCAGCGTGAGCAAGGTTTAAATATATCGCCAACATAGTGAACTAAGATAAAGTGCTTTTATTCAGTGAAAGAGGTCATAACAATTGGGGATAAAAATTGAAGGTCAATTTGTCTTTAGAATAAATTGAAGCAGAACTTTACCTCTCTTACTAAACAAACCACTTTCTTAATTCGTTACGTAGATATCTTAAGACAATGACTGCACTGAGTTTGAACTGATTTCTTTAGTGATTTAATTCTTTGCACCTCACCTTTTTTAACTTCCACATTTACGTGGGGATAATGTAGTAGAGCTTTTCTATTTCACTTCTTTTCAATAGCATTTCGATGCTGCTCTCAACTTCAAGAAATCAGAAACGGAGGAATAACATGCAACAGACCGCCACTTCCGATATTTCGGCAGTGTAAGTTCAGTTAGAACCACGATATTTGTTTGTGTAAGGCCTGTAATGTTAAATGTAATTACTTATTCGATGCATACCTATCCCACGAATGCCTCCATGCAATATAAATGATAAATGTGTGGTGCTTTATCATGTAGGGAATTATTATGCTTAGATCGCCTTCCTCCCTTTTCTGTGTCGCTTTTGTGTTATGGGACATGTTGTTTTACATGAAGCAATCTTGTGTGTATAATGCAACAAGATCCGCAAAGATAGACAAAGCATAGCACCTTACAAAGTGATGAGCCTGTCTTGTGAATGTGGCTGAAGTAGGCCTAAATGTTTGTTGTCAACAACCCTTATAATTATCTTATCGTACACTTAAATATTGCACTTATAAATCTTATGAATTGATTTATTGAATATCAAATTTTCTATTGAATGTATCCACCTGTAATATACCTGTATTGTTGTGTCACGTGTAATAGGCCGCTATCCAAGAGAGAGGGTTGAAAATAAACTGCCATGGCGGTATATTACGGGTTTTACGGTACGTTTATGAATCTGATCGACACAGTCAGAGATGCAGTTCCAATCCAACGACACTCATTAAATCATGTGTACTTGCGACGTACAACTTACTTCCACAAACTTGGTTATCACAGTGATAACCTCAGAACATGTGTCCAGTCCCAAAGCTGATAAATCAACGTAGTGAAGCAGACAGAAGACGATCTTCAACAGCGGGCAATGCATATTGACTGGTCCACGCTCCAGTAACTGCAACAAGATAGGGATAGAAATGAGAGCTCGTTATGATAGATCGATGCCCTAGATAATGCATTTTCACATTATAAGAGCTCTATAATTTTGCAAAAGATACAGAAATTTCGTAATGATTATCCTAATGATAATTGTACTCCAGGATTTTGTGCTTGGAGTATCATCTTTTTAAGAGCATAGACAGCTAATATCACGCAACAAATTGAAATATCTAAGTTGAAAACAGCTCCCAAAGACGGATCGATATTCGATTTAAATGATTGCTGTAGTTGTAAAAGATATAACGATATATATAATAGATGTAATGTCTTCTCAAATCTTTTTAACTATATAGGGTCTTCACCGGTTTCAATTGAAAACGGCTAAAGACCTTTCATAATTAAAAAGATTTGAGAAGACGTTGATCTTTTACAACTACAGCAATAAAGTGAAATATGAGTGGTGCATTTTAAGTCTTACCTCAACAGCGAATGTCACAAGATCGGAGGCTACATTGCCATAGACATCTAATAGATACTTCACGACGCACTTCGTCCATTGATGACTGTCTTTCGAGAAGGTATTTCTGCTGTAAAGATTCATCACAGTCGTAAGATTTTCCAAATGTGGCGTGATTTCCAATGCTCTTTGCCCAATGGCTTTAGCGGCAGTGACACAGATATCATTTGGCGATTCATAGTTGGTTACTAGGTATGGAAGAAGGGCTAAGACGAGAAGCGGGAAGCCCAGAGAAATGCTCGGATCAATAACAGGGGCACGCACAGATGCTACAAGTCGAGCAAGAAGACGCCATGTAGCGTCATACAGTCCGTTGTGAGTACAACCCTTTATAAGAAGGCGAAGAAGTCCGGGGAAGGCCGACCAGTTCATCTGACGAAGGATACGGTCCAACTGGTCACGACAGTCTGGCCGATCGGGTTCAATGTGACGTAACAACTTCTCCAGCAAACGCAGAGCACCCTGCAATTAGAAATGAAGAAAATTAATAAACTGAAGGTCAAAGGGTAGGACGATATTTACTGTCTGACATTAAGTCCTGTTTATGAAACTTGTTAAATTAGACCACTGAAATTTAATATATTAAAACAAAAGAAATGTAAAATAAAGATTTGATACAATGCATGCACGATAAATAACCCTTTCCATACAATTTCCATAATGTTTCTTTAACTTTTTACTCAATCAGCTGTTAACGCAACAATTAGAAAATTCTTTGAATACCAGATCATTTATTTGATCAAGCAATTAATACATCTTCAATAGAATGCGCTCCAAAACAGTATCGCTTTCTCCAAAGATAAGTGAAAATAAATTCGCGTCTGAAGATTTATCTGACGATGCTGAAGTATGAATTATTGTTTTCCTTTCTTACTTTACTTCTTATTGCAGTTTTCTTGGAATACTGAAATGCAACACCAGAAGAGATACATCATAGAACATCAAAGAACATCATAGTTCCGACTATTCCAAGGACAAGGCAAGTTTGTACAGTCCATTAATATTTATTCACTTCATTCTATCTTGGATTACTGTGGTGTACAAACATGAGAACGTTTAGCAGCGAAATTTTTACTAAGCCGTGGCTGCTTATCCGATTTTGAACGACGATTTTTTTTATTATCTTCAAACACTAAGATATCATGACCTCTACCATGGTCAAGTGTGTTCACATCAGACAGGTAAATATAAAATCATGGCGGTATTTCATCCTCACAGTCGAAGGATTCATCAATTTGTCACACTGATTACATTATAATTACTTATCGCTACTATTTCATCGATTTTATGTTATGATGTGTCACTGTTTTTGCAAAGTGTCTTCAGTGTGCATTCTCCACTCATCTGCATTCCATCAATAATAAAATGCTTTCATTCATCCATTCATTTCGTATTTTGAATTGAATTGGAAGGAGCCGAAATTGAAAGATGTTGATTTTATTTTCGTTATTTATTACAATAATATTCTCAACAATTATGCAGATTTTCTTTTTGATTAAAATTTTCCATAATGCAAGTCATAAAAAAACTTTCTATAATGCAAAAATAATAAAACACGACAAAATTCTATATCATAACGGTATCAGATTTCAAATTCACATCTCATACATCTTTGACATCTCTTAACTCCGTGCTCTTCCAATTATTTTATAGCTATTTCATACTTGAATGCAGGTACAGATAACTCATGCCTTTTGCATTACCAATCCATTACTATGTCCTATGTGTTTTCCTATCTAGTCAGGTCATCATTAAGATGCCATTGGTACTATATAGCACAATGCTACCTGTTTCATAGCCCATCCCTCCTTTTATATTCAGCCTATATGTCATCATGACATAGACGTTGGTGTGAATTTTGTATTTTATACTGAACCTGCTAATTTCCATCCTTTTATACCTGAAGATAGTTAACGGATGTTAACAGAAATCAATTGTACTAAATAACGAGAATAAAATCAAAATTCTTCATTGCCTCTTTCAAATTTGATTCAAAATATGACAAATAGCCAAGACAAATTATTCAAAATTCATTTCATGAATCACAGATCTATAATCGTTTGACACCTTGTTGGTTCTGTTGATCTTCACATGCATGGACTGCATTAAACCCATCTATGAAGTCTTCCCACAGGATATAACACAGTATTGACGTTGGGTGCCAGAGAATTCAGCAAGAATCCACTGTACTGAAGTTCTGTATTTCGCTATGACATTTCGATACAGTAAAATGGAGGAACTCGCACAATTTTGATCGGTTCTGATAGAAAAAATCCGGTTGTCGACTTGTAGTCTCGCATAAGCCGCACCTTGGCTTTATGAACATGGAATTGTATCGAAACATTTTAATCATGTGTCTGCATGCATTCCTATATGCATCCTTAACTTCATGAAAATGAAGTAACTCGAGCAGCAAGGCTAAAATCATGTACACTTGTAGACAATTTAACATAACAAAGTGGTTCAAGGTAGGTTAAAAAAACGAGCGATTAATAATGAAGTATAAGATTATTATTTAAGAGATTATTACGAGGGCAAGTCAAAAATTATTTGCACTTTTTCATTTTTGATTTACGAGTCTATTCATCAGTCGATTGCTTCTGTTTCTTGGTAAAGAGTTAACTGCACCACTCCTTTCTGTGTCTGCTTTTCAGATTCCAGGCTTACTGAAGCACTCTTAGCTTCCACTCCTATTTGTGAATGAAAGGAAGTGAACACAGCTTAGCGCCGATCGCTTAAATAAGAAAGTGTAAGGTCAAAACAATTCATTAATGCTCGAGATGTCTGCGCCACTCTCCGTCAGCACCGAAGAAGAACAGCGAGCTGTTATCCGCTTCCTATGGTCTGAAGGTGCTCCGGGAGCCGACATCCATCGCAGACTATCGATTCAATATGGCGACAACTGCTTAAGCAAAAGAAGTGTTTACCACTGGATTGATCACTTTAAGGCTGGTCGCACAAGTGTATCGCACCAAGAAGGAGCCGGAACCCTCGAAAACAACCGGGGGGGATAAGATAGATCGAGCAAGCTGATGATAATGGTAATGGAGGACAGAAGAGTTTCAGATTGGAGGTGAGGTGGCCGTATGAAGCTAGGAGGTAAGCCAGCTATTGCTCACCTTCACAACGAACTTGGGTTCCGAAAAGTGAGTGCCAGATGGGTGCCCAGACAGCTTACTGATGCACACAAAGACAATCGACGAACTATCAGTCAACGGCACCTGCAACGCTATGAGAACGAAGGCGAAGATTTCCTGAAGCGAATAATCACCGGTGACGAAACGTGGGTCCACCATTTCGAGCCGGAGAGTAAACGTCAATCAATGACATGGAAGCATCCAAACTCACCGGTCCCGAAGAAATTCCCGATCGGCCCCATCTGCTGGAAGCTATGCTCACTGTATTTTGGGACTCTCGAGGGCCAATACTTGAGCATTACACCGAGCGAGGATCAACGGTCACCAGTGACGGATACTGTGAAATGTTGCGTCACAGTCTTCGACCAGCCATTCGAACTCGGCGCCGTGGATTGCTGTCGCGAGGTGTCATCCTACTGCACGATAATGCACGTCCTCATTCGGCGGCGAAGACTGTGGAAACTCTTCAAGATCTCCGTTTTGAGGTCCTGGAACATCCTCCTTACAGCCCAGACCTCGCACCTTCCGATTTCCACCTCTTCGGACCCTTGAAAGAAGCTCTGCGAGGACGTCGGTTCTCGACAGATGAAGAGGTGAAAGAGGCGGTGCATGAGTGGCTAGGTTCCATGCCCGAATCCTTCTTCTCTGAGGACATTAAGCAGCTTGTGCGTCGGTGGAACAAGTGTTGTGAACGAAATGGTGACTATATTGAAAAATGATGATGTTATTTCTGTTGTAATTGTAAAATAAATGTAAATTGGAACAAAAGTGCAAATAATTTTTGACTTGCCCTCGTATATACTAAAACGTTTATGAAATTAAAATGCTAACTGGCAGGACAAACAACCGATCTCCTCTCTGGTGAAATGAATTGGAGAGCAAGTCGTTCTGTCAAAAATATGATTTGAAGATTCTATTTAACAGTCTGCCCATTAATAAGAGGACAGGCCTGTTTCCAATCATAAGATCAGATCTAACTAACACGACGAGATTGCGCTATCCAAGATTTACCAAGTTTGAGAGAGAATTAATATCAGTTCATCAAGCTAGAACGAGAAATGAAATGCTACAAAATACGCATGCAAATTATTTGACTAAATAAATGAGGTCATCAACAGGAACTTGGTCAGGACTATCATGCTTCGAACGCTAAACAGCAACACTCACTGCCACAGAAATATGTGTCGTTCTTTCCAATGCTCTCATTCATAGTAAAGTTTCATTGTAGAAGCCCCATGCCCATTTCAACAACGTGCATCTATTTCTGCGGGGCTCATTTCATCTCAATTTATTGCAATATAATTCTCGATCGCAGTTGTTAGCACTGTTAACAATAAATCACTTCACTTATAATAGTAGTTTGAAAACATTTGTGTCTATCAACCCCCGGTGTCCGAGTTATCCCAATTTGCGGGAAATAATTTGTGACACGATTTCATTGCACTTGTCAAGTACTCCGTAAAATAAAGAGATCCGCTCATCCCCATGAAACTTGGTGCTGCATTTGCTGAGATAAAACAAGCTGTGATAGCTGCTATTCTACAGTGACAAACACTTTTCTTTAATCGTCTATGTCAAGACAATGGTATGCATTTTGATCTTCATCAAACGCTGATTATGTCATTCTGATATCAAGCCATTTCGGCGATTAATCTTTTTAGTTCAAGAAAACCGATTCAAGAAGCGATCTGAAATCCATTTTCTAAAAAGCGTTGTTGTTGAGAAATTCTGGCTCATGTGAACAGCAGCTATGTTGCACATGCACGTAGATTTCATTTCATTTTATCATTGTAGTGTGAACGCACCCTGAAACCATATTCGCTCTTGAAAACATTATCGACAGATACTTACTTGGAATTCGTACTCATAATCCGATTCCAACAGAGCCACTGCTGTCCAGAAGATATGACACATTATATCCAATTTGTCCTCAGCCTTCACTTCTAAATTTTCCATTGAATGACTGGATAGAGATCGTGACATTCCATCAGCTTCTCCTGCTCTTTGTTGTCCCCATATCTCATTTTCCGTCATAGTTCGAGGTCTGCTTACCTGAGAGGGTTCATTCTTGCGGAAGATATGATTTCCACCTGCACTATAACTCGTCGACCGCGCATGAGACTCAGTACTGGTCGTATTACCTCGAGGTCTAACCCGTGCTGAAACAGGTGGCTGTGCAGGTCGCATGCGCTTGGAAGAGGTTGAAGGAGTGGACAGATTAGGAGTTGAAAGGAAAAGTTCTTTCACGAAATCGAGGGATGGGAAGGATACGTTCAGATGATCGACAGCTGCCTCGAGAGTAAGCATGAGCTCTACCACATATCCCTGAAATAAACATTCATTGTTCTGAAAGAATCAGCGCTTAAAATATATTGAATAAAAAGTTAGTTGGTGAGATCTTGTACATGAATTAAATATGCAATTGTTGCAATTAATAATTACATTTATATTTTGCATTTTTATTATATTTTTTAGAATGACATTATGCAATTAAAAACTTGTTTCATGGCTGCGCTTTCACATCATTTTAATTCTGATATCTAATTCTGTGAATAGATATATCTACTTTAATCTTAACTTATTAGTAGTCCCAGATATCCTTATTACTTCTCATGTCACTTGATGTATGAATTTTCGCATGAAAGGGTGCATCAAGTTGATTATGACTACCGATACAGCGAATTGGATATGCTCTGAATAAGTCAGAATTTCGTGATGCTATAGCACTGCGTTATTCGTTTGAGATATAAGGTATTCCAACTTTTTGTGCATGTGGACAACATAACAATATTGACCACACCTTGACATGAAAGAAGGGCCTTGTGACACAATGCTCTTGGAGACTCTATGGACAACATTCATTCTAAAAGAATTTTCATATGATGTATAAACAAAGCCTGTGTAAGCTATAAGTGAAGATCTACCACAGAATTGCAATTCAGCAGATCAAGCTAGGCTGGACATTTTTGCTCGAGGTGTGTGGGCCCCTTTTGAAAGGACCTTTTTTGATGTTCGAGTGACACATCCAGGTGTTGAATACCATTAAAATAAGGCAGCCAGACAAATTTACAAAGAACACGAGTCGGCAAAGAAAATGTCATATTTACAACGCACAGTTCAGGTTGAGAAATCGACATTCACACCTCTCATATTCACAACATCCGGAGGGGCTGCACATGAAGCAATTCAGGCAATAAAAAGAATGGAGGTAATGACTTCACAGAAGAGAAAGGAGAAGTACGCTGATGTCATCAGACATATGCGAGCAATATTGAGGTTCTCGTTACTGAAAGCTAAGTTGATAGCCCTTCGGGGATACAGGGGAGGGGGAAGAAGTAAAGAGATGAAGAAGGACAAATGGAAGAAACGGAATTCAATATCGTTCCCATTGCTCGAGATTATGAAATGCTCTGAAATCCATGTTAGCCATTTTGTCAATTTTATACTACAACTGAATAACTTTGAACTGACTTTTTAAAACTAAATTTGAAATTAAATTCATTATCCTGGTACGATGTTATTCTTTCGATGCTAAATATGATGATTTGAAATTCTTGATCTATGCATTCACCAGTATAACAGTCAAAATGTCTAAAATACAATGTACTTGACGATGCAGGTCTACATCGGTCTGCATTGCATGTGGATATTATCCAATTTATATTCCGTAATGTGTAAAAATATTGACTAATATATTAATAATGATCAGAGTTTAAGAAACTCACCTGAGCATCTTCATTTTGTTCTGCGACCGTTTCAATTAACCTGGAAAGAAGATCACACAACATCCTAGAGGTCAGAGGGACGTGCAGTGAGCGGAAGACCTGCAGAGATCTGGCTGCATAATGTCTCGAGGAGCAACTGAGAGCAACGTTTAATGCAACCTGCGCCCAACGCCGCTCAAGATGCACGGCCGCTGATTGACTTTCACGGAAGAGTCTAAGAAGGTACTGAAGGAAGAGTTCCAGTTGGGAGGCAGACTTAAGACTGGTTGATCGCGGCGACATGTCTTCCCATGTCCACAATGGCTTGGAGCGACGTGAGAGCAGATGCATAGCGAGAGCGCGCGCCACTTGTTGTCCAGTCTGTAGACTGTCCAGTTCGGGAAGAATCTGACCTGCAACACTGTCTGGAGTGAGAGTCACAGATGAGGTGACTGAGATCGCGGAGACGGCACGCGACAGCGGAGGACGACCAGTTGGTTCTTCACTGACACTTCTACGAACCACTTGTTCACCCGCATCACCGCTGCAAAAGAAGAAAAAATAATTGTAAATATAGCAGACTGCTTTATATTTTGCTGTTGGGTGAAAGATGACCGTAGAGTGCATAATGCATTCTAGGCAAACAAGAGGAAACTCATTGCCATAAAAATTGCAAATTGCAATGTATAAGTGAATCATCCTTCAAACTATGCTTGAAATCAGCTTCACTACCAACAATTGGATTATCATGTTGAATGAAATACAATCACGACTACTACATACGAAGTACATGTAGATGAAATGCAGTCCCATCTTCAAAGTGTTGTGACTTTGACATCTCTGTATACAACGATACAACGTGTACATGATGATGGACATGATGCATCATTATCAGATGCCATATGAGCGCGAGGATTCACGATCTGGCCAGGTTCCAAGTGGAGAACAGTAAATGATACATTAGTAAGCCACCGAGGATAAATGACACGTGATTGATAAAATTCCAATCAAAACGGAGCTTTAAAAACGAATGGTTGTAATATTATGTGAAGAACTAACTCACTGAAACAGTCACTTCCTACTCATTTCAGATTCAAAATCAGGCGGTAGAAATTTGATTTATAATACTCTTCCTGGGTTGCTTAGAGGCTCAAGTTCCTGATTATTTCCGTAGCTCAGAAATTACAAAGCTAGACCAACACTCATCTTATATCATTCTTCTACTCACCTATGATAAAGGAGAGCTGTCAGTCTAAACTCATCCACTTCGGACGCTCCACTGCACAATCGTCTCAGAAGGTTGAGGAGGAGCAGTTTGCAGTGCTCATGCACAAGAGGACGCGCGTGATCCATTCCTAACAGAAGGAAGTGAAGAAGACAAGGTAGATGGAGGCCCCAATCAATCTCACAAGGGCCCTCCAATGCCACATCAGTCATGAGCATCAAGAGAACCGCAGAGCGGTAGAAAGGTTGACTGGGGAGGCCATGTTCAGGCAGCAACTGATGCAATGCTGAGTAATGACCACCATACGCCGGCATTGGCAATGGATGGGGAGTGTCAGTCTCTTGAGAGACCATTGGCGGGGACATGCGACCAGCAGAACGTCCAGTTGATGAGGAATCTTCTCCCTGTTGTGACATTTCCCGAAGGATTCCAGGGACATCACGAGCACGCAGAGTTCCATATTTGTCCATGTCAGAGAAATCTGAAAACGAAGAGCATTAGAAACAGGACAGAAATTGACGCTATGTCTGCATATTAGAAATGAAGGAAATTGAAGATCAATTGTGGGGGTCAAGTGGGTGCCCGACAGGTCTTGCTGAAACATCCTAAGTACAAATTTACTTAGGCTTTGTTTTGCTTAGGAAGACTGAGGTGAAAAAAGGCTTTTTTTTCACCTCGGTCTTCCCAAGCAAAACAATGACTGACGATCGCAGCCTGTTGAAATAAATTTACTTTGAGTTTCTGCACTGAGTATGCGACTTCACGCCGAATGTGACCTGACATTTTCAAGTAGGATTAATAATTTCGTAAAACATCATTCAAAATCAGTATTGAAAACCGGATGGCACGAATCATAATTCGTGGGACTAAATGAGTAGTTAATAGAATAAATCGATAGAAAAAAGAGTAAGGAAAATTAACGATCCGTCATCGATGTCACACAGAAAATTACAAAGATGAATGAATGATCAAGCTTTGCAATAGGAGCTATTCCTCCACAAAAAGCTTATCAAAATAGTTAAAAACTTATTTGTTTTTCCAAATCTAAAATTTTGTCTAGCACTCGCTATAATTCAACCAACAGCGACATTATTTTAAAAAGCTGAAAGGTACAGGCAGAAAGTATATTTGATTCCAGCCCACGGGAGGCGATTCATCACGTGATAAGTGCCTATGACAGCAACTATGACTATGAAAACTAAAAGTACTTGTAGATTAGGCTAAAAACAATGCGTACAGGCGCACAGGCTTTCTCTGAAGCATCATCAAGAAACCGTTTGGAACAGTTTGACGATTTCTGACTTTACCATAGAATTCTTGAACAAATTTCAGAATATGGTGGAAGATAAAATTGCCGTTGCCAAATACATTCAAGAGAATACTCCCTTTTATCTCTAAATGGTGACAAGATCCCGCCACCACACCACTTTGGACCGGATCATCCTGCAGTGCAGAGAAAGCTTGTCTGCCTGTATACATTGCTTTCAGCCTAATCTGCAAATACTTTCAACTTTCAATGCGGATAAGCTTTCCTAGGCGAGTACTTGTATTTTGATGTTATAGTTACTTATCATAGGAAGCATATTTTCAATATGACGCGAGAATACAATAAATGTTAACGTGCAGGTAGAATAGCTCACCATTATTTGTTTCAACTCTCGTACGTAGAGATCCCGGAGCACTTTGAGGACAAACTCTGCAAAAATGAACACGTCACATTTGCATATCAGCTAATCATTTGAAATGTGATTACACACTGAAATTTTAAATGTAAAACCAAAACCAAATAATATAGGAGGGGATTTCAATAATTGCGCGATATTAAGCACTACCTCGCGGTAAGCTACAAATCATATAGCTATGCCCGGATGATGACTTCAAGGTAAAACGATAGGAGTCATTACAAAGTGTAAAGAGAATCGGGACAGATCACGCAACATCATGATTGACTTGAATTTCATCACTTAATATTCTTAAAACGTGGAAATTATAGTCATTAGCGATCAAGCGTTCAAAAAGACATGCAGTTGCCAAAAAATCACAGAATACTGCCTGATATGATTCGACTTCATCGAAGGAGACCTGTAACTCAGGAACTACGGCGAATCGAAACGAACAAATCTGGATTTCTTCTAATGAGCAGCCCACCTATAGACCAAATATGAACAAAATCTGAGATGATGAGTTAAACGGCCTTGACGATTTTACAATAGTTAACAATTAAAATTAAACTGTTTTACAACGCTTAGGTATGATATTCTAAAACACACATCGTAAGTTCAGATGCTTGCACCAGAATTATGGAAAAATTATGGAAAATCGCCAGGTTTTGACAGGGCATGCATGACTGTCACATGTTGGAAAAAGGTCAAAACTTCCCAATCAGTTTCAGTCGTCTGTGCAATTTCAAGCTAAAAATTCGGCAGACCTTCGGCGTTCAGCGTCTTCAGTGGACAATCTTACAATAATTTAATTAAACACTCTGTTGTAAGATCGACTACTGAAGGCGCTGGACGCTGAAGATCTGTCGACTTTTTACCTTATGATTCATTCTTAATTTTTCTAAATTTTGAAACATGCCAAAACTTCATATTTTCCATCTTGTACTAATTTGATAATCGATACAGTCTATATCATGATGTTAATTAGTGGAAAATATGATGTGAAACCCTGTTAGGGCTCTGGTGCCTAGTATATTTTCACGCTACATCTGGAACAACTTTAACGCAACTGAACAGTAGAATCTGATTAATCTAACATAAGGATATCAAATGAAAGCAATAAAACATTTTCAGTGATGTGAGAAGGAAGTCTTGACACTCAACTCTTTATAAAGTCTTGTTTAAGGGCTTCTCTTACTTCTACACTGAATAATACTCATTGCTAATTGAGTTGAATTTTGTGTTTATGTAAATGTTAATAGAATGATGATATATTGTTGTCTACAGGACCTGTTAAACAATTAAAGATCACAAATAATACATCAACTAATAAAATGTAATTGTTAACTGAAGTCATAAAGTAATGCGAGCTTGGACATGATAAAACAGTTTATATGGAAGAATTGCAGCGTCAAATGATAAATGATTCAGATGCGTCAGATGAGAAATGCATATAAAAAGGAATGCCGTTGGACTCATTTTATAAATGGATTAGCTACACCAGATCATTTTTAATCATCAAGGAATTGAATGAACACTCTATTATTACCTTTTAGATTTGTTGGGAGGAAGGGGGTTTGCTGGCAAAGTACTTGACAGCATGGCCCTGTGATAACAAAGTCATTGTAATTAAAGATCATGATGTAAATTCAAAACTGAAATGAATGTTTGTTTTTTAAAAATCATAATCTCACCTGTCCAATTTGCATTCTGATTGATCTGAGCCGACCTGCATGCTGAGGCGCTTAGAAGATGCCAACATTCCGTCTCCCGGCATCCCCATGCAGGCTGACTCAACGGAAATAGTGGCAGCGGTTGAGGGCGTAGAGGAATCGGAAGCTGCACTGCCATGACCACCAGTGCCTGTTCCACTACTCGAGTTTGAACCAACGATCAGCCGATTTTTATTGGAGCCTGTATTCGTCAGACGGAAGAATGGAGGAGTTTGAGTTCTTTCAAGATTCATCCCAATACCATCGATCGCTTGAAGTTCATTCATCATCTCATCGATGAGGGCTGATGCTCGACCTTGACTCAGAAAGACAATTATTCTTTTCGTCTGAAATTAAGTTAAAATCTGTCATTCAACTGTAATGAATTTTCTTTTAGATAGAGATTAGTAAGACCTTATTCATCAATCATCATAACAGCATTCGAGGACTTGTTTGGCTTGTGTACGCATCATTAACGCATAAAGAAGTAATAACGTATATCTTTCGTAAAGCATAAAATGTCTACCCCATTTCAGATATCTCCATGAAATTTCAAAATAGAAGTCGGAAGATACTTTGGATCTATCTAAACTTTACTTACAAGTCCGTAGTGTTGGACTTCTCTTGCCGGATTGATGCAAACGCTATGTCCAATCTGATCGACCGCAACTTTAGCGGATACGTCAATGTACGCCAAGCACGAAGAACAGTCAGGACAACATCACTCCCAATCAATAATGTGCCAATAATGGCTTCTGGTAAATCTATCAAAGAATTGTTTAGATAAGTGGGATGGTGCGTGTTCTAGGCGATGGAAGATGATGTTCGAGAACATAAATCGTTAAAGCTGAGATTGATTATTGCTGTGGTGCGTCAATGCTTCACCATTTCCTGTTTGCTAAGTCTTATAATATGTAGCTTAACAATGCCGCAAAGTCAACATCTGAAATCGATTGTAAATATTTGAAACAAATATTTGAAGTAAAATCGATATGGAAAAGATACAGCACATCTTTTTAATCATAATCTTTATTGCACTCGTAGAAGGAAGCTGTTATCGAAGCAATAGTCAAAGAGAGGAAATTTACTTGTTCGCGCATTTTCCCATCAAAATAAAATAAACGCCTAAAAAACTGCATCTTCCAAAGTACGACGGTTCGGATCATGATGCTGGTTTGAGCAATGTGTTCTATTTAATGTCAAACAGAAAAGCCGACAGAAATTCACTAGCGTTTAAAATTAGATGAATTTCTTGAGTATTCCATTTTGATTTTATCTAACTTAGTCAACAGTAACTTCCTCACTTTGGCTATCAATCGAAAGCATGTGAACACATCATCTTCAAGATTCGAAACTTGCCATTGCTTCAAAAATGTAAGTAGATATAGCCAATCAGGGGCTTCGTTTGGATTTAAAAATGAAGAACAAGGTGAATTGCGATTCACACAGTCATGGCTTCTCTGTCGCATGGGTTGTGAATATGCGCACTTAACATGCATCGAATGGTTATACTTTTGAAATTATGCTTTTAAGCTTACGTGAATAAGAAGTTCACTCGGTGCCAGCGAAGTAATGATTATGAGGTACCGCAAGATGATTCGCAGATTCCTGGGCCAATACTGGACAAGATCAGCCCAAAGGAGAGGCAAGGAGACTGGATGTTCATCTCCAAATTTCACTGTCATAAAGGTAAGATTATTGAGGACCATGTCGGTGGCCAGCGTCGATCCCCAACCTTGTCCCCGTAGCGCAGGTGCATTTGCATCATCCAACTGTTGTCGCTTTCTACGGATGAGGTCCGTCAAAGAATCGTCCTCGGACACCGGTGATCCTGCGGCTGAGATGGCTGGTTCGGTTAGTTCCAGATTGTAAATCCATGGGCGAATGTAGGATAACAAAGCCTCTCTGACAGCGTGACGTGCTGATTCAAACCTCATGCTCACCTCTGAAGAGAAAAAAATAATGAAATATACGCTCATACAATACTTATAGATTACTTTCTTTCCACATAATGAGAGTCAATGATCAGATAAAAGCGATAATTTCGCAGCTACTGATCACATATTACTAGTAGTAATCCAATTTCCCAGAAGGAAATGAAAACAGATAGAATAATCAAGCACTTCTCACCAGAAAACATCGGCATGGTGAGGTCTGGATGATGTCGCGCTAGCTTCTGAGAGACTTCGAATTGTGAGTAGTCGGGTAAAGAGCGCCATAGAATCTCTGCGTGACATGGAGTCTCGAAGTCACTTGTTTCGTTCAATGGCTGAAAATGAAGATAAATTGAAAAAAAACGTGTTTCATAGCCAAATCCGGCTTGCATAATGCAGTTAATAGCGGTCAGTAGGATCATGATATAAAATCTCACAGGATACTAAGACGACAATTTTATTTCAAAATCCACTAGGAACTAACTGTTGGACATGTATTTGAAACGACTTGGGCATGAACCTGCAAGGCGTTTTAGATTTCAGACTTTTACTCGACTTTTATCGGGATATGTCCCGACCGTGGTGCTTGTGATGACCGCTTATTATGCACGGCTCAAACATACTTCCTGCATGAATATTGAAGTATGCACTCAGGGTGCAAATATTGCACGGGTTCAGAATATTTTTACAAAATCAAGTCCGTCCCTAATTAATGGAAAATAAATAACTAAACCATTGGTGTAGTATCCTCTTAAACTTAATTCCGATTTTTTTCGTATTTTTGTTAGTGTAATTTGAAGATGAAATTCATCAGCTGATTTCCTGTCGTCTGTTAGGTAGTTATTGACAGATAGACATTGAATCTCAAGCGCAACAGAATCCGACCACTTGTGAATGACATTGCAAGTACTAGGACATTGCCTATTTACTGCCATCTGTGAACGGTCTGATTTCATTGATAAGTGATAAGGAAATGATTTTTAGAATCAATAGAAAACTAGTTATTACATTCAATAACATGTTTTCACTCTGTGGCGCTCTGACGAGACGAGGACGAACGCTAAGCGAAACTTTACACGAGAGAGTTAGATTTCTATCTAAATCTCAAGGCCGACTTCCCGCCGTTGTTAAAGTGTCAAATAAATTTTAAGAACAATACGATGAATGGTCTTCCTTTGCCTTTAAGATGTGAAGCTTATTATCCAATTCATTCCGATGACGCAAAGAACTAATCGCTTCATCACTAATCTTGTTCGCGCTGATTCTTCTAATTCCTTATCTGAAACTTCAGGTGATGCAAATTTGTGGAGGACAACTGTTACGAGACGTCGGAGAGGTTTCGATATTTGAGACGAAAAGAAAAGTTCATGTCAACTTTGTCTAAAAGTAAAAAGAAGCTGACAATACAGTAGTGAATGAAACATTGTTACTAAAGCGCATCTGAAGGTCTTTCAACGTGAATCCGATTGAGATATCAGAATTTAATTGGCTCAGTTAGATGCTCTCTAGAGTTGGAATGGTCATAACGGATGCCCTGTATGAATTGAAACGTGGCAGAGTAGCGACAGATAGAATCTGTTTTGTGATGTCAAATTAAACATGATCTATGTTCATAGGAACAATGAGAATTCTTAGCTCATCACATTCACACAGAGAAAATAAAATGATCAGCAATGAAAATGTAATTTCTGAATATTTGACAAAGCGCAAGACATTTCAAGCTCTTTGCAAGATTAGATGTTTGATGACAGCTATTGAGCTTTTCCGCAACATCGGGGAAAATTTGTTGAATGAAGTACATACATGATGCTACATTTACTCTTTTTATCCATGATTTGTATATTATTCACTATAAAATGGACTTGATTTCGGTTGCACTATGAAAACGTAGCTTTTCGAGATACCATGTGTGATAAATAATTATCTCCATGAATATATATATTCACATAGCGCTTTTCGACCTCTTTCCACTGCGTCACTCATGAATGGGGTAGTTTGATGGTGCGAAATTATCAAGTTTATCGTCATTCTTTAATGCCACAAAAGCTCAATTAATGAAGTACTTAGTTATTCAGAGTCCAGTGAATCGCTTTGTTACCAACTTTTTTCAGTTGGAGACTCGATCTGATTCGGCGGCCCAACAAAACAGTTTCCGACAGCTCACCCCGGAATCAGTACTATGCTTTTCTACAATAATAAGTATGAAATTTTCGGAAAATTCATTGTTGAAATAATGTGATATTAGGCAACGAAATACACTGCATAATGACTTAAATTTTACATTATTAGTTAACTTTGCTCTCCTCCCGAAGGTTTATTTGCCATCACATCGATTGAAATTGAACAAAACTATTATCCATGAACAGAAATGCTTTAATTGTAAAACTTGTAGGCAATACTTACCTCCACAAAGAACCTGTGATATAATAGTTGAAACAACTGCAAAGCACGCTCCCTTATCGCTACACGGGGAAACGATGTAAACAGTAAGGCAACGTTAATCATTGCCACGTAGTCGCAGTGATATTCAGGCCTGAAATCAAGAATCAATAATTTTCATCTTTATTTTCTGACATTGAAATATGAACTCACGTGTTGTTGAAAGTGTTAACAAGGGCTGCAAAACAAGCTTCCTGTACATCCACCGTTCCTGTATAGCAGCGATCGATGACCCATTCTAACACCGAAGTAGTCTCAGAATTAGCATCAAGCAACAGTACAATTGTCTCTTGAGCCAAGTTATGAACCTGTGGACAATTATGTAAAACAATTAAATTCCTCAAAGTTGGAATTGATGAATTTACAAATATAGCCAATTTGAAATGATCCCTATACAAATTCTAGTTGATGGAAGTGCAATATTTCGCGTTTACAAGAAAGCAAGCAATGCAAGCTACAAAATATTAGAAAGAAGGTTCAAATAATGAGATGACAGATCTACATCGACAGATTTAATGAATATTAGTCTTCAATATCAATATTTCTAAGCCTGCATTTTGCCTCTGTTTCCTAGCATTTTAACTGCGAATGCTTCTGCCAACAGAATTTTATTTATCATTAGCTCAACATAGAGGTTTGCTTGACAAACAGCGATACAAATATTCTCTTCCTCAGCCTGATTCGTTCATATACTACAAGTATAATCGCTAATAAGTTTAACAAAACAATGACATTCATTCTTCATCAGGATTAGCTGCCACACCATGTAATATTAGAGGTTATATTGTTTTTACAGCTTTTTCAGTGCTTAACAGATGTCATAATGCTTAATGAAATGGAATCAACTTTCAGGTCTTTGCTACGATATAAAAACACAGACCTGTATCCATTGCATAAAGCATTGTGGCATCTGTGGTACTAAAAAACTATAAAAACAATATAAGCTGGTATAATATATCACATAGGAATAGACGAGGAATATAGACACAACAACAATACAATAGTCTAGCCTAAATTTCCCGAAGATCAATGCATTTTGAAAATCCTGACACAATCAAAGGTTGACTGATAGATACTTAAACCTGAACACTTTACAACTTGCACACTTACAACCTGAAATACTTCCATTTGGCATAGCATAATGTGGCTAATGATTGTGACAACCATCTGAATAACGCTTGATGAAGCGGTCGCCGGTCTTAAAAAAGTAATATAGATTTAATGAACACCAAGGCAGTAAGATTTGTTGCTTTAAAACTACTACCGCAATAACAGATAAGAAGTAAAAGATGTCCTCAGACTAGGAACAATCTACGTACGTACTTCCTTAGTAACTGCAGTCGCTGTGTTTCGCCCTACAAGGATTTATCAGTGTGGATCGAGTGAAATCATCAGTAGGACGAAATGCAGTACCCGTCTATGAGGATCGGCTCCTCAGCACCGCCTCAACCAACAAAGAAACGTCGAGTTTATGGCTGCTAAGACATTTGGTGCTAAACTTGGTCAAGTCCGAGGACATCTTCGTATTCTATGCCCACTCGAACTGGGACTTTCCAATCTTAATTCAGAGCCAATGCAATGACCTGTGGAATGTAGATCACTTCTCAAAGAGATTACAGGCTGACATACTTGAATTTTTAACTGCTTCTAGCTTACACTGTCGGATGCATTAGTCATATCAATTGAAAATTGAGTTTCTTGACGGCGCTCATCTTACTTTCGCATTTTCGTGACATCTTGACAATTACAGGAATCATCACTAGAAACTAGGAAGGGTTCAGGATCTAATTCACTGTCATGTAGTAAGTATGGTTAATCTCCCCCGGACAATTTGTGGTAATGAATCAGGTTTTTGTATTTGCACTAACCTTCATTTCATGAGCCTTCAGTAATGTATCCAACCACGTGTAAATGTATGTCGCACCAGTATCTGATTCCGCAATTCCGTGTGCGTCAAACATACTGCCGCAAGTAAGTAGCGCTGACATAGCCTGACAAGCAGTGTACTCCATCTCACTGCAAGTGTCATCTTTACTTGGTCTACAAAGAAGATATGAATACAATAGCAGCATGAGCCAGAAAAACATAATTTTAATAACAAAAAAAAAATAATAAAATCTCACCGTCGATCAATAGCACCGAATGGTTTCCCAAATTTTCCACTCCATTGAGCGATCAGGTGGAAAAGAGATTGCAGAAGTTTAGCATTCAACAAACCTGGACGCTGCTCCTCTGAAAAACAAAATTCAGAACAATGACGTTGTTAAAGAATAGCTAACAGCTGAACACATGAATGACTTGCTCGGTATGAAATAGAATTCATACACATATTTGATGAAGGTCAATTTATCATGATATTCCTTCTTTTTGCAAATCAGCTTGAATATAGATGGATCTCTACAAGATCTATGAGTACCTGTGTTTAGATTACAACTTTTCAAAAATAATGCTTTTGTCATATGATAAGCTATAACACAACATAATCCTCAAGAGTCAATATGTCTGCTATTAGTTGATGTTAACAATATTTGTTCTGCAATCAAATTATGGAAATATTTGACACTAATCCTAAATTAATGTACAATGCCATTTAAGTCTTACCTGAATACTAAAGTGCATTCGAAAAAGTTTTGGAATTTCATGATATTATGTTCGTATGCATCAAACCAATAATAACAAAAACTGGGATGCTTAACATTTGTAAAACACAAATTAAGCATAGTAAAAAACGCAATAAGTAAGAAAGTGCTTTACTAAATACTCGATACAGTATCAAATTATTTACATGATTTAGCTCATTAGTATGACTAAACTATTATCTTATGATTGAAACTCAATATGATGCTAAATACATATTTGATGATATCGATTTTCAATAAATTGATGTTTAAGTTTTATTGACAATGAAAATTGAGGTCCAGTTAACCCGTATGCTACATGCAGTAATAAAGGCTCAACACTCAACAAGATGGTATACCAGGTACTAGCATATCCATTCAATATATCATGCACGCAAGATTACTATCTACAAAGAAAACAAGATGACCAACAACACAAATCGTGATTAATATCGCAGACACTTGACGATTAATGGTAACTGAAAATAATGCAGAAGTCAAAGACGCAGTCAAAGGACACAAAGACACAAGAAGAAGTACAAATAACACATCAAATATCGGCCAGGCCCTATGCAAAAAAACATCTTGGTGCTAAATTGGTACCGTCATATAGAAAGTGGTGGTTTATTACAGGTGGCCGTCTGTTACAGGTCTTGCGGTGAATGAAAAATATTAATATAACTCGTTTATCATCAGTTAATAGCATATTAACAGAAATGCTTTGAATATTTCATTTAGATATAGCTGCTGTTGAGTGCTCGAATACAGTAGAGGGACTAAATAGTTCAACACTCAAGATAATTCAGGTAAATTTTGGCATTCGGTCAAAAGACGATCATTGTATTCGAAATGAGCCACCATGGTCGGAATAATTGAGAAACAGCAGAAGAGAACTTTCTTCGACCAAATATTTGGTCGAAGAAAGTTCTCTTCTGCTGTTTCTCGATCATTGTATTTCGCAATTTGCTTACACTGCTTCAAAATTAAGTATGCTTTTATCTACAACCAGTGTTTCTTATAATATCTTCAATATAGGAACTAATGCAAGAACGCTACTAGAAAATCTGAAGACTTGTTTCATAGACTGACTTCTGTTGTTGGACAAGCCAACATTACAAGCTGCTGAATGTAATTTAACATACACAAAAAGCTCTTACTTGGCATGTGGCGAATGAGCTGCTTCACAAAGTTACAGAAGTTCAATTTGATCTCTTGAATTCTCGGGTTATCCTTTAATCCCTCTTTCTCCAGATATCCGCGGATACCCTCAAGAAAGTCCGATAAATGTGCAATCAACGTTCTACCAGCATGAATCACGCCACTTTCTTTATGAGCGAATACTCGATGGACAGCCATTAATTCCAGGATGTGCAGTAACGAAATCCTCAGTGTTTCTCTTCGCCGTTTTCTCCTGTCGTTGTCTTGTTTCATCTCCAGTGCCTCTTTCATTAGTGGCTGTAGATCTTCCAAAGAGTCCCGGAAGGCTGCTGGATTGATGCGTCCCAGTGCAGACACCACAGTACCCGCCAAATCAGGTACATCACAACGAAGGAGAGGACACAATAATTTGAATAGGTCACGAGCGTTAGATCGACCAGAGATGCTATTGGAGGCGGCAAGACGGGCTTCATAGCTATCTCCACTGCTTCCATGCTCCGGTGAGCTCTTCCCCAGCCCCGCACGCACTTCCACACGTACACCGGTAGAACTCGGAGCAATACCACACCCCAAAGTAGCGTAATTGTGCCATAAGTGGATATATTGTTCTCTATGATCTGCGGGTGCTTTCTTTGTTCCTGATCGAAGAAGTGAAGCAGCTTTCGTCTCATTTGGCACACTGAAGTAAGACAATGCGGCAAGCTCATTCATTTTGAACGATAGAGAAAATTATAGAGACATTGCATCCATATATTTGATGATCTCCATCAATTTTACATTATATTCTTTACTTTTGCATTTGTCATACTTTGTGAATTCATTTTACATCATGTCACTACTTCTACTATTTCTTCGTCAGTAGCATGAACGAGATGTATTAATATCCTTAAATTACATAATTCATTGCGATGGCGTGAAATCTGATCAGATCACAGAATTAGATTCATCTGCGCGCGCTTCGAAGCAGATAAACAAAACATTTAATTCTGTGGATCAGATGGTCTGATATCTATAATTACATGAGATTTGTATGCTTCATGTGCGAAAATCAATTGAGGCAATCAATATGCTAAAAAACGAATTGCAATTAAACAATACAAATGAATTCAATATTGAGAAGCTATCGTGTCAAGCTATTTACGAACTATAACGATGTGCGATAAATCCTAATTTTAAACGGATTTCAACTTGACACGAAATGCACACATGATGCAGACAAAAATGCAGAGCTGATCAAAAGAACATAAAAACGTACCACACATAATGTCACATTCAATCGTGTCGCACATCAACGTGACATACACCATTCATGAGCTACATTATCAGTTTTCAAATAGGCTATGATAAATTTGAATCCGTTTTTTAATTTGTTGGACAGCAGTAAAAATATGAAAATCGTTCAATTTACAAATCGTTGTTTTTTGATAAGAAAACATGTGAGTATGATCATGAATCAGGCACGGGGTGAACGAGTATTTTCCTAGTTTTCTTTCGATATACTCAGGAGGGTAAAGTCGAATTACCAATTACAGCGGAAAATTTCAAGTCCCATAAATCGAATGCCGTCCTTTAATCTGATGCCAATAATGAATATATGCGGGTGCATACCCAGCAAGATACAAATTTAATGAATTAAATGATGATATTTGATGCTTGCTTTATTCCTTTGCAAGCCTCACGAAGCCTCTACAATTTTACTATACACCCCAGAAAAATACCTATATTGGCCTACATGCTCTCAGAAGAAAACTAGAATTGATAAATATGTAAGTCTGAAAAATAATAAATATAAGAATTGCTAAAATAATTGTGCAGACACTTTTTGAACTCATTTTTAACTTCTAGTTTGATACAATTCTCGTTCGAAGGTTGTCACTTAAGTTTAACATATTAAACTTACTAACTCTTCAATGTTTCAACGGGTCTCCTACAGTTTTCTTCATGGTGACCGCGCAGTTAGAAATTTACAGACATCTACTGACACCTAGGGCCCAATATGTGCTATATACAGGGATGAGAACGTGGGGTCACACAAAAATCCGGAACTATCCAAGCACTATCGCACTCAAGTATATTCTTATTAAAAATTACGATTTGTAAATTGAACGATTTTCATGTTTTGACTGTTGTCCAACAAAAGACGAATGCAACTTTATCATAGCTAATTTAAAGCTGAGAATGCAAGTTCTCAAGTAATGCATAGTACGTTGATATGCGACACGATTGAAAGGAGTGAGAATCGATTGAAGTTCGACAATTTAGGTAATCCATTTCTTGTTACCAGTTCTATAGGACATTTGTGAGGTTTTCTTCTTACAGGATTCATTACCATTTTCTTTAATTCTAATATAGGTACATGTACTTCACAAGAGACAAATAGGTAGACAATGTCGAATATTATCCATCAAAATGTGACTCCTAAACGCATCTTTCGGTTACTGTTTCTTCCTCTACGGAATGTCGTGTTGTCTGCGCCCACAAAACTGAGTCCAATCTACGACGGTTGAATAGGAATTGTTAGTCGAATCTAACTCGACGCATATCCGATTAGATAAATAAATAAAAACAAATGATAACCGTTGATAGAAATTGCGCTTTTTGGTAGTCTCCACTTCCAACTCTCTAATTCAATGAAATTGCGTTCAAACGCGACATCGTAAAACACATTCTCTTGTCATTCAATGAAGAATTCCCATTTGTTTTCCACAAAGAATTTTATGTTATGGACACAATGAACTTATCCATTTATCCGTATCATATGACAATCTCAAAAAGCAATCAGGAAGTGACACTTCGTCAGTTACAATGCATGTATCTATATATCATTCATATATGCATATAATTAGACAAATCAGCGAATAAATGGAAACTACATTTAAACAGATATAAACTTATCCAATTTTATCAAACCTAAAACTAATGCAGTCAAGTAGGAAAATAGGAATTGACGTATACAAATTGACGAAGGGAAGTAACGTACAGTGAGCAGCAAACACAAAGAAACGCATCCACCAAACTAATGACATCTACTATAATAAACGTATGAAATAATTTTTAATTTTTTTCAATGTCAAGGAAACGATCAGCAGAATCATTATCCATTAAGTCAATCTTAGCGACGAAACTAAGTCCTGAAAATTTGATGTCAATTTTGTTTCGGTACGTTACTTAAGATCTTCAACTACTTGCAATTCGGATATCATAAAATTCAAGTTTAATTGCAATATCCATCACTTTGTACTTTGATGATCTATTTCTCAGCCATTCTATCATGCACCCCTTTAACGTTCAGAATATATTGGCCGTTAACACCTACACGGTCAAAACTGTTGTAACCTAGTAAAGTAGTCCCTGTCTGCAACGACTTCCTGCAGCCCAAGAGATTTGCATTGATGCAGATATACAGATATGCCTGAAGACGGAGGAGTTTCACGACTGCTTCAACAAATGGTAGAAGAGAATGAACACATGTGTGAACTTCCATGGAGACTATTTTGAGGGGGAAACCGGATAAATCCTGTATGTGTATTGAAATAAAGTCATACTGGAAGCAGTCTCGTTATTTTATAGCCACACCTCGTATTCTGTAATATAGCTTACATGTGAATAACAACAACCTGTCCCAAACGACTCACTTTTCATGGCTAAAATGAAATCGTGACAGAGAATGACTGCGGTCCTCATTGGTAGTAATTTGAACCAGGCAGTATTAATCAGTATTGCTTATGATAAAAACATTTCCAGATGATCATCCCTTGTAAAAGTTTCATCCAGAAATAAAAAATACTGTACATCGATCATTTGAATTTTCACTGATGTTTGATTGTTCTAAACATCATCCGGGGTTAAATAGATATCGCATTTAGATTGACTAGCACTTCTCTTATTTTCCAAAATATAAGACTAATACATTCAAATGAAGCAGATCGAACAATAATATTCAATATGCCATTTATTTGCAATGAAAGTCAAATTTGCAATTTGTCTGTCTATAGTAGATAATTATTGCCGTTAAAATCATCAGCGCATTTACCACCACTCAAGATAGTGTAAACAACATCGCAAATACACAGTGTCTACAACATGTCTATTTATCTGAGCTAATCTCGTTTTGTGCTTCGGTGAACATCTGCATTTGCCATCAGTTACCCTTCTGTGTCTCAATTTTTCATCAAATTGCATATTTTAACATTTTCTAACTGCTTGATAGTAACAAGCTATAAACCTAAAAGAATGTAGGCTACTTAGACATGTGTTTGGATGCATTCAATAGAACAGAAAAACAAGAAAAAGAAAGAACCATAAAATGCTAGCTGCAACCTGGAATCTTCAGTTAAACCTTATTCGATCACGTGTCTAAATTTTGCGCAAGATTTAACTATTATTAAACTTTTGTTCAATTGTTGAACACAGACTCAATGTTGACGGACTAACAAGGAAAATGTCTTGAGCTACGGTCATCCTTCAATGATTAATTAAGAAAATAACAGAATTGTTCTCAATGGAAAACACATTGAAAACATGCACGCAGACATCTGAGACCAAAAATTGAAAAAAATAATTACGTTGCTTTGTTTAAATATGTAGTCAATTTGTTTTCTTCTCAAGTTGCACAGGTGGCAAATTGCAACTCGATATTTTGATGCCGGTAAAAACGTGTCCAACTCTCAAACCTGGGAAGAAGAGACCTGGGGGCAGGGTCCAACCTCAAACCTGTGGAAGAAGAGACAGGAAAACAGGAAAAAGAGTAAGTCCTCATAAGTTGTTATGATGTGCAATATCTGAGGAATAGCTGCTTTCAGTGGTGGACAGTTTTGATAGCGATGATGAAAAACTTTGAAGAAAAGTTGCCGATGCCTCATTATTGCACTTTGAAAAGATTCGCCATTATTATAATTTCTCTTAAGAAATCATTTTGTCATCGCTTGAAGACAGAATCTGCAACTATTGCTTTTTCACTCATTTGATTCTTCTAGATCTAGTCTGTGTGTCCTAAACTGACCGGAACACGCCTAGGGTTTCAATTCCACTCCTAGTAACTAAAGCAAAACCGAAAATATCAAATTTCTATGATTAAAGCTATCAAATTGAGTGTTACAGTACGAGTTACGGAAGCCAAGTAAAGTTATTAAAATATGGAGTTTTCTTTGCTTTTCATTCTAACCGACAGAAAGAAGCTGCATCCTAACTTCTACTTAAGCCAACGATTCCTGTCAATATCATTCGGTCTCCTCTTAGGACATCATCAGAAATAACATGATTAAAGTGACAAAAGTCTATCATTATTACTTACTTTGGATCTACATATTGGAACAGATGGGTGATGCGATCAAACACAATCGGCCAAGCGAAACGCAATGCAGCATGGCAAGATGTCAGGAGGTTGTCAGAGTTTAGGATGGTCGCAAGACAGCAAACCCATGGTTCGAAGCCACTGCCGACTGGACTGGAAGATTTTGTATTCGTAGTTCCGCTGGATGTACCACCACTGGCTCCATTTGCATCATGATATCCCGCTACCCACAACGGACTTGTACGTTCCGCCAGCATTTGGAAATCAACATTGGTGAGATTGTTGAAGGCACACTGAAAGCATAGATTAACATCAATTGATATCATGAATAGATTTTTTCTTTTCAAATCAATTAAATGAGATTAGAATAAATCAATCAATTGTAATTCGATTCCAAGTAAACAAGTGAATGTAAAAACCTAGCTAATTTGCAATAAGTTCACCACCAAGTTTGCCTCTTTTTCAGCATTCCAAAGCTCAGCCTATTGATTTGGTTATTGAACGTTTATCAAGTTCGTCAGAACACCGAAATAATCGATAAATGTTTCATCATCATCATGGAACCCCGTGCAAGTCTGTTTCAGTGAATTGCACTTACCCACCAACATCACCGTCTTTTACAGCCCGAAGTACTCGTGAAATGAAATGGATGAAACTTTTTTCTGTGCAGTAATCTGAAGGCACTCTCTGGGCTGACCATTAATTCACTGATCAACTGTCGACTTGACTTCTGCTGTGATCGCTCAACTGATAGCTTCAGCTCGTCACCTTTAGCATCTGGTGTGGCTGAGCACGATCTCCCTGACCTTGGAAGATCGCTTTCCGAATTCGCTTTTTAAGTTCAATGTTCAAGTTGAAGGACATAGATGTTTACATTCCTTCCTTGTACTTCATGGATGTCGAGCATTTGACTTTCTCAAATAAGCCAGCACCAGCTGTGGCAGGAATTGCCATCACAGACAAAGAAGTATCAGATTCTCAGCTCCTTCGTCATCCAAACGCCATATTCATATCAATGACTCTACGTTCGGTTTTATCGTTTCCGCGGTAAATTGAGATCAATCTGACAGCGGTCTGATAGCGATTATTGGGGCGGCAGTCCAATACAACGGCCACGTGGTATCTGTGGTCTTAGGCCGGAGGCTCACACGAAAAGCCACAAGCTGCAATCTGTCTGGAAATCATTGGCCGATGATACCATTACTGTTGACATTTTGTGTTTAGTTTCATAGATTATGCATACAGCATAAAATCGTGATTCGGTGGTATGGCATGTCATTCATAAGCATTTCTCGTAACGAGCACGATGAGCACGCTGGCAAAAGGCTGGCCGTCTCCAGATCCGGATCCTGCTGTGATAATTTACAGGAGTAAATTGCGGAAAGTTAAATCTGAGCGGCGAGCTTGGACTCGCCCAACATTTTTCTCTGCAAATTTTGGGTTCCTCCGTTTATAAAAATATATGAAATTAAAAAAAGTAATTAAAATAGTTCCATTCTTTAGTTGTTTTCTTCCCTCTACCTCTTTGTATTACCTGTCATTAGTGATAGATGCATTTGTCAAATGACAATGTGTCTTGTGGCTGATGAAGGATCGTGACGCGACTTGAGAACGATTTCTTATGGCTTATCGACTTTGTGCACCAATTACTTTAGATAGAAAATACAAAAATGGCATCAAGAAGTCTTTGAAGAGCTCATAGAAAAATCGGGCGGTAATTCTGACGCAACCTGCATTTCGATTACCGCTGACTAAAAATATACATCTATGTAACACAATGTACAGACTATGACAAAATAATTGATGTCCCTTACCCTTTCTGCTGCCGGTAATTGGGGTAATAATCTTTCTACTATTCTTGGAGCAGCTTTATCCATGATATCGATGCAACATGGATAGTCGTCTTTAACAAAGCCGATAAGACTGAAGATAGTTCGGACTTCCCTCAATACATACATCGCTAATCGGCGTGTCAGCGGACGACACTGACAAAGCATCACCAGCGCTAATCCTTCAGCTTCGTGAAGTGCATTCTTCTCCACGCGGGTTTGAGAAACTGCTCCTCCATCCTTTTGCAATCCTTGCTTCCAATGACTAAGTAATTGAGCCAAGACTTTAAGACTTGAGTCCAATTGTTGTGGAAAAGTATCAGGAATTTCTTTATGGAGAAATTGAATGAAGCCTGGAAAATATATTTCATGATTTACTTTAAATGAATGATTAAGGAAATTTCTTTAAGATGAAGAAAAATGTGTAACTCAACTTTCGCGACCAATGTCGAAACACTTCAAAGAATGACAATACTTTTTCGCTAATATCTATGTATCGATATTCAATTTTTTTTAAAAAAAAACCAAACATTTCGTAATACACATTGTTTCATACGACTAAGTTTCAATTTAAATACAAGGAAATTGCAGTTTTAAGAATTTTAAATTATTTTAGATACAGTTCTCAGTTCGCGCCACAAACACACTTAATAAGTTCATGTGGTGGTGAGCCAGTCAATATCTTTCGAAGGGACAGTTGAACAGCCACTTCGGTGCCATTCTTCGATGATCAGAAGGTAAGCGGACGGACACTATCATATAATTGTATTTCATTAATCCTTAAACAGTACTGCATCATGCGCATATTCATTGAAGTAATATTGTGCATGTAGTCAGACATGTGACAATTAGTAATGTAGTTAACAATAATAACAAACAACCTGAATTTTCTTTCAAATCAGTTACAGCATTATACACTGTATAGCAATTCCTGTCCTTTTCCTAGTCAATTAAATTACATGCAAAATAGTCTGCTCAAAACTTGGACTTAAACTTTCTGACTGAGGATAAAACATTTCCACTGTATTAGAGCCAGTCCTACTTTAACAGAAATTGATCTAGTGTACCCACCTTCGATTACTCAACAGATAATTTTACAGTGCTGGTCGATCATACATCCAAAATTGAAAAAAGATAGATACTTTATTTACTATTACTTTTAAGTAATGTCGATTGACTGTAATTATACAGAGGCATATGTTTCACATGAAGGGGCCCTGTCGGAATGCTGACAAAAGAGGAAGAATCCCACATCTATGAGCCGATGGATTTACAAAATTATATTTTTCAACAGAAGAATATTTTTCTTTTGTGAATGTTATGGCTTCTGTGATCCTGAGTTCATTAGTATAATTTCTAGTAAAATTACAATTTCTAGTTCTAAGTACGTGTTACATGTTATCAGTGAAATTTTGGTCTGGATTACATTGACACATTTAATGGAATGAGAATATTTCAACTGTCCGTAGATGATGTTTCGATTATGTTTTCATCAAGCCTGCTTCTGCAAGCTTCAGCGAAAATATGGATTTTGACGGTGTCATAAAGCAGCTTATGTAATATTTCAACAAATAAATTGAAACAGGCCTAATCAACAATTAGGGCCTACATGAAAGACATATATACAGCTTCACATTGTAGACCATGTAAATTATCACTATTTTTTTGCTAATAGCTGCTGATGCATAGTTGCTGTATTAAGGCTCCGGCTATTTTCATGTAACGTGTGTGTAAACAAATCCTTCAAAAAGATACTGCTTGTATACATATAAGAAAACTATCGATAATTTGATCTGGAAGTGATCTTGATTTCAGAAAAATTTTCAAAAGAATTTGTCGGAGAGATTTATACTAAAAGGCATCTGGTCAAATAAAATTGTATTGTATATGGAAGATAATTTACCGAGGTCTATACCTATGTCGCTAAAAACTGACAGATATTGATAATATCTGAAAGAAGAAGTTATCAACATCGCCTTTTACTTGAATGAAGCTGAGAAACTCACGAAAAATGCAAAAATAAAAATACAGATAAATAAATATATGATTTCTAAAATCTCACGATCAAAGAAGCCCTGTCAATACCAAACTAGCATAATCCACAACTATTCGCAATTTATGTTGAATAGTTCGATAATTGAGACATATTGTGAATCAGATGTGATTGGATTCAATTGCGATGGACATCGCTTGCATGGTAATGTGACAATTATATCCATATGTCAAAGTGTTATCTAAACTCGCGACACGATAGCATCAGCATAGCAACCGATCTTACAACTCGCATAAAAGCAGACGAAAACATGAATTCTCTGAATAAATGATGTTTCTCACCGTGGATTGTTTTTTGACGCCAGGCTGGGAATTCCATTACTAAGTTTTGCATCGCTTGAACAGACAGTGACTTCAGTTCTTCGTCCACATGCACTGTCAACCTGGATAATAGCTCTACTAATTCCGATTTACTCATTTCTTCGGGTAATAACCGAGGAACGGCGCCGATACAAGTCTTGAAAAGATCTAGTTTCGGTTTGCGCTCTCCCCTGTAATAAAATAAATGAGACATTGTAAATATCGAGAAACATCGAAAATACATGGGTTTATCGAACACAATCTTGTACATTTCTCCATCGTATTGATTATTTTCATCCGTGACATAAAATCATAGAAATAATTTTTGAAGCGATTATGAATGAAATCACTGTGAATCTGAATACAGATGTTATCTAGTTTCTTGCAAATTTGATAATTAAGATATTTCATGTTTCATTGCATCAAGTCTATACAGTCTTTGTATAGTGGAAGACCTGTCTCCATGACTACAGTTCTAACATAGATTCGAGCATGAAAGCCCTGGTGGTCAATAGCATCGCTCCGCATACATTGGAACGCGTCCCAAAAGTTAGGACATCTGGCAATCTTGGATGGGACACTTCAATTATATTCGAAGCATCGTTATCAAGCGAAACTTTTCCAAGCTTTCTCGTGCAGAACAATTTACCAATCCATAACGAATATATCTAATATTATTTTTCCCCTGAGACTTTAGGCACTTGTAAAGGAGAAATTTTGTACCTTGGGTAATTTCCTAATCGGCACAATAACTTTCAAGTGAGAATCTGTCCATGGAACGAACCTATTAATGACTCAAATGCGCTGATTAAAACAATCTAAATCCAAGTAATTATGCTCCTTCGCTCTCAATATGTCGAACTTGGTTTCGTACTAGCTTCGTACAAGCTGTATTCATAATTTGATTTAATGCTTCGTGCTGTGTTTCGTATCTAATGCTATGAAAATATTGCACTAAAGTTGTGATTATACCGGGTATTGTTTATTGAGTTGGTTAACACGCAGTCATTTGCAGTTGGGTCGCTCGAAGCTTGCTAAATCATAAATGGAATGCCGTGTTTCCGGCTTTCGGATGGCTGGCCTAGAGTGTTATGTCGACAGGGTATCTGCTGCAGAACGGAATATAAGAGTGCAAATGGTCCCCCAAACATATAATGGTTCTACACACATGGGCACATTAGTTCTTCAAATAGGCCTTCCTGCGTTCGCTTTCAAGAACACAATAGAAGTCTTAGATTCAGAGATCTAAAAATACGTTGTAAGTTCATGCCTTCTCTAAACATAATGTAGCCAATATGAATATCGGAGACTTCAATATAGAATTTATTGACAAGCTCGATAATCCCGTAAAATCAAGAATCTCCGAAATTAATAATGTAGTCAATCTGCATCCGAAGCTCAGCCGATAACATGAACTGATAACTTGAGTGGTCAGTGTCACTCACCCTACTATTCTTGCACCCCATACATGGCATAATGACCTTTGTTCAGGATGGCCTTAACAAAGACCGTGACGGCAGAAACGTCGGATTGTTTACCTATATATATCTTCGCAAATTATAAATTTAATTAGGCTGAGATAGAAGGGAGCTAGCTTCCTATCTTCAAAGGTCTATATTTGGCTTATTGCATGATATTCAAAGGAAATGCAAAAAAATTAAAATGGTTAATGGATTATGTTGATTTGATGTCTCATGCAATTGAGGAAATGGTTATAGCTTATCACAATGAGAATCATGAGTTTCTTTTGAAGACAATGTGTGCTGCAGCCCTGTAGTGGTGTTACCTCCTTGTTCGGGAAATCTGGAGACCAGGGTTCTGATTATTCTGAAAACTCAGCAACATGAATTCTTCTATCCCACTCAAGTCACGAAATCGTACTGACACGCTACGGGTAAAACAGCCTTCATGCAATGGCAACAGTCAACCAGATAGGAGCTAGTTATCTCTAGATATATCGATTGTACCTCCACAGGTATATAGCCGAATCAGGGACCGTCTGCAACATCGTACTGAAGTGCGATCCCGTTACCAGTTGAGCCATCTTATCACCTAATAAATAAGTCTCGGACACGTGAGAGTTTCCTGATCTGCTTCCAGCAATATACCTAATCGATTAATATGACTATTGTGGTTTGAATAATACAATCTGAATGTCATTTAGAATGATTAAATAACATACCTCAGCTTCATACATTGAAACAATCAAAGACTTGACACAAACAAATTTTATGCAAGGCTTGATTTCTTAATGAATTATAGACAGATGAAATGAGCACGTCAAAATAGGCACAGACTCTTCATCTCCACACAAAACTCAAAAGCAAGAGAGTAGGAACATGCGTCGCAACGTCATCAATCTAGCATAATCCAACCATATGCAGCGAAAAAAGAGTTCTATTTGTCCGATATTAATGTAGCTGTATTTGTAACTCGTCTGAAATGACTGAGTAATGATATTCCGGCATCTGTAATTGCCGATCTTAATCATTAACAATAGCAGTGTCTGACATCTATCGGGGCTTTCTGCCAGCAAATTCTCGTCTCTAGACAATTATTTTCAACGTAACACGATTATTCTTCTTTACTAACTCACATCTTTCTATGTCAATGATTATGTTAAATCTGTAACGATGAAATGATCAAAGTGTACATAGCTCATTTTGATTAGTCCCGAAAAGACAACGATTCATTGTCTTTCGATTACACAAAGATAGTACATAATTTTTGGCATAATTGTAAGATCTACAATCTATATATTTTATCCTCACAACGGTTTGTTTTCTGATTGGATGCATGACATCACCTCAACTGAGAGTGGCGCAGTGCTGGTACTTCTCAATGGGAGCAGCATCGAACACACGACCACATGCACAAGTTGGCAGCATTTTTTGACATTATCTTTACTGTCACCGACTTATTATATCTCTAATATCACAGAAGTAGCGATTTTCTCAGCAATCGACATTTTTCTTTCATTTTGCTGATAACAACAGTAAATGGATCGCTTAATACTCCCGAATATCGATATCATGAAATGTGACGTTTCGACAAATAAAAGGAAGGATTAAAGGATATCCGAATCATTCAATGTAAATTTCCAAAAGACCGGAAACTACCTATTGAAGAAACGGCAATATTGACAGTAATATCTGAGAATGCAATATCTTATAAATTCACGTCAAAAAATCTGTGGGAAATAGTGAGAACGGAAAATAATCAATGTTGAGCCAAACAACTACATTGCGAGATGGACATGAGAAGTAAATAGTAGAAAGCCGTGGAAGAGGAATCGGTAGAGGTTTGAGAACTGAGATGCAGATTGTCACGGAAATTTAATAATGAAGATCTAAATAGAAAGAATAGTTAGGCTGCACATATTGCTCGTATATTGTAGTACGTAGCATGACGGCGCATAGATATTGGAGTAGAGGTGCTCAAACCAGACCCTACTCGGCACGAATTGAAATATACATTTTCATGTTATCCATTCGACTTTTATCGACCACTTAACTCATGAGAGTTTCTATCTTCATGAGCGAATAAAGATCAAACATTATGTCGGCGATTCATATATAACAGCATGAAAAAAGGTGGACATTTTGAGATAATCGTCGCTTAATCCTGATCTTAAATCTAATATTGCACAAATTATGAAATTAGAATATCTAATCATCGTTCTGACCAACTGAGAGTTGATATGAATAATAGGAATGAAGAATTTTTGAACAGAAAATCGGACTAGAATGTTTATTTCACCTAATCGTAGGAAGCTAAAACACGATAAGTGCAGACGAATAAAAACATTCAGTTGACGTCTTGCCATGTTGAGTACACGGAATATATCTCACACAATTTACTAGACACGAGAAACACAGAAGCGAAATCAATAGAACTTCACAGACCTCACATAGATAGACAATATGCATGTGAAGAAAATCCTAACACACAATTAATATTCTGTCTAAAAATCATTCTATGATTGTATTTAAAGATAGAGCTCGAACCAAATTCGAATAGCATGCTAAATTTGTGCAAATTAAACATTACACAGTTAACATGTTCTATGGCAGAGATTCTGAAAATTATACGTCGAATAAGAATAACTTTCAAGGTAGCTCCCAGACCACACTGATCAATTTGATTGGCTCCATTGATCAATATAGCCAAAAATTTCCGTTTTCATTAAGAGTTCGAATCCTCTATAACTCTTAAGAAAAATTTATCAAATCCCCCTCCGTGTCAGTTTAAGCGAAAATCTACACCTATCCACATCAAATAAAACAAAGTTGTATATTCAGATAACGACAGTAGACTAAATTTTGTTCACGACTTTTTCCACGTATTTTCTAAACATCATTTTTGATTCAGAACTTCAATTTATTCAATTATTTTCTCAGTTTGTGATTATCCCGTCCATGACATCAGACAAAGATCTTTCACAAAACTCGCAGTTAAACGCTTTATGTACATGTAGTAGATGATAGGATAGCTCAGATGTTTAAGGGTTGCGTTTTGGCACAATGGTGCGCAAAGTTCATGGTTCGAATTTGTCCGCCAAATAAGTTTCCACTGCTGCTACCAATGGTTACTCGACAGGGTAATTTCATTGCACAGATTGCACTCAATTTCCTTTCCACAGAAAATGAATGGAAATTTCCATTTAAGTTTTCACCATCCCATATATTGACTCATGTACATATATCTAATAATCATTTTTTCACTGTTGACGAGTATTACACCATTTGAATAATTATTTTAGCACAAACTGCCATGGACGTTGTTGAAACCGTATATGCGAGTATATACACACACTAATCGAACAGTACATGTTGACCAAAGGAGTAAGAAGTTACTATTAATATATGTTTTCATTCAAAGAAGAAGGTAGTCAGCTTGTCATTTTCAAATGTAGCACTCTTTATGCTTGAGATCACTGCATCACAACAATTTAAAAATCAGAGTGGGTGGTGGTGTAATGAGTTGTGATCTGATTGTCCAACATCTAATTTAATCTTCAGCACCTTTTATCAATATATATATATATATATATATATATATATATATATATATATATATATATATATATATATATATATATATATATGTTGGAATAGACAAACCCTGTGCCTTCAGTATTTTACTTCATGTCCACTTGAGCAATTCATTTACAAGCTGCAGATGCATTTATAAGTTTTAGATAGTTCAAAATATGAAAAATAGCTCTGTAAAACATCATTTAACACATCGTTCGTGGATTACTGATGATGTTTTAAGTCTTACAACTGATAATTTGATCAAGGTGCACCGAGAGCTCGTGAATTATACTCTGGAATAAATAGATGACGAATTCCGAAATTATGACTTCTGAATCACTGAACCCATCTGGAAGAATATTTAGCAGATTAAAATCAAATGGGCTTTACGAAATGAGTCGATTAATCAAATTGAATTTAGCAAGATGTTCCAATATATTTTAAAAATGTTCATCAAATTGAAGAATGACGAAAATTGGGAATGAAATGCATCAGCTTGACTGAAATCAAAATTAGGTGATAGGCAATTTACACAAATTGCGAATAGCCGTATTCAATTCAATGCTTCAGAAAAGTTTACTATAACGATCATCGTCCGAGCATAGATCAACACAATCAACAGATTAATTGTACAGTGACTACAGAAAGTATTCCTCTTTGTTGAAATGCTTATCTCATTCTTTTCTTGATAATGGCTATGGTATAAAGTCGAAATATATTGACCAACCTTTTGTACGAATTTACAGTAAATAACTTGACCTTCTTTCAAAACAATTTTCAATTCCTCTGTTTTTGAGATGCTGGAAAAATTTCTTTCGGATAAATCATCTGATTCATTTGGCTGATTGTTTTGAACAATCATTTGTTCCATCTAAAACTGTCCGATTGATGAGTTTTCCTTGGTTTCCCGATCGTTGACATTGCGCTAAAACTATCTATAGAGTATCGATGGATATAGAGTATACTATAAACTATCTGACTAACATGTTGCAAAAGGGCCTTCATTAAAATTCATATTTTAAGGTGGGAAATTGAAGTAATGCTGTTGTTATTTTTTTATAAGCCAATATATTTCTGCGACTAAGCGTCGTTATCATCAGGACACATATTATAAAAATCGTTTTACAACATGTGCACTGATGATCCAGCGCTCTGCTATCCTTCAGGCTATCTCTCCTACGGCTGTCACACTCAACACCTCTAATTTCGTCAGTATCCTTGCCATAGACTTTGTCAGTGCCTTTGATTTCATTGATCACCTTACCCTCCTGGAGACCCGCATTCAAAAGTTTGACTGTAACCCATACGCCGTAAAGTTCATCCACGATTTTATTAGCGATCGACTTCATGACACCTTGGAAACGTGTCAGCAGCGGGGTGCCTCAGGGATCGATCTTAGGCCCACTTCCTTTTATACTCATGATAGATGATTTTCCGCATTTGAAAGACACAATCATAGTAGCCTACACCGATGATATCTCCCTCATCCATCTTCAAAACAACAACTCCCCGATGATTTTCAATCTATTGTTGATTCCCTTATGTCTTGGTCGTCTTTCAGAAACTTGTCAATCAATGTAGATAAAACCAAATGTCTGACCATTTCTCATTCCCTAAGATCACCGACTCCTACGTGTATTACGATTCATGAAGAAGCTATCGAAAATGTATCAGCTTTGAATATTCTTGGTGTTTTTTTCTCTGCTGACTTGTCATGGAACGCCCAGTTTCCACTTGTACACTTCTACACCTGCACCATAAATGTTGTCGAAATTTATCTCTTGTCTGCCGGATGCATTACAACAAATGTAATTCGTCTCTTGCATGGCACCCCTACATTGGATTGGCCTTCTGTCACATTTCTTATTGTCGGTCTGTCTTATGTGATTTACGTACCGCACACCTTAACAAATTAGATAAACTCGACTGCCTCGCACACCGTTGGGCTGGTGTCACGAACAGGGTTCTCCTTCACAATATGCCACAAAATTCGGTGAACGAACTAATCAACAAGATAGCAAAGAACAAAGACACTCATCCCCTTGCACAGTTTTTGACGTGAGACTCTATGTCTAGTGCTAGACATCAACGTATACTCCTTCCTAAAAGGAGAAATTCTGTCATGAATCGCAACTCTTTTATGAAATTTTCATCCATTTCTTGATGCCTGATGTACATGTCATACCGCTATGTTGTATTGACAACAAGGCTATTAATATTAAGTCAATCATTCTACGCAGCAAACCGCCTAATTTTGCACGGTCATGAACGCCGTGAAGACATTTGAAAAAAACTGTTTTCAAACTGTTTTTATTACAAATGTTTTCATCCATATCATACAAAACGTTCACTTTACTACTATTGTGAGACGTTGATGTTTACCCACAATTTCACATGACATGATCAATTTCAACTGTTCCGATAATGCACACCAGCAATCTAAGATGCCAGGAGGAAGGGGTATCCAAAACAGTCGACTGCATGAAACTTAGGAATAAACACAACACTAGCTAAATTATTCTTAGGATCACCACAGGTAGTAAGGAAAATATACACGTCAAAACGCAATATGAGGAAATTGAGCCCCCCCCCAAGGAGAACAAAGTAGACCGAATAATTGAGATGCGAATATAACTAACAGTTCGTCTCTAACTTTGCAAAATGAAGTGTTCTTCATTTTCTCAACCCGGAAGATAATGATAGTCCAGAAGTGGTACAAATCCTACACGGGATAGTTCGGAAGCCCTGATGATAACGCATTTTCCATCTACTTCCTGAGTGTTGAGTTCTGGAAATATTTATTTTCAAAGCTCAATATTTACAATTTATCATCGTCGGATCATTCATCATATGACATATGGGCAATTCCATGTGTTATGTACGTGACGAAAGCAAGCTTGAAGACCATGTCATTACTGACATCACCACTTCATGGAATATTGAAGACCCTTACACTAATCAATAACAGACATGACTGGAATTTAGTTCTTGTTTGGATTGTTATCTAGATTCAAAAAACATGCCGTTTGTACGTGACACTAAAAAAGGACTTGATTTTCGAGTGCTATGTGTTCAACACGCATTTGTGCCAAAACGAAATAAGATGCGAACTTCTGACAACTTCCTTCGGTAAATTGATGATTATGGGCACATTTGGGTGCAATGTTAAAAAAATCGATTACTTCTTTTTTACAGATCAAGTTAACCTCCATTACGTAAGTGACGCGTCTTTGTTATTCACGTGATGCAGTGCTAATACATTTTTTCATAAAACTGTATTATTTGAGCAATATAAACACATGCTGTTACCGGATATCATTACAAGCAACTTCTTCTATGCTTTCTAGAATTATTTTTTTTGCTATTTGAATTGATTTCATTTAGATAGAAAGCAAATAAAGCTTCTATATTGCACGAAAAATTGGTTCTAAATTTTGAAATAAAAAATGAGTTTTCAGTGCAAAAGTACAAAAATATTATTTCTACCTAGCCATGTATCATCTTCTATTCTTGCAATATTGAATTAAAGTATGATCAGTTGTATCATTTGAACAAATCGCTCTTTTTTTGCTTGTGTTGCACTATCATTCATTCTTGTACTTTTGAATCAAACCATGATACACTCTCATTTATCACTGTTTATTTCTGATTGCATTTGCTATCTAATTGCATTGAATATCATCCTTCATTCTTGTGTTATTGAACTACGATCCGTATTATTATTTAAGCAGGTAGCTCTATTTTTTAGCTGCATTTTTTTCATTTTAGTGCTATGTTTAGTATGACTATGTCAAAATTTAGCAAGTTTTAGTGTGATTCATGAAATGTTTACAAAATCAATGTGTTCTCAGAATTAATACACACACACATTTTTCATGAAGAAGTATTTCGTGAAACTTGAATGGAATGAATAAAGAAATTTCAATAGTGTGATTTCCCTTCATCGCCTTCCAAATCCGACTTTTAAGGTATCAATCTTGTAATTCGAGATTGCTTGTTCATTTGACTCCTGATTATTTTCCTCTATAGTGCTCGTTTAACTCGTCAATATAGCCTACCTCATTCCGTCATATTTTTCCTGCACATATACAGGTATGCGAAAGTGTAGAGGGCATACTATGCACGCAAGTGGTAGGAGAGTTCGTTAACCATCGATGTCTGATACCATTGGCGGACGTCTTTACAATTGTAGATCGAATGAATTTAGCAAGCTAATTTGGGCATCAATGCAGTCAAGTTGCAAGAATGTTTCGGAAAATTATCGTTAAAACGACGATTTGGGCCCTGTCCGTTCGTAATTTCAAAAGCACATGACGGGTTAACACACTGATAATGCAGCTTCGTGAAATGAATGGACTGCGTGACTTGGATTTTACGCTCTTCCAGGCTAGGTATTCTATTATATGCTCGTAGCCCTAATACTAGCTGCCATTATTGTATGTTAATAATAACTGCCATATTAACATGCTTTCTACTGTCTTCAGTGGTTTCCATTACTGATGAATATATGTTGAATTATTTGTAACACTTTTCCACCTGTCAAGTTAAGCTATTCCCTTTGTATAGATATATTTGGCATCAAGACAAATTTTCAAGGGCGCTCAAAATCGTTCTATAAATTTCACAAAAATCGTGGGATTTCATTAAAATCAAACAAGGTAGGCTTCAAATCTATCACCACCTCCACCGCGACAATTCGTACTCTTGACTCGCAGGGAAAATGGCACTGAAAGAAACTGAATCATGTGGATAGGACAGTAGTCCTTCGGAAAAATGGAAAGGACAAAAGGACAGGTGAGGTTGAATGGGTCAAAACGAACCTGAGTGTTTCGTCCAAAGAGGGCCGACGCCATATAGTAGCACTGAGAAGGAGTAACCACAGTTATATTTATGAGGTAATGACGAGAGCATCTAGTCATCATTAAATTATTATCATCTATTTCACTTTATGGTACTTGCTGACAGCGAGCCACTTGCATGTCAACACTACGTTTATACCTTCAATTGCTGCTTTGCCATGCGAATGTTATAACATTCAATGCTTCACCTTTCATACGATGATGAAAATCCTCTCAGCAATCAAATGTATATATCAGTGGCGGCTCGTCAGAGGAGGCGAGGGAGGCATTGCCTCCCCATGATTTTCTGCGGCAAGATATTGTATATTCCTGACATTTTTTTACTCTATTTTGTTTAATTCATTAAAATAGTAACATTGATCACACGGCAACACGCCTCAGCCGACAGCGCAGATATCAAACTCGCTGTATCACAACACAGGGAGGCGTGCCTCACTTCACAGTGTTATACGCGGCCTGTATACGCGGTAGAGAACTTTGATTACACGTGATTGGCTGATTCATTCAGCTGCTTGTTTACAATGTGAAAGGGAGGCATGCCTCAGCCATTATTCGCGTTCGACGTTCGGTACTGCTGCTTCGATATGGCGTCCGCTGCGAATGAAATATGCACAGCAGAGGAGGTTTCCTGTGTGGACAGCATTCTCGAAAAACCGCTTTCACGTTTATCTATTCAGGAAAAGTTGGACATCAAGAGGAGAGGAAGAGAAACACCAAACTTATCTTCGGAATCGGGAAAAAAGCGTACTTTCAATGCTGCTTATTGGTGCGAAAAAGTGTCATGGCTTACTGGAAGCGTAAAAAGACAAAAGTTATTATTAATTTTGGGAATTAATTGATTTTAAAATATCCATTTGTGAAGCGTGTCAAACTACTTCTGGCTTTTGCTTCATAGTTAAAATCTAATTTTTCATTTTTTGCCTCCTCATAGAAAATACCCACGAGCCGCCACTGGTATATATGTACATAGCATATACATAAGAATGTTTTTGTAGTAATTTGAGAAATAATACTGAAGCAGTCCTGACGAGTTCTGCAGACGCTCTCCAACCCGTAGGTTCACAAATGCAATAACAATTTAAGGGTTCATTACTATTATAAAGTTGAAGCAATCTTCAGATGGGGAACATGGATGAGTTAGGTAATTTATATGAAGCAAGTTCGAAATGAATTCAGGCCTCCGTTTGAAGATATTGACAATTGACAAAAGAAGGATCTTCATAATATCAAATCACAAGATGACATGCATAATCACCGTATAGGTCGCCATTGTGTGGCGTTAGGGAATTACTAAAAAAATATTTAGGACAAAGCTTTGCGGTGAATCACGAACTTCTGTTGAAAACAGAACAGATTCAAGAAAGGGAATTGGAAAGAGAGACCATACGGCGGTTGGAAGGAGTGCTGCAGGAGTCACTTCCATCACTTTCGAAGATATTTCTAATTATTTGCACTCTACTGCTTAATTTTCAATATGCATTTCCGAATGGTAAATAATGCAAAGGATGCATGTAATTCAATCCCTTTTTGAGCAGCTGCGGAATCTAACCTTATAACGCACAATGTTTGAATTTTAACTTGCTTAATATTGTATTACGATATGCTAAAAAAACAAAATGAGTTTCCCATAAGAAAGTACATACCGTGAAGATTTGCACCTTTATCTGAACAATTATCATGAAATCCAAAAAGTGCGAGTTTGAAAATTTTCAAAATGCTAATAAAGGAATTTTGATAACTCACGTAGTCGTATCCTGATCCTTCTCCTTATTTGTTGTCAGCAGAGTTCTCCCAACTTGAACATCCAACATCTTCAAAATACCATCGAATGCTCTTCTGACTTGGGGGAGATATGGTTGAATGCCAAGGGAATGAGCTGCAGCATCTGTGAGTGTGGAACCAAGAAGTGACCTCTTTACTCGCATTGTACCGCCACCGGGGACTGTGTTTGCTGTAGTCGACCCATGCACATGCAATCCACCTTGCGGCATTGGAGGATCCCCTTCACTTTGTTGCAGACTATGCGCAATAACTAAGAATGCACAAAGTCCAATATTCATTCGCTGTGGAGAAAAATTCAAAGAAGAGATGCTGGCCATCACGGTATATTGAAAAGACAAATGGATGACGATTACATGCTTGGAACAAATACATTTCTACAAGGCTAAATACAAATGCAGGTTTTTCTGAATGATTTAGATTGATCATTTAGATACATGCAATTTTAGAAAATTTAAAAGACAAATAGATAGTCACAATATGCATCTTTTCGCATACAGAGTCTGTCCATCAAATTCATCGATGTGATAGATAAATAACATGACACCAGCAATGATCAGAATATTCGCTTCTAGGCTACCTCATGTCACGCGGAAATTTCTCCAATGAAATGCCATCACTTTCACCCTCATTTTTGGGCATTCGGCAACATTCGTGAAGTAGAAAAGTTTCATTATCTTTAAAAAGTAGGTAATACTACCCTGATAAGGCATCTGTATGTTGGTGAAAATTGAGACAAGCGCCGCACACATTTCTTATGTGCAAATTCGTGTGCAATTTGTACACAATCTTCCTTTCGAAACGTTAGTGCGAGTGAAAGTGGGCCTGCCCGCATGTGCAAATGCTTTCAGTTCAATAGAAGTGAACTTAAATTCAATATACAAACATTTGAAAAAAATTAACACAAATGCAAAAGTTTCTAATTTCAAAGCGAATGCTAAGGTATTTTTTAGTCTAAAAGATTGGATGATCAAGAAAATAACACTAAATGGAATATCAGCCATTGTCATCCACAGGGTGCACAACTGCAGACTATATCATTGAATTTCTTGATAATTTAAGTTCACTAGAAACGTTCAGTCTGCTCAAAGCAGACTTCATTAAAAGAGTAAACCCGAACTACAAAGCACAGCGAGTTATTTCTGAAAAGACATACACTCATTTATGATAAAACAGCATTTCTTTTAGACTTTTAATTTTGTCTGAAGTGAAAACGGTGTTCAAGTCTGTGACAGTAATCATCACTATACATTTATTTGACAAACCTAGCAAGAACATTATATCAGAAGAAATTATGGGTGAACGGCATCATGCCCAAGGTTCTGAGGAAGTGAGAAAGGACTGCAACCCACTAAAATAAGACATCATTAGAGGAATTTTGAACCATGGTTGTGATTTTAAAACACGACGCATTGATGACAATCATACCATCAATAGCGAAATGCATCTAAACAGTAAGACATTTCTGGTCAACTTAGGATCTACACAAAAAAGCGGGAAAATCAAACATTTAAAGGAAAGAACACCAAAACATGACGAAGACAAGTATATGATTTAGATTATAGAATGATCTCACCTCAGGATAGATAACTTTCTGAGATCGATTAGCTCCTAGCAAATCGAAAATAATTTCTTTCATGGCAAAATCCAATTTCTCCTGAAATACAGCAACAAGTATGTCATAAAAAGAAAAAATAATACATCAAAATACAATACATGAATAAATTAAAAATTTACCGAACGTATGCAGAATGCGATTGTATGGAGATTCATGTGTGAAAATTCAAATGGTATACAATTGACTATTAATGATTAATATCTCTAATAAGGAGCTCATAGAATATCGGCTGCGGAGCTGGACTCTGACTCTGAATTCACTTGAGAAGTTTGGCCAGACTAGGACTAGAAATTGTTTCGAGTTCGAATCCCACATTTTTTTCTCAAATTTCTTTCGATTATGCATGTTGAACTCTGCTTCTACACTTCCATTGTCGCACTCAGTTAGTCAGTAGCATAATTCTTCATAGTCGAATTACTTCCATTAATATAAAGTGCGCGTCCACGCATCTATGATTCCTTGTCATACCTAAATGACCGTTGACCGCTTATTTTTCGACGCTTAAATTGATCGTCAGTGAGCATTGGTTATTCATGAATCAATGTCTGTCATTTGATATAACGTTTCGATCACTTCCAGAACCTCGCAAATGCGCAAATGTAATTATACATATTTATATTTGCGAGCTTAGTGGAAGTGATCAAAATGTTCCATTCATAAACTGCAAGGTTCTTTAATTACGAGACTATACACCTCAGTCGTGCAACTACTAAATCTGCAAGTGTACAATAATTATGGTATATCATGCAATAATGAGCATCTTTGTAATGCCTTATAAGTGTGCCTATCTCACGTTTATATGAAGTAAGACTTCATAAAGCGGATATTCTTCCCTACGAACTGATGCAATTCCACTCTCTGGTTCCATTCAACAGTCACACAACTCTGCTCATTCCAATTCCTCCTGGTAGCACATTTTAAGAACGGTTGAGTAAATAATCAAATTTAATGAAGGCGCATGTTTTTGAATTATCAACATCGTGTAGCAGTCAGATTTATTTGTCGGATTTGGGCTGTTGGGATGTCATCAGGACTGTGCGCTAGCCGCACCGGCTCGCACCAGTGCACTGTTCGGTGCACCGAAAATTTTGAGGTAGGCCTATAGTCGAAATATGGTGCTTCGCGTTCTAGATTGTCGTGCGATAGTCAATCAAAGTTTAAAAATCTTGAAGGTACGGCCTCTTTCATAATAAATGCTCATGTATTCAAGAATTCAACGCAAATTTCGTAGAGTAATAGGAAAATTCTGATAGTCCTAAGAAATTGAAACAACTTAGATAATATCCTTTAATTTAATTTTGCCAATACTTGCAAGTGAGCAACATTATACTTAATCCGTGCATCTCTATGATAGTTCTAATGGAATTCTGAAACCCGTAAGATGAAAGCAGAAATGAGAGATATACAACAAAAAATGGTAAAATTTTACAATAGCTATACTATTCAGTGGCGGATGAAATGTTCCGATCTTACTTGATTCTTTACAACAAAGGAAGAGTTTCTTTTAGATTCTTTTTTCAAAATACCAGAGAATGTCAGGAAATGTGGAAAGATTCGAAGCAATATCACCGTTATCTACAAATTACTACGCAAGAAGGTCAACATCTCGACATTAATCGAACAGTCTTCAAACAGTCTGTGTGCAATGTGACAATATTGCCGGATACCGAAAAATCTTACGGACGGATCCCTGACCGGTGGAATGCCAATATAGTCTTTATCTTAGCATGAGGAGCAGCAGCAGGGCACGCTGCATTCACTATGAGATTCTGAGATCGTGGAAATTGTGATTTCAAGGCCTAAAATGAACTGTCATAAACTTGAAATATCTACTTTTCGTCACTTTTTTCAAAGTGTTTTCTCCACATCAGGAAATGCATCGGTTATTTTATGATATAGCCATGATTTTCAAAAGGATTAATATTCATGATACAGAATTTTAAAGCTTAAATTGCATTGATTGACAGAACTGAATACCGTTCTCCTGCTTGTATTAATTATCCTACCTTTTTATCTACAATTTACAGTATCTGTGAAAGCAGACGCTATGAATTTACTATAATTGAAACTATACCACAAAACATCAATGTTATCGGAATTCGCAAATTTCGGTGCACCGGCTCAAGAACCGGTGCATCGCGCAAAGTCCTAGTTATTATTATTATTTGTTGAAAGTCCCGAAAACTAATTCCTGCGTATATTTCTGCAAGTTCACCCATGACCTTCTCAATGAGCCATCACAATTGAAACAACTTTCCTCAGAAGACCTGTTGTTCTCTTACAAATTTTAAATTTCATGTCTTTATATTTCGGGGGCTGCACCCGCTCTCAGGCGAGTACAAGTAAAGAGTGAAAAAATCTTAATAGATTGAGCCAATCTTTACAAGTTGACTGAAATATTGCTCTAACATCCAGAAGTCGCTGATGAAAAAAAATCGATTGCCAATTTGTTGACTTCCATAACTCAGCAAATATTTGCTGAATAATCAACCTGAAGTGACTCTCATTAACATGATAAGATGCTGACTTTATCACCTCTCCGACTTTCTCTTCCTCCTCTCTATCATCAGTAGCTGTACCTTCATAAATTAGCTAAGTGCAAACATATCATGACTTTTCGACGAAATATGCATTGTATCATGATGCAATATTGCAATGAATCTTCATTGAGCGAAGTGATGTATCATTACATTATAAGTAACTGCGACAATGCTGCCAATCCTTTTCAGTCTAAAGAAAGCTGCATATATAGGTGGCAACAGACAAACCTACCTTTTTATCGACTATAGAACTAAATAAGGTATCATTCCAAATGATTTAATAGGCTGACATTGTCATCTAAACGAAAAAGTAGCGTCTGAGAGATAAATATCATTGTCGACGTTAGGAACTACTGTGATATATTGAAACTTCATGTGAAGGCATTCTGATCAAAACCTTCTAAATACATTGATTGTTTTTTATGTTGTATTGCTGCCATGCCATAGATTGTATTATGCATGTAGATGCACATCAAAATTACAGGCAGACTTGTATTGTCATTCTAGTTGCAATTACAATTACGGTAGTAAGTAATTACTTAACTTTTTCGTTTTTCGTCTCTTCTTCCCGATTCCACCAGGGTTGGACGTTGCTGCGATGACTTTTTCCATGCATTACGATCCGGAGCAGCATCCTCCTTGATCTACAGGTATTCGAGATCTTCTTTGACACAAGCATACCACGTTTTCTTCGGTCTTCCTGATGGACGGCGACCGTCAACCGATAGATGATATGCCTCACCGATGATGTCGTCGGATGCTCTCTTTACATGTCCGAACCACCGCACGCGTTTCTGTCGTAGGCGAATAGGTAGTTCAGGTAGGCCACAAAGTCTTGGCACTTCTTCATTTGGCACTTTGTCCTTCAACTTTACATGTGCCATGTATCGCAGCATTCGCCTGTCAACGTATCTTAGCTGCTACGTCAATTTTTGAGTGAGTGTTCATGTTTCCGAACAGTAAATTAGGACCGATCTTATACACAGCTCGTATACGTGTGTCCTGTACCGCAACGGAATGCCTTTGCTTGTCAACAGGCAGGCTAGTTCCTTCCACTTCTTCCACGCTGCTGGAATGCGAGCTCTGACTGTCCTTTCCGTTCCGGCTTCCCTGTCGAGGACATCCCCAAGGTAACAAAACTCTTGGACTTCTTGCAGTGTCATGCCGTTGATCTCCAGTGAGTCGTCGTCGTCGTCGTCTGGAGAGTTTCCCTTTAGGCACTTTCGACAACGGAAACTTTGAACTCCATTGAGGGTGCGTAGTTCAGAACACTTCTTGTGGCACCACATTCTGCACGAACCACAGAAAATTGAGTTCACCCCGACGGCTTTCATGTAGCAACTGCAAGGCCACTTTCCCGACTTCGTCTGCTCCTTCAGACTCTTCCCAGTAACAAGGACTTTTGACTTAGCCCCGTTGATTATAAATCCTCGATCTTCCAGCTGAATGTTCCACTATGCGAGTTTCCTTTGGGCTTCCTGGTTTGACGTTGCCGTCAGCACTATGTCATTGGCATGCAGTAACTTCCACGGACGGTAATTAGTAATTGTAATCAATTACATTTTCTGATCGGTAATTTGTAATTGTGATCAATTACATTTTTAGCCATGTAATTGAGAATTGTAATTTCTTTGCAGTCAGCGCAGCTGAATATTCATCCTGCACGCAGCTTAAATTATTTGACTCTCCTCGTCGATAATGCGTTGCCATACTTTGATGTGTACCGGGTATGCAACTACCGGCATTTTATTTTTAAAAAATTTTGACGAAACAAATTTCCAAAATCTAAATTAAGTGCCAGTGTTGTGATATTCTTTCCCTCTAATCTTAATTTTTGACCTGAAAATGTAAATCGGAAAACTAGTATTGCTTAATTTTCCCGTTGGAAAAAGAGATTCAAATAAATTCTCCTACATGCCAAAGCTGAAATCTTAGTATCAATTTAAATCTGAAAAGAGATGTAATTGCAAGCATGGTGAAGTCTCCGAAAGTCTCGATGTCCCAATCCTGCACCTTCAGTTTGAATCGTAGTAGAGATGTAAGGCGAAAACATTTGGGGGAGAATAAAAAGGTGGTAATTTAATGTCAAACTACAAGTTAAGCTGGTCTGCTTTTCGGGGAGCAATTGTAACTAACCCAAGAAAATCCGCCTGGAAAAGGAAATGGGGAAACGCATAGTGTAATGCTGAGTGCTGACAATTATCTAAAGTAATTGATCAATTACATTTCATGAGTAATTGATACAAGTCTGATTTACAGGGAATGAGATTTTTCATTTCGAAGGTGAAATGTTTCATTATCTATTCCTTGATTTAAATACCTTCTATTTAATTCCTTGACCCTGTTACATGAAAATCAGCCATTGTTGTACCTACTTAAAAGAGAAGAAATATCACGGAAAACAGATGCTCGGCCATGTCACCTTTCGCTGGTTATAAATGCGGAATATAATGCGCCGTCGAAAGGACCTAAATTGAACTTCTATTGCCAAGAGCCAGTTATACAACGATCTTTTCATCATCCTCAGTGCGATATCCATGAGAGACTACCCATGAAAGACTATATAATTTAGAGATACAACACACTTTGGAATTCAGGGAGTGGGAATCATTATATACGAAAAGTCTGAACTAAGCGCCAGACGAGACCTACTCACTTCCTCTCTTTGACTACGAGTAAATCTGTGTCCTTATTAAATACATTTCGGCAACCTGCTACTGCTTTGGATAATTCAACTTTATGCTCTCGCTCAGTCAAGCAATATTCTATACATACAAACTTCAGATTTGTTGATTCTATGATATGCGAAATTAGTCGACATAAAGCGCCGGCATTAACAACACATCATTTATGAAAGCTCTGATGAAATATAGTTCCTCCCAGTTTTGACACCATTTTACTTCTACAATTTATTAACATAATTCTGCGGAGCTTTCTTCTCCAAGACATATGTAAACTATTCATTTTGAAATGCACTGAAAAAATATCATCAACTCCTATGCAAAACAAAATTGATCGTTTTTCAAGGACAATAAATATGTCTAAATTTTATAAAATTTTAAATTGCGATCATGATTTACAGTTTCTTGCGACGTTCGACTCTATTGCGCATGTAATGCATCTTTCATCGATCGTCAAAAATATCGTTTTGATAAATGCATTCACTTAGATCGTCACTAACCTGAGCAATAAAATGAATGATCCGCACGAAAATTGAGATGGGAGTATCTCGTGGCATCACAAACTTTGAGCCTTTAGGGAATAAACTGCTGACAATGCTTTGAAGTTTACTCTGTGTATCAGTGTGTTTCTCACACTTGATCCGAACGACGTAAACCCTGAAATGGAGGAAGAGATACGAAAATATCATCGCTTGCACTAGATTCTTATTTTCTGCTTACTTACCACAGCAATCGAAATAATGACTCCAGTGCCACTCTTGACATTTTGCTGTCGCGGTTCTTCAACTGTCCCAAGCACATTGCCATGAAATTCGGCCAATTGGTGAGGAAGAAATGTTTCTGACTAACACACAACAAGCAAGTTACCATTGGAAACAAAGCTAAAGCATGTTTCTTTTTCGTTGCCATATCGATACATAACGGATAAAGCAATTCCACGAATGTCTTTAAAGAAAGAATGTTCACCTCGTTCTTGACTACAGCTCCAACTGGCAGCAATATCTCAACCAAGAGTCCAGCAAGGGCATGTTTTATCTCTTTCTCTTTTACTTCCATGAAGTAGTGACCTAAGTCTTGAAGGAAGAGAAAGCACGCTTCGAAGTCTTCAATTGGGTGCATCTACAAAACAAATAATTCTTTTGGAGAGCAAAATATTCAACAATTCATAAAGTTTACCTGGCATTAAGCGACCTTAGAGGCTAAAAACCTAGCTGCCGTAGAATAAAAGGTCCATTCAAAAGTCAACACGTAGCACGAATGACTTCCGTGTTTACTGAATTTCTTCAATTACAACCCTGACCTCCAATACAACCGGGATAAGGACAATCAACATGAAAAACACTTAGGAAGTCAATTCTGAACAATGAGATTTCTATTTAATCTGTATAATAAGAATTGAAGTGAATTGTTGTGAATTGGAATACATTTGATTAAAAAAAACAGGAATTCTATTTCTTTTAACAATATATCTTTCTCGGATGCAAAACTGCTGAAGTTTTATACTTTTGTTCGAAATAGACATCCGGTAGGCTTCCTGGCATGAACCAGGATTCGTTGCACGTTGTGCGGGGAAGTTCCACGAGCTTTCGTCCTTCTTGACCTCACGTGCTACCCCCCTGAAGTTGAAAGGCAAGGTTTACTCAGCTCGGGTTAGAAGTGCGATGACCTGTGGGGATGAAACATGGGCGATGAAGACCAACCACAAGGAAAAGCTAAGCTTGAGAAGACCGACAATGACATGATGCGAAAAATGTTCATAGTCAGGCTTGGTGATCGAAGGAGTGAAGACTTTCCATGAAAATTGGGCTTGGAGGAAATTAGCTGCATTTTGCATGTGTCGGAGGACATGAAGATCCTGAACCCCAACCCTTCGCCCGCCAACAATCGAGTTAAATGGAAACGCGCAATTCGGAAACTATCGTCTAACTTCATCGGACGGGCTCAACGGATGTGAAACGGGAGTAAGTGAGTGTGTACGCTTTCGTTTGCGGTGATTCGATAGTCGGTGAGCAATGGAATCCTCAAGACGGCAAAGTTAGCTGAAAGAATAGCAAGACCTGAGAAGTGAGCATCAGAAAAGATATCGGTATAATTCAGTATTAACAGCCTAACTAATTATCAACCTTCATTTGCGACCACTCAAAGCCGCTGCTAGCAAGTAAAAATCGGTTAAAATGGGGAGTGATTGCCGGAGTGAAAGGTGAAAACAAACTTGATGCGTCTATCACATGAACTGGAAGAGAACTGTTCAACTTTTGTAATAAGCTTATGTTTAATTCTGAATAATGGAGAACAGAAGTATAAAAGTAATTCACGTTAAAAACTCTTCTAAAGTACAGCAATATAAACAATGCTTCATTTAAATAACTTTTAACATAAAAATATGAAGATTAATATTAAAAAAGCATATACAAAAGCTGATGATTTAATGCACCACGGGACTCAAATAGAAACTGGAACAATCAGTAAATCAAGATAAAAACAGTAGACCTGCACAAATAGCATCCAGTGCCTAATCAATTGTCAAACATTGTCTGTGACCAGGTAGCTTGACACATTTCAACATTTTGTATTCGTTTTGGCAATTAAAACATCTTTAACCTCAGAACTGAGAGAACTGTTCAACTTTTGTAATAAGCTTATGTTTAATTCTGAATAATGGAGAACAGAAGTATAAAAGTAATTCACGTTAAAAACTCTTCTAAAGTACAGCAATATAAACAATGCTTCATTTAAATAACTTTTAACATAAAAATATGAAGATTAATATTAAAAAAGCATATATACAAAAGCTGATGATTTAATGCACCACGGGACTCAAATAGAAACTGGAACAATCAGTAAATCAAGATAAAAACAGTAGACCTGCACAAATAGCATCCAGTGCCTAATCAATTGTCAAACATTGTCTGTGACCAGGTAGCTTGACACATTTCAACATTTTGTATTCGTTTTGGCAATTAAAACATCTTTAACCTCAGAACTGAGAGAACTGTTCAACTTTTGTAATAAGCTTATGTTTAATTCTGAATAATGGAGAACAGAAGTATAAAAGTAATTCACGTTAAAAACTCTTCTAAAGTACAGCAATATAAACAATGCTTCATTTAAATAACTTTTAACATAAAAATATGAAGATTAATATTAAAAAAGCATATACAAAAGCTGATGATTTAATGCACCCCGGGACTCAAATAGAAACTGGAACAATCAGTAAATCAAGATAAAAACAGTAGACCTGCACAAATAGCATCCAGTGCCTAATCAATTGTCAAACATTGTCTGTGACCAGGTAGCTTGACACATTTCAACATTTTGTATTCGTTTTGGCAATTAAAACATCTTTAACCTCAGAACTGAGAGAACTGTTCAACTTTTGTAATAAGCTTATGTTTAATTCTGAATAATGGAGAACAGAAGTATAAAAGTAATTCACGTTAAAAACTCTTCTAAAGTACAGCAATATAAACAATGCTTCATTTAAATAACTTTTAACATAAAAATATGAAGATTAATATTAAAAAAGCATATACAAAAGCTGATGATTTAATGCACCCCGGGACTCAAATAGAAACTGGACAATGTGAGTCAAAATAAAACAGAATTAGGGGTTGTATTAGAAGAAATGCAGTAGGTCTATAGCATACCTTCATCTGGAAAACTGCACCCAAGCGCCATAAAATTAACTTGGATTCCTAGTAGAGCAAGAACTAAAAAGTGGGAAGTGGAAAAGAACAAATAAAAGTCATCCAGAAGAAGTCAAACTTTTACCCCTTCCCTCATGATAACTTTTAACAGCAACTCTGATGTATATTTTGGCACAATCAGTAAATCAAGGTAAAAACAGTAGACCTGCACAAATAGCATCCAGCGCCTAATCAATAGTCAAACATTGTCTGTGACCAGGTAGCTTGACACATTTCAACATTTTGTATTCGTTTTGGCAATTAAAACATCTTTAACCTCAGGAGGCGTTTGGAATCACACTAATTAAAGGAACAGGAGCTACGAGTCAACTAGCACGAGAGGACCATAATGAAATGTTTGAGAATTGTGTACTTACCTTGACACGAAAGAATTTCATACCCATCAAAAGACTGATAATTGAATGATTGACGAATGGCGAAGAATCTTTAGCGCGCAGTTCTTTCAATGCAGTGTTGAATTTTGAGCGAACAGCAGGAAAGCGTGTTTTTGCTAAAACTCCAACAACTTCCGCGTACATATCAGCAACTTGATTAACACATAGAGAGTTCTCACGAAGTTGGGAGCTGCAAAAAATGTTCAAAGAAATTTTTATGTGAATTCTCACGTTAAAGTTTGATCAACTTCGAAAACGTTATAAAATTGAAGCTCTTTTTTAAGTTGAATTAGACTAGTGATTTGCTATTAAAATTTTGAATACAACAGACCAAATCAGGGTGCCGCGCATTTTCAGAGGATAATTTCCAGACTCATCGATAGTCCAAATTTACCCTAATTCACCGAAAAATTTGGTTTGATTGGACCCCTCCCCTTATCTCTGATCAACCACGTGTGCAAAGTGTTCTTACTGATCATCCCAAAGTGTCTGAAAGCTTCTGTCGAGCCATTCCTGGTAGAAGAACAAACAGGTTTCCGTAGAGACAGCAGCAGTGTGCAACAGATCCTTGCTGATGGTCTGCCTTCGGTAATATTCGGAAAGACGACATGTGGGCAGTGAAATCATGCAAAGTGGATGCTAAGATTATCCATAATTTGAAGAGCATGTACTACAGTGCCCAGGCTGTAGTTAGACTCGGAAATGAAACTGGTGACTGGTTCAGACAAGGATTCCAGACAGTGTGACCTGCTATTTTGTTTACCTGGAGCGTGTTATAACAATGCCGCAGAAGTGTGATTGTCAATTCAGGGACGGCCGGTCTATCAACAACCCAAGCCTTGGCGATGATATAAAACTTTCGGATGAAAGTTAGTGAGAACTGGAGAATAGCCTAAACTTCGTTTCTTCAGATGCAGGAAGATGTGGCTGTAAGATCAATACCGATAAAACGAAGGGATTGATGATAGTAGAGACAAGTAAAACTGCAGAGCTTTCGAGCAAAAGTGCAATAGAAAAAATTCACAAGTTCACCTATCTTGGAATCTTGATAAATGTCGAGAGAAGTGCAATGAAATTCGTCAGCGCATTGGCATGGCACTCAGGACGTTAGCAGGTTTTGACAAAGTATGGAGGAGTCACATGATTAACACAAGAACTAAAATGCATGGTATTGCAATCGTGTGTTTCTAGGGTGCTGATGCTTACTTCGAAAAGGGTTTTAAGTGTTAGATGGTTTCACCGCACCACCAATTATGAAGTCCTGAGAAGAGTAGAGCCAAAGTTACGGCTTGTGTAGATGATTAACAAGCAAAAAATGAGTCTGTTCGACCACATCTGCTACATGAAAGATCATTGCCTAGTTAAGACCGTGCTGTTTGGTATCGAGAATGGCAAAAGTCGCAGAGCCGATCCATGATGTGGTGGACAGACAGCATCAAAGGTTGATGCGAAGCTGACCTACGTGATAGCTAGAATGACAGAAGAGACTTGAGGACACCAACGAATGATTCGACCTCCTCGCAAATCAAGTAAAGTAAGCAAAAGGATTTAAGGGACCAACTGCCTGCTTAATTAGTAGTTCTAAACAGCGCATTGGAACCTTTTTGTGTAAATGAACGAGGTTCTTAGTCGTTCACTAGTAAGCGTAGGAGCTCAGCAAACGGAATTTCCTTGTACCTACCACTGAGATGAACTAATACTTTTCTGTTCATGAAAGTGATGAACGAACTTAGCTTATGCTTCTTAAATTTACTATGTGTAAATTAAGTTCTGAGATCGCTTTTCGCTGTTCAGACATAGACAGTCGTTTAGAGCAACTTTCGATCAGACGAATCCGTAATGTTGTTTCTGTTCGTGAACATATTATAATATAATGTAAATTAGTAGATTCAAGATCAAACCAGACAAGGATTTTTTAGGTCATTTTAGCTGGCGCAGCGCCGCATAAGAATTTTCATGCGCCTTATGAAATGATTCATAAAATTTCTCTCGACTTCTGCAGGGTGACAAATTGAAGGCTATGGTAAAATTCCAAGTAATTATGGCTTCAAATATTTACGAGTTATATACTTCTGGGATAGAGACCAATCAACTACTTGGTGAATTTCATAGTATAGGGTTTGCCATATTTCCAGGAATCTGGGATTTGGAATTGGATGGCTTCCCTGTAGTGGCAGTTTTATGAATGTCAAAGTCGATTTGTGAGACAAAGGCAAATAGGGTACAGTTGTTTTCAAAATTGAAAGATTGACAAATATGACTTATAAGAAAGAATGAAAGATACTATGAAGCATACAGCTCTTTGATTCTCAATGTGGTAACGAGCGCCAAATCCTACAACGTTGGTGCATTTCAAAGTGACCGCAACCAATGAACGGCACACCGCAAAATTAAAATGAACGGGCGAACTAAGTGAACGAACAAAATAGTTGAATTAGCAAAGTTTCATTCTCATCAACTGAATGAGCTGAATGAATGGCCTTATTCGAATGCACTGATGCACTCGGATCCTGGAACGATTTTTCGCATGCAAGTTTCGAATATGCATATATTTATTGATGGAGTGATAATTTGCGCCTTAATAAATAAATTTTGCTCTTCACCAGTTGATGCAATAATGAAACAGGAATATTGTACTTCAAAATGCGGCAAAAATAGGTTTCTTAATTTGAATTTGTCATAAAAGTTTTTTGCGGCATGCACATACCAGCATTTTTACAGTGCACATTACTCCTAAGCACTGTTTTTAAAAATGCATGTAGTCTGCTACTTGCAGCTATTGCTCAACTGTCTTTAACTGTAATTTTGTATCATTAAATTACGAAAATTGTGTCTGTGCTTTGCGTTTCTTGCTTGTCAGTGAAACGCAAACGCTCATCACACAACGCATTCCGTGTCCATGTCTTTCTGATGTCACTCCAGTGTACATCTTGAAAAGAGCTGGTGAAATATATCGGTGGAAAATGAAATGTTCGTGCTTGGTTTTCCTGTTCCTCTACAAAGCATACAAGGTGAAGGGTGTTTTCAACATTACGAAAATTGTGTTGGAATATCACAACTTTTAGCGCACAAGAAACGGACTATTTTGGTAAGTCAATTTAACTAATAACCAACTACATACCCAAACAAAGCCTACAGCTACACAGCTAATAGAGCAACGGAGTAAATGCTTAGTAATAGACACTACTTAAACTATCTGAAAACAATGCTAAGGTACAATCAAGGTCGTCTTCGTAATATGAAAAGTAAACATGTGCAGCTTGAAATTAAATACAGTTTAAAATCATAACTAGCAGACAATTCACGGCACTATCCTTTTCATGGTCTTTTGGAGGAAAATTAAATATGGAATATGGAAGTGCTGGGAAATGCAATGGAATCGCAATGGACTCACAGAATGCGATTGGAATAATGTGAGTGAAGTTTCAATACTTCTAGACCTACTTATCCAATATTTTTCCAAACTTCCCAGAATTTCCAGACCACCCTATTTTCCAGACTTCCCAGACCCGCGGGCACCCTGCCAAATGTTTTTAGTCATCCAAGTTTAAAGAAAAGCTAGTACATGATTATCTGGGAACTTTTTAGTCGTCAGACGACAAACTATTCAATCAGTAAAGAAATTGATTAGCTGTTGTCAAGACAAATAGTCGATAGCTGGTGATGAAATAGCATGAATCGCAACCAAAATGAAAAATACAAACATATAGATTACATGAGTTGTGGGCTAAAGGGACGTTAGGCTGCTGTGAATGACCGGCTAAGTAGGTCGCGAGACCTCAAAAAATGTACCCATTTTCCTGCATTTTGCATGTTTATGATCAAATATTCTTATCATCATCATCATCGAATTTCTATCTGTGCACTGAAGTGCTTAGCTTAAATAACAGAATTGCGCAATACAAGCGCGGATCACTTAGGCTCCTTGGTTGACAACCTGTGTGAGACAGCTTGCTGTTCCGGAATAATAACAATTCTAGGCTACTAACAAACAATAAGCTATAATCAACAATGATGCCAAATTTTAATGGAGAAAAAATGTTGCTTTAGACTAAATCAGCTATGGAAAATTAGTAATTAACTGCATGCTTCGACTCATTCGGTAGAACTTAATTACAGCTGAGCTTTCAAGGAACATAAGTGACAAACTCAGATGCGCAGGTCCTTGTTACTTGAGATTTTAAGTTCGATAGAAATTTTGAGACACTCTGTAAGCAAAGCATGCAAGATGTTTCGAAATGTTGGATGTAGTTTTATTCGATTTTATGAAGCAAGATTGGGCAAAAATTTGCATTGGGTATACCCAATGGAAATTTTGGGCAAAACTTGGAGTCAAAACCCAAAACCCAAGCTTAAATAAATGAATGAAATCAAGTAAACGAAGTGCATTCTTTGTATTTTGTGCTGACATAAAGATTCTTCTATAGGCCAAAATTCCTATTGGGCCCATGAGAAGTGTGGTACTAGTGGAAAACGATTTATTACTGCAATAATTGCAATTAGTAGCCTAAGTATATCTACTACGTCATAAAATTTCCTTTTAATTTAGCCTACACTGATATACTGACTAATTGAAGATCTTTGATTTAATCATGATTTAGTTACACATTGCTCATAGCAAAGCAATTGTTTTCATTTTATCATTCAGAAATATAAACAAACTTGATAAATATTATAGCTGCGCAGCAAGTGCATGGTTAAACATATTTAGAATACGAAATCGGAATGAATCTGTTTTTGGATAAATGTCGACTATCGCAGAAAGTCAAAGGCGCGAAGATAATTGCGAAGATATAAAATATACGGAATATATAAAAATTCAATATGCACAAATGCAACAAAATACAAGTAAGCTTACGGCAGATACAATATGTATGAACTTTCAATGCGCGGTATTGGCAAACCCAGAATGAAATAGCTAATAATCACAAGTACTTCATTTTTGAAATATTCTGTGAATCCAGTGGAAATTTGATAAAATATCAGAACTTTACGCTCTTATCCTGTAGCTCTCCTAAGATTCAAATCAAAATATTAATTTTTGTAACTTGATCTGTACATTTTCAGCATTAATAGAAAACCCAAGTTTTGTATCACTTACCCAAGGTCCGACCTTGTATGAAGTATTTATTTTTTATTTTTTTTGGTTTTTCTAACTTAGTATAAATTCAAAAAATAATACTAAAACTCTTTTTTTCAAACTAAGTCAACACATTCTTCCCTATTCAGATCACATTACTGCAACGAAAGTATTTAAGATTCAGTATTCAGAAAAATGTCACTGTCCAATTGAGCGATCAAAAAATGCAGCGTAGGATTCAAGTTTGTTTTGAAATACTTTGAGACTAGCGCATAGAAAAACTTGTCCAGTCTTGATTTGATTTCTGTAAGATATTTCCTACTGAAAAGATAAATAGGTTCTTATACTCTTCCCCTCCCCCACATTTTTGCTCTTGACACTCGCGAGTGCTGCATTGTCAAACGATCTCTTGCTCTTAAGTGCAGTCTCACTATCGTCCCAAAACTTTGAGTGTGCAAAATATATCTGGTTTGTAGAAAATTGCTTTGACGATCACTGACGTCACTGTAGACAACAATCCCACGAAGTTCATGGTCACAGCTGCATCTTGTATTCAAACTGAGTATACAAGGGACCAATCCTTCATCCCAGGGTTCAAGTGAGACTTCTCAATGGTGTTCTGCTATCACTCAGAGACAGATCAAGTCGATTCTAAATCCAATTTGACTAAGTTTGACGAAATTTGATGAATATGGAATAATTGGAAAATGTGAGGGGGGAGAGGAAAAGTACCGATAAATAATATTGTTGACAATGTCGCATGCCAAAGATAGTTAGTGAATCTTTGTGTATTGCAAGTTGCAGACCATCGCAACATATGAAAGACTACCATACACAAATACCTGACAAGAATTGATACAACGTACTTTAGCATGGTATGTTTTGGCACTGATTAATGGTACAATGTCTAAGATGAATTCACATGATTAAACCTTTTACATATGTCTCTATTTCCTCAGAATCCTTGAACTGAGCCAGGATTCATTCAAATCCCTGACTAGAACACCGTAAAAATCTGATGCAATTGCAGATTTTCAATGATGTTCATTGATAGTAAAACTCTTCAGATGAAGAAATGCTCTGTCATATTCGACTTTTAAAACTATATGACCTAAAATTAAGACCCTTTTCCTTCTGAAACTGCCTCTTCTGAGATACTAGCCGCATCAGGCATTATTAGACGAATTCCTCGGGATTTATTAAGCAAATCAGAAGGCATAAATCGGTGCGTGACAGTTCACCATCCGAAACATCAGACCATCAGCCACACATACACACCTGATAGAAAGAATGCGAAAGGTCGACACGCATCCTCGCACAACAAATAGTTTTGACGATCAAAACTAAAATGCCACAGTTCATCTGAGCAATCAAGAAAAAAAAGATACATTGTCTTTAGCTTTGCTTTGTTGATTCTTAATTTTTGTGCTTAAGGTATGTTATATGAATTTGCGAATCAGAGTATTGAATTTCCTGAAGATATCATATTTCGCATAGAAAGGAAGAAGTAAATTAATGATAATATACCAGCACTTCTCTCCAAGTTTAAATTATACTTCAATCACACAAACTTTGCGCAAGTTCATCCGCTCTTTATTCAGGGTTAAATTCAAGGAATTTTTGTTTTTCTTGAATTCTGTATAAGAAAAATGCCATTAATGATTATGAGCCCATTACATTCATCGCGAGACCTTTCGTCCGGTTCTCGTCTGACAATGACAGAGGAAAAATTGATTATGAAATGAACAGTAGAAAGTGATATGGAAGATGACAATTCATCGTCACAAACGAAATGCACAGAACATAGACATCAAAGTCTGACAATTCTAATGTTATCGCAACAAATTCTAATAACCACATCGATGTCACGGTGCGACACATACAGCATATTCAGTCAGACGGTGTAACTTTCATTATACTTGAAATCTGGTTTAATTTCTCCATAGGCATTTCATTGACAGGAAACGTGATTTTTTCCCCCGAACACCTAATTCCGAGTTGATTCACACTTAACTAACCATAGCTGGTGTCAATACCTAAGTTAGGTGGCTAGGCGCAACATGACTGCTCGCCCGCCAAAATTATTCATTGAGTGCCACTGAATGATTACTCGCCCGCCGCCGTTACATCTGTTTATGATGTATGAGCGCTCTGTTACGGTGTTTGTGTGTGGTGTATGAGCGCTACCGAACCAACGTACAGCATCTTCAGGATTTATGAATCTTATTGAACAAATTTCACGGAAGTATCCCATGTAAGCACATACCGTTCATTTTTTATACTTGATACATCATGTTCTTGGCATTTGAATTATTGCTTTCTATGTCATACATTGGCGGGCGAGTAATCATTTAGTGGCATTTACTGAATAATTTTGGCGGGCGAGAAGTCATGTTGCGCTGGTGGTTATACCTAAGTCTGACTTTGATGTCCATGTTCCATGCACTGTGCATTTGGGTTGTGACGATGAATTCTCATCTTTCCCTGTCACTTTCTGCTGTTTATTTCACAATCAGTTTTTCCGGTGTCATCGCCAGACAAGAACCGGACGAAAGGCCTCGCGATCAACATAGTGCGCTCATCATTATTTGTGCCATTTTTCTTATACGAAATTGCAAATGGGTCTCAATTCTTCAGAATTCTTTTTGAATTTCTCAAATCAAAATCATTTTCTTAGAGGTCAGTTTTGTATAAAGAATCGTTGAAAAAGGAATTCGCAGGATCACTTGATTGCCTCAATTCGATAAACATATATTAACAGTTCTTTATTTTAGTTGGAGTCATCTATTTCTAATGTGTCAATTACTATTTCTTGTCAAGATGTACAAGCGTTTTTGATTACCATCAAGCGATCATCTTCAGGTATAAATTACTAGGATTAGTAGAAGTTTAAAAATATGAGGAATTTAAACATGATGCTTACACTGATATGACATGATAGAATATAGATTTGAATTCGCTGCACTGAGTACACATCTTCACCAGTATCAACAATGATGATGTAGTGTAAAAATGAGCAATTAGAAAATTATTAACTACAGAAATATCTGTTTTGCTGTGGATTGTTGGCTTATAGTTATTGATGATGATGAATGATTTCACGCAATCTCAAATTTGTGTTGTCATTGTTGTGAGCCAGAATGTCAGTATTGAAGTTGGAATGCTGTACTTACTACATTCGATTATGCTTAAACACGGAAGATGAGGGACTTGTGATAAGTTCTTTGAAACAAGCGTGAAGAAGTCGTACAGTACTGCCAACATAAAATTCATCACATTTGATAAAGATATGTAATCTAGTGCAGCGTGTTCAAATCTACATTCTGTCATGTCAAATCATCTCATTGCAAATATCATTTTCAAATTCCTCTTATTTTAGCACTTCTACTGTCAGCAGTCTTTCGTGCCTGAAGATGATTACTGGTTAGTAATCGAAAACGTTTTGTACATCTTGACGAGAAATTACATTGGACACCTTGGAAATACCTGCCTCATTCCAATTCAAAAATATTATATCTTGACTGGTCAGGGCATCTTTCAAATTAACATTTGTTGACGTCAATTGTTTCTCTAATTCTACTTCATATATTTTCCGCATTGAATGTTGAAATATACAAGGGCTTCGATGAGGCCATCATGTTTATATTGTTTTCAAATTGCAACGCTTGATCTATTTGCTGAAGTTCTGAAGCAAACCCTGGCGTAAGAAACAACACAAAATCCATTGAAGTTAACGATGCCAGGATCCAAATGCAAGATTGACTCAATGAAATGAATAGTATATTTTTACACCAACAATGTCCACTTTCACTCAGCTATCGCGTTCAGTGATGCATACCAAGATTTGCTTACCCTGCAGATAAATGTCAACCACAACTGCGACATTATTGCTGCAATGAAGGCCCAAGCAGAGAAACATATGTGAAAACGATTGTGACAAATTAAACAGTTGTCTCAAGTTCAATTATACCCTATACATTGTAACTGCGCAGAATTAATTTATTGTTCATTCAACAAATCCTTCTGTAATGAAAAATAATCATCATGAAGCGGCATCATTTCAGAAATGCCGCCGGTTCACTGTAGAATGAATTGTAATTGCCATTCATAGCATTAGATAAAAATATAAAGAAATCACAAACACCTTTAGTCGCAAAGCTTAATACTTTCATAATCGACGCTTATTTCCGAAGGAAGTCTCATCCCTAGTTATATCACGTTGATGATCAGAGCTGATATGATGCCATCATCTCCACACATAGACCCACTAGCCCTTCAACTCGGCTTAAGTTTCCTTGTAGTACTTGTCGAAAAGGTGTCGCCTCCAATTCTGTCCAGTGCATTGCTTGCCGCTTATGGACGCACAAGAGATGTAGCAGAGATAGAAGGTGCCGTGTCTCAGTTGAGTCGCCCTTCATGTGTAAACCCTGTCAAGGCTAAATGCGCACTTTTCAACCACAAGTGAAGAACAGCTCGGTCCAATTTCAGTGGCGGGTTTCCAGGATGTGAGCAGATTCTGCTACCTTGGTGACATGATGGAATCCAGTGGTGGTTCAGGGGCTGCATTATCTGCACGATTCTATCTGTTTGGCGAAAGTTTCGTGAGTTACAACCATTTATAACATCGAGGGCGACTCCTTTATGGATGAAAGGCGAAGTGTATGACACATGTGTGAGAAGGTACATGATATACGGCAGTGAAACATGACCCATGAAAGTCGAAGATTAGAAAAAAAGAATGATGACAGCAGAATGCAGAGTCATTCGTTAAATGATAGGAGTATCTTTGAAGGACAGGTTCGCTTCTTCCATGCTTCTTGGAATAGAAGACATCAAGGCCGTCTTGAAAAGGAACCGTCTTAGATGGTCCGGGCATGTTCTCCGGAAGCCAGAAGATAACTGAGTCAAAAAGGCGAATGGCATGGACCTACCGTGGCCAACACCGAGCATTGCGCGAAACGGTACTTGCTGATTGCAAAGAGCTTGGCCAGAAGGAGAGTGATGCTGCCAACCGCGATAGGTAGAGAAAATCCATTGAAAAATCTGTCCTCCCCTCCGAGAATGGATAATCGGCGTAAAACGAAAAAGTAAGTAACGCAAGATGACATGTAATTTCTCTAAGCAACTGTACAATCTTGTTACGTGTTGAACTGGTTAGATTAACAAATTTGTCAAGGGAAAGTTTCATAAAACTTGCGATCAGTATCTCCGGCGCTTTTGAATCAATGAATGCATGTCTCAAAATTCTGAGAAAGTTGTCCTCCATCTTAGTAACTGCAAATACGGCTGCCAAGAGCCATCCCAACATCAACTTACAAGTACGTGTATTACAAAAACCAGTAGGGCAAAAAAAAATGAATCACCTGAAGTTGCCAAGCCCTCTTAAGGAAGATTTTATTTTTCCTCCAATCTCTCTCATGACCCGGTTGATTATTCTCGCCTGGAGGCTCATATTCACGACTTTTTGTTATCAGATCGGCTCCGGATCATGGACATAAGCCGATCCGATGATCCGGTAACTTTATAGTAGGCTTTCTTCTCCAGAACCAATAAACTAAGATAAAAGTTTATATTTGGAACTGGAATATACGAGTATAATGAATTCCAGTGTTACTTTAAAGTTACAATATGGAAAGACGCAGGTTTCGCTCGACTATAAGTACCTTTCATACAGCTCATTGAAAGGCTGTTCTTAGCTTATTCTTTCTTTCTTTGGCGATTAAGAAGATTGCATACGATTAATGATGTGTTCATGTTAGTTATTGCGAGCGATTCAAGTTTGATATTTAATTGGTCAACGTATAATTTTCACTTAGTAGGTAATCTACACGTTTATTGACTTTCTACGCTTACCTGCACTCGTATTACAAATTTTGAATCAAGTTGAGATGAATTCTCTGTAATTTGTTAACGGATTTTTACATTTTGTTATACCAGATTTGGTACCATGTTTCTAATACACATGATTTTTATGAAAAGTCAATTCTATGTTGAAAGGTAAATATCGGCTTAACTATATAAGGTGTACGTGCTGTGTATGAGGCTACCAGAGAATTGGAATATCATTTTAAATTGCTGATACTTTAATAACTAGGCCAACGCATGTTACATAATCTTAGTCAAATACTTTCAATCATCAAAAATATAGAACTTGACATATAGGCGCTGACATATAGAATTATTGAAAACGGTAACGAAGGCAGCAGAAAGGTAGATTGAATGGGTGGGGTCCTCTTTCTCATTCATAGTAACCCACTCTTATTTATGTAGCTACGTTTTTCATGTATTGAATTGAATTTAGTTGATTTGATTATATTATTATTACATTTATTTATTATACTATTAATTTATTATTATATTTATTTTATTATTACGTATTTTGATTACTGGTTTTACAGATAGTGCCCTATATAGGCCCCTGCAACTTTGCAATTAAGTGTTCTTTTTCAGGTGGAAGATTAATGTGGTACTTTTAGGCTACAAAATATAAATAGTTAAGTTAAAGCACTTGATTGTAATCATTAAACAATTGTAAGCATAAATTTCATTACCTGATCACACCGGATCTCGGATCATTACCCATCGACTTTCGGATCACGCATGTAGTTATCGGATCCCGGCTCATGCCCATGCTAGGAGCCTTCTCAGGTCCCGGCTAGGAGCCGTAACCATGAGAAGTGAAAAAAAGGACCAAAGCTTTGATCATGTTCTTCGCTTGAAACATCAAAAGAATTCGATCAAATACCCAACCACCTTCCTTGCTTTGAACACGGTTTTGAACAAAGCTATTGATTCATTTCTTAAGGACGCCAGTAATTCTCAGAGCTAAGTATGGCACATAAAATCCGTGTAATCAGGTTTCAGACGAGTTTACAGCGCATGACCCTTGTGGGATTTGGACACTTACAATGACATCCTAAGTCCGTCACATCAAGTTAAGTTTGTCACAATAAATTGCTTGGATGAAGATGAGATTAATTTAATGAATAGCCAATCAATATTAATGAATCAGCTTTACCGGCTAGACCATGATTTGAAATTTTTGAATTCCATTCTCATATAAATGTTAACATATTGCTCATTAAATGGACATTTCGTTCCGGCGAAAATTTGTTTCAAACATCAAGTACAAACTTCATAGTTTATGAATGAATACTGATGGTTTGTGCACCACTAGGTACATTAAGCTCCCATTTCTAGTCACAATATCAGTGTCGCAAAATTACTCAAATATCGAACAACAAAATGATAAAGAAATTGTCAATTTGCGATTGCGGGCCTAGACTATAGAGGAAGGTTACTTCATCGTTTACATTTGGGTGTTAAGATAGTTGAGTTGATTAAAGGTGCAGCCTCAGTACGAAGGGAGGCTCCCCTCCTCCAGAGGTACCCTCGCCCTCACTAATGTTTACTAACCCTAACTTGGCGTAAGTTGCGACTGTTTGAAGATTTTCCAATCTCTGACTCGTCACAATGGCTTCGTGGTTTGGGAGAGGAATAATGAATACAAGGAAAAAATCACAAGTGAATGTTACAGCTAAGAAATTGAGTAATAACGTAATCTGCGATTCAATATGTTGAGTTGTTGGAAGGCCGAAAAGGTATACAAAACCTTCTAGCAGTCGATTGAAATCTTGTATCAAGGTTATTAAATAAATTCATTCCGAAACTATTGCAGAAAACCCCCTTCATACTCCTTTACTCCAGTCTCTTTTGAACGAAAAATGACAGGCCGAACTGTTGTTCCGCTATATCTGTGCAAGGAACCGTGTATGTCAACAACAACGGCTCAAGTGTGATTCGGTTCATGAAAGGATTATAACCATGGTTCTGGCTCTTCTCAATAATCGTTCATCCATGCCTATTATATTCAAGCCGACAGTGAAGTTCTCTTCGGAATGACGCAAGGATAGCATTGGTATTCGATTCACATTGAAAACATTGCTGTATAATCAGAGGAAGATGAGTGAGGTCAATACAAATTGTTGGCAGTTGGGAAATTTGCATGCAGTGTGAGAGACCCGCTAACACTCCCCATAAACTGTTTTCCCGCCATTCAAACAAAATCCCACGCTTCCCGAATCTTATCATTGAACTTGTCGAGAAACCATGATCGTTGACAGCTTCTACGGCATGTGCGATGCTCTATGAAGCACGTGCCGTGCACCTGTAAGCAGAGGTATTACGCTGGTAGGTCAATATAGATGCGTAAATCCCATGACAGACGTGAAAAGAACTTAACAAATTCTAACGTTATCGATGTCACGAAGCGACAGATGCAGTGCAATCAGTCTAAATGTGCAACTTTCATTATACTTGAAATCTGGTTTGATTTCTCCGTAGGCATTTCATTGACAGATAACTTGATTTTTTCCAGAACAGTTTATTCTGCTTTAGTGTACATTTTATTAACCACAGCAGGTGTTGTCACAAAGCAGTGATAAAAGAAAAAAAGAAATTAATGAAAATATTAAAGGCGTCTGTTTAAAACACAAAATGGGTGTTAAGGAACATTTGCACGAAATATTTAGCGAAATGTAGGACAGATAAATGTGGTTTTCGAAAACGAACAGTAAAATATGTAATTTCGAGCACCACATTTCTTCGAATAATAGTCGCCTTCTACTAGTAGCCGTAGCCAAGAACATTTTTAATGGCAGTTGCAGCTACAATTTGAAGAAAAATGGTTAATAGATGCTATTCAACAGCTATTGTTGAACAATTAAAATCTCACGGACAGTCTATGTCCTGTCGTGTAATGGATGTTGCTGCCAAAATGATGTTTAGAATACAAATCTATTACAAATATATGTACACAAGTAACAACTGTTGTCAACTGTTTTTCCACTGAGCATGATGATGACTAATCATATTCATCAATGAACATTAAGAAATAATTGAAAGTCTCTAAATAATAAAACAGCAATGAACAAATGTCTGTAAACATGTACAAAGCGTGCAGGTTTTCACACACCAACTTTCTTACAAACACAACAGATACCTCATGCTCAAGCATCCATATCACATTCGAAATGTAGTAATGGATAATTCGCCTTATCTTTATTAACCATGGCATGAAATAAAATTAACGATAGGTCAAATTGCCATAAGAAAGATGTGCAGATGGCTGGATCTCTAGAGAGAATTTTGTTTCTTCGAGTTTCAGGCACTAGCAGCATGCAATTTATGCTCGCTCGAATTTAACGTCACCATCGCTTCTCGTTATGTAAATTCGTAAAATGTAGACCTTCACTTTTCAGGAATATCAGTTATTTTTTCAGGAATGCAACACGGCGTGACTAAATGATGAGAGCATCATTCATAAGATAATTTATGTAAGATCGTTTTCTCGATAATCATGGAATGAATGCATCTCAAAGTAAGCTTTCGTCACGAATGCAAAATTTTGATTCCACGTCTTCAGCGAACGAACATCGAAATATTTCAATTCCTATGGATGCAGGGTAGTAATTTCAAGCTTTGTTTCACAAAATTAAAACTGCGCTCCCTTTCTTTTTAAGACGAAGTTATATTTATTGATTTAAAATACAGATGAGACGGGTCGACCGGTTTCTGCACCCAGTGCCTTTCTCAAGACCCAACATTTAAAAACTTGCAATGGATCATGCATTACATTTAAATACGAAGACATGATCACTCATATCAGTTCATCTTTCAGTATTTTGTATCTGACCTGCAACTACGTCAAGATGTGAGCCTCATTAAATACGCCGATGACATCATCATTTGTGGTGCTGTTGATCAACAAAATATGGATAATCCCACTGTGAGCGCTGTGAAATCAATTATGGATTGGATGACTGAGAATGGGATGAAAGTCAATGCTCAAAAGTGCAAACAGATGATGGTCACTTTGCGTCCAAGATTAGCCGCAAATTTTTCGGTGAGACAAGTACCAGACATTCCATCAGTTAGTCAGCTGAAGTTGTTGGGAGTGATGTTCGACCAAACTCTAAGTTGGAAGCATCATGTAGACATCATAACCAAGAAAGCCGCTTCACGTCTCTACATCCTCAGACAACTGAAGCCTTTTTTCAACAAAGAGCAAATTGTAACTATCTACTACGCTTGTGTCAGGAGCCTGCTGGAGTATTGTGCCCCGGTGTTTGTAGGACTAAATGTCACACACGCGGCATCATTAGAGAATGTGCAAAGGCGTTGTCATCGACTAATATGCGGATCCAGCAATTGCGAGTGTCCTTATTTCATTCCTCTTGACTATCGCCGAATTGTGTTAGGTTGGAGATTGTTTTCACATGTGAATTCTGATCCGACTCATTCGCTTCATGATCTTTCATTGCCTCTTTTGCCTTGTTCTCAGCATTTCCGGATTCCCATGTGCACAAATTCCATGCTCAAGAAGTCATTCTTCGTTGTAATGTCGAAACTGTACAATAGTGGCTTCAGAACTTGACCAACCGTCTGTATAAATTAACATTGATTTAATTACTTCTTTCATTGTTATTGCTCTTTTATATGTACCAAATGTATGTTCATGTTATCATGTAATGAGCCTCACGATTACCAATATTGGGGCATTAATTCAATAAACACTTTATTATTATTCCGATTGATTTTAGGCTTCAATTTGCGTATCAATTCACTCTCAGCTAACCGAGTTTTTATTGGATTATTCTAAATATCTATGAATGACAAAGTGAAGGCATCTATGAAAGAAGTATTGATGTGGTCAAAGTGTACCGAAGACATATGAACCGATAGAGCACTTTTACTATCTATGTTGCCAATGCTACGACAATGTTCTTGGAAACGATATCTAAAAGGACGGTTCGTAGAACCTATGTAGAAGTCACCACACAAAGAACACGTGAATTTATAAACAACATACCGTTTCTCACAAGCATGATCATTATTTAAAGATTCGCAGATTTTACAGCTACAATTAGTAGAAGAATTTAGAGAATTGAACTTACTGAAAGTGCTTCGTATTTGTTTTCCAGGTTTTGAACTATTCTAAAGGGCACGTCATATTTTTTCACTAACTTATTTAGTTTTCTGCGTGTAGCGTCATTTATAAAATCCAGTTGTAGGATGCTATTTGTATTATCTTCGTCCCTGCTATGTTGCTTAGGGCGTTTTTCTTGAACATCCCTCCAATGATAATTATTTTTTCTTAAAGTCGTTTACATGACGTCCAACATCAGCGCTATCAGAGCAACGGACACCTATGTTATTTATCGTGTGTTTTAATGAAGTTTTGCCTAACGAAATCGGGAACATTGCTAAATTTATCGAGACATATCCCAGAATGATTTTCTTTATTGTAAGGCTGGAAGTAAACTTCCCCTTCTATTGATATAGATAAATCCAGAAAATTTATGACGCCATTTTCTGGTGCTTCTATGGTAAATTTTATGTCTGGGTGAATAGAATTAAAAATTTCTAATATGTTATTGAACAAAGACGGTTCATTGGCAAACGGGCCAAGAATTATGTCATCAATATATCGACGGTATAATTTGGGTTTTATGTTATTAGTCTCTAGTTTTTTCAAAGCCAATTCTTCTATGCATTTCATAAAAATAATCGCAAATGGTGGCCCAAAGTGCGAAGCCATAGGACAACCTTTCTTTTGAAGATATACATGTATAATATTGTTAAATTCAATCTCGTAATTAAAAGCTACAAACTTGAGGAATTGTTCTATGCAATTAATGTCTAGGTTGTAGTTGTCAATTAAATGCCAGTTTTCTTTTGCGAAATTAGAAACTATCTCTATTCCTTCTAAAAGAGGGATAGAAGTATATAAATTTTTCACATCCAATGAGATGAACATTACAGTATTTGTTGTTAAGTTCTTAATCGTTGATAAATTTTCTATCAAAGTGCTTGTGTTGGTAGTAAATGTCCTACTAACCAATCCACTCTTTCAGTAGGAGTATTTGACACCGCGGCTATCGGTCTTAAAGGGTAACCGGACTCGTCCTTATCCTTGTGATCCTTCACTCGAACCTGGAACTTCGCCGGCTTCGCTCCAGTTGATATTAATTTTCCTATATCTAAGCGATCGCTATTTTTACAGGTTCTGATCATTTTATTAGCTTCATTTTCTATGCCGTTGCTACGAGCTTTTACAAGTTTTCTATGTGTTATATCATCACTTAGTATATCTTCTATGCGATTTACCATGGACTGCTCGTCGGAGATAACCAGGCGATTAGTTTTGTCAGAAGGGGTAACTACAAGAGCCTTCTCCTTCAAAAATGTTTTAGTTTTTCTAATCATTTGATTATTGAATTTGCTTAGTGGCTTACTTTTTTCGTATTTCATTTCTGTATTGATTATTTTCATGGCTTCTGTCTCAAATATTTTCAGTTTAAGTTCTACATTTTCATCTAATTTAGGTGGAAATTTAACTGTATTCTTATTGAAGGGAATATTTAACTTATTGTAAGGAACCGAATCTCTATTATCATATAGAGCTTTCCAGCGATAATTTTCACAAATAGTGAGGATAGACAGTTGATTATTCTTCAAGAAGTGTTCATTATGAAGGTGGGGCAAGTGAAACCTAGGGCCCCTACTCAGAAAACTGAGAATGTCATTTGGAATGCTGATATCAGTTTCCACACGAATCTTACTGTCGTACTTATTATTACTGATGAACTGATGTGAGCGATCATAATCATCAAACCAGAATAAATCATGGAAATCAAACATATAGCTTGGTCTATAATTCACTTCATAAAGTGTTCTGTCAATGATATAATTCTTGCCAGTCCAATTACTCAACTTTCGTTGGTGTCGTTCAAATGAGAGTTCCATTTCAGCTTTCACTGTTCCCTTAATCTTTGTTAGGATAGTACTACACAACTCCGTTGAGCAACTTCTGGTAAAATTGAGGTATTCATAAGAAAACCATCTATTGATATCGTCCTTTTCCATTTCTATTGACGATATCGCGCCTCGCAGGGTAGTAAACTGATCATAATGCTATGATATTTTATATCTCTTATTTGAAACTAAAGACGTTCACAACCAGAATGTGGTATGCATGTAAATTGGTCGTAGATCAAACTAACCCATGTCGTCCAGGTACTGATACCGGTTTCTCACCTCTAAAGTGCATTATTTCATTTAGTGTAGCGCTTGACAAGAGCCTACATAGCGTTGACGATTAAAGTATAAATAATGCAATGCTGTATTCCTTTTTAACTTGTACAAGTGCAAATTCATTTATTAAAAACCATTTCACTTCTTCCCATTCACAAAAGTATCACACACGCTCACACGCATCGCTACTTGACTTACTCTTCTTTATATTGGAAATGTGTGAAGGCCTGATTAACAATAGCACTGATGGCTTCATCATTTCCAGGATGGTACGACAACTGCTTCAAAACTTCGATTAGAACTTGACAATATATGAAGTCAACCGCCAGCTGTAAGGACCAAAAACGTCAATCAAAATTCATCATGATTATTGCTATAACATTCGCAAGACGTACATCGCGCTTCTCTAACAATGGATCCCTTTCCGATCGATTCGACGAAGTTCCTGTGTTTGGCACGATATCCTTGCTCTGTGTTTGCACTTGCTGCTGCGTCAATAACGGCTGTTGCTGCTGATATTTGTGACTCTCTCGGCGCGCTAACACATCATTCGAATACTGACAGCGATGCCATTTACACATGGCTGTCAGCAACGATGGCAAACAGTGTTCTGCACAACTAGACAGCGCATTTAGAAGTTGATCAAACTCTGGGTCTTCACCACGTTTTAGAAGTTTTACCATGTCCTTTTCCTGGAATGCAAGAAGATTGTGTTGACAAACAAAGATTATGAACAACCAGCGATTTAAAGCAGAATTGCAAATAGTCCATCTATTAATTGCAGATTCTTGTGGTTATATCTAGCAAAATCTATAAGACGGCTTTATGTAACTGCCTTTCTTCATGTAATAGGCATATTAAAAAGGCTACACTGGATCTCCTAACATAAAACACTAACCAAAAGTAAGCTCAGAGGACGAGAAAAATTAGGAGTCTGTTTTATGCATCAGTATGCTATCTGATCTCTTGACACTACTCCGACTTTCGCGATGGTTCCCCTCAAAAGCCAGAAAAGAGTTCCGGACTCAGGATTTCCTATTTATATGTATATAAGCATTTTGTACGCAATTCTTGCAACATTTGAACCAGACACCGATTGACGCAGTTGCTTCAGGGCTAAGGGAACTTTTCGTTTCAACAACAACTCTCAAGACCAAATCTCAATAGGAGCTCTTCGATGATTATTCAAGAAGCAACCCATTTTGTCGATTTTTAGTGACGGATAACTTTGATTGCCACGGTGACTGGAGTTTTTCCTGTTGAGATTTGATCTACGGTTTATCGAGATGAAACGTTCCGCTTAACCTGAATCCTCTGTACCTCAGGCGTGAAACCAATCAGACGCCTGTCTCAAAAGTTATATGAGCTCAAGTACAAAATAAAGCCTAATACCGGCTTATAGCCTCTAAAATTTGTTTTTGACATTCAGCTACTGGATCTCCCTATTTTGCTGTTGAAGAATCCTGTCACTGCATCGACAGCGTTTGTCACATAAAGAAATTAAGTCCCAAATCCCTCTCTAATGCTCTCAAAAATTCGCAATGTATTGCACACGCTACATTGTGAATTCTATTGATGCATCAGAGGCCGAATTCACGAAAGCGGTTACCCTGTAGATGCAGCTCAGGTTAAGGGTAACCAATTCTTCCATCAATGTAGTTACAACTACTTAACCACAAAATGGTATTCTGGAAATGTGTTACGTAACTGTAGCTACATAACTGCAAGCTGAAGCTACATGAAAATAGTGAACCACCTAATTTAGTGGTTAACTGCAGAAAATCAATGGTTCACTTAGACTGGTTGGAGAAGAACGACAGCTACACGTGTATGTAGTCAATTTTTCATATCAACATTCAATATCGGTACAAGAAGATAGTCATGGCTAAAATGATCGTCCCAACCACTATTCGACGTTCTAAAAAGTTCTCTGAAAGAACTCATCCTTTGCATGCCTATGATGACATTGACTTCATATCGCGATATCGGCAGACGTTTAATAACATATTGGATAGGATATCTCCGAATTTGGAAAAGGTAACTCAGAGAAGTGAATCAATTTCAGCAACCGATCAGCTTGCAGCCACATTGTGATATTATGCAACAGGAAGTTTCCCAATGGTAATTGGAGATACCTGCGGATTATCACAGCCTTCCATATATGGAGCTATCTCATCGGTTAGTGCAGAGTTAGATAAATTGTGGGATCAGACCATTTTCTTTCCTGTCGAGTCATCGGATATTCGCACAGTGAAACAACAATTCTACAATATTGTTAGCTTTCCTAACGTTGTGGGATGCATTGACGGAATGCACATTCCTATCCTGAAGCCGAAGGAGTACGAATGGCAGTACCTCAACCGAAAAATGTATCATAGCATTAATGTGCAAGCAGTGTGCGACTCTCAAGGGAAATTTATCAACATGGTTGTAAAGCATCCTGGAAGTGTTCATGATAGTTTCATACTTCAAGATTCCCAACTTTGGACTTATATGGAGGGTAACAATGACATCGGATTTATCCTTGGTGACAGTGCTTATGCTTGCAAGAGATGGCTGATGACTCCCCTATCAAGTCCAGAAAATCAGTCAGAAAGAAGATACAACTACTCTCACAAACGAACTCGTGTACTAATAGAAAATGCATTCGGAGTTTGGAAAAGACGATTTGCAGTGCTCAACACGCCAAACCGACGTAAAATTCAAAATATTGCACGTGACATTCGATCAACTGCAATCCTTCACAATGTCGCAAAACATAATAATGATCCTGTTAATGAAGCTGAGCCGCCTATATATCCTTACCGACCACTAGCGATCCTAACCAAATCCCATCGGAGATCGAAAATCATGGCTTCATGGTTCGCCGACACCTCATGAACACGGTCCTCAACTTTTGATCAATTTCGCAATTCATACATGCAGTACCGTGTTTAATTCACATGCCTTGTGATTCTTGGATGTAGGCTAGGTCTATATCTCGCAATTTCGTTTATGTTCCTCGAAATAATGTCTATTATGCTTAACACTCAATGCCTAATGCTGATTTTTATTTGTAGCAAAACACACTGGGCAATAGAAGTTCTAACATAGGGGAGCGGCGGGTCCATTTGGCACCCGGGGTTGGGAGCATTGCATGTTACCATTTATAGGCCTAGATATACTACGTGATCTAAAACGTTTCCGAAACTCTGACATGGTTCATGTACATGGTTCGTAAGTAGACATATAACATTTTCCAATGATTTACATGTAGGCCTTACGATATTTATCTTGAAAATTGCCTTAATTCCGTGCTCAAGTAACCCCTAATTACAAAACAATTTTCTCCATAACACATTATAGCCTTTTTATTGTCTCACATCGTCTAAAAATTTCACAAAAGAAAATACTCCGTTATTGTCATTTGAGTCAGGCACGGCAGCACGAAGCGAAACAGCTGTTGCTTTGACCTCGACCATGGCTTCGTATGTAGCTATAGCGGCTTTCAGTTGAGCTTCTAGAACCTTAAGTTGCTTCATAGTCACTTGATGACTTAATGACCTCTTGGGTTGGGATTCCGGAGTCGTTCGAATAGTTTGGAATTTTGGATCAGCTTGAATTGAGATTTGAGAAGAATCCATTTCGGACGATTCCTCCCCGGCATCCTCTTGGTTTTGCTTGTTAACGGTGACATCTTGACTGATATCTGAAATATTTAAAATACAGTGTATATCGATGATTGTTAGGCTCAGAATAGGGCAAAAGTTAACTTACCTTTGCTTCTCTTGGTCCTATTGATGATTCTCTGGCGTCAAGAATTCCCTTGAATGTTGGGATATCTCCAAACAAGTCGGCTGTCTTCTGCTCTGCGGCCGTCAGCGTAATCGTTGACGCTGATCCACCACCAGTCCCTGACGCGTGCCTACGCATTTTGGATAACTTTGATTTCGCACGATTATACATGCTTTTGTATCTGGCCTTGATTTGCTCCACGCTTCTGCTTCCTTTGCCGTCTAGCGCATTGACAGCGGTAGTTATTTCTTGCCATGCTTCTCTTTTCCTCCTATTGATGTCTGCACTTTTTTTCTTTATTCTTCAATATCCCAGCTTTTCTTCATATTTTTCAATTAAGAAACGATTGAGCTTTGAACCTTCAGTCATACCAGTCATCCTGTCGAATGTTATCGATGATCGATGTTAATGCTGTCAACTGAGATGGCAAGCGTTCATCACATTCATCGATAAAGGAAAAATCGTGTGTTTGGTTCGCGCGCGTGCTCTGTAGCTGCAACTATTCGAACCCGAGTTACAGCTTCATTCATGAATACCGATTTGTGGTTTAAGTTCGATGAGCTGCAACTAACCTCTCAACATCAACTACAGTTACATAGCTAAAGCTACATAACCTGAACTTGTTTCGTGAATACGGCCTCAGATATCATCTCACTATTGACAATGGTAAAAAAAATGAGAATAGACTTGAGATGCCAGATTCGGACTAGGTAGGACTTAGTCACAGCCCTGGAGCTGGGAATCCGACACCCTGGTAAAGAATGATCCATGGATTCTACATGAACGAAAAACGATTGGTCAAACTGAATCAAATACGGGTATACTAGTTCATCTATTCAGTACAAAATATCGGCATTATGATGCATGAATAAAACTTCATGTTGAAGAAATACGTGAAGGACGTTAAACATTGGGCGCATCGACGTTCAAGATCGGAACGCGTGGAGAGCCGTCATCGAACCGAATTGACGTTTGCCGACGTCCAACACTCGAAACACGGGGGAAATGGACGATAAATCTTGGAGTGAGTGACTTAGTCACGTCATCCTCCAAAAAATTGTCATTGGAGAACTCTTCTTCCATCCCACCTGGCAAAATTTGCAGATCCGAGAAGCAATCGTCTACATATTCTGCATCCCAGCACATGGGACCAAAAAAACTGATTGAAGTTAGCATTTTCTTCACTTGTTACCATGTTGAAGCAATGAAAAGAAGTCAGAAAGCGCTTAAGTTTTTGAGATTACACTTCTTTCAATAATATGAATTATATGAATGGTCGATTGCAAAGAAAAAAGCAATGACAAGACGACAACTTAACCCATTTCTGCCGGAATTAATTTAACTCTGCGATAATTATGATTTCTTTGTATATAGGTTAATTAATGCATAGACAACTATCTCGTGATATTTTGAAATTCATACACCCTTTTATTTCAGTTTTACAGGCTGACCCATATATGGGTCACTAGGCGTTCCTCTGAAACTACCACTTTTTACAGGCTGACCCATATATGGGTCACTAGGCGTTCCTCTGAAACTACCACTTTTTACAGCCTGACCCTTGTATGGGTCACTAAGCGTTCCCTTAAAGCTACTCGTGTATACGCACGCATAAAAGTAGAAGATAGAAGTTATCCATCTATTTTTATTAAAAAGACAGTCATCTTAAACAGCTGTGTGATACTGTTCAAAACAATCCAAGCAAATACCCACGTCGCACTTCGAACATTGCACTTTTGTTTTTGCGGCTTGAGCGCCACGTTTGAGACACTCCGGATTTTGGCACCTTCTTCGGCCGTTATTCGGAACGACTTGAGGCCAGTGGTTCTTCTCGTCAAACCTGGCTCCTTCACCTCTGGCCGATCTTTGCCTTGTCCTCCCAGCTCCACCTAAAAAAGAATAAAGAGATTATTTAGTGATTAGAAAAATGAGTTTTGATAGGCTACGTTCATACTCACGAGCAGCAATGCCAAAGGATTTGAGATAAAAATTTGCAACCTCTCGCTTGAACTCCAAAAAGTTGCTTTGATTCCCAGTCATTCTGGACAAACGCCAGGCATTGTTAAGAGACACGTCTATCAGCCAAGTGAAGATGCCAAAATAGAACTTTTTCCCGTGGATTCCAATCCGATATTTGTTTACCATTTGATTCATTTTGTCGGTACCTCCCATACATCTGTTGTATTCTCTGATGGCATTTGGCCGGTCAACCATTATGTGCTGCGTGAGTTGTTTTGACCACCTTCGAGTTTGGGAGATTGGATGAGAGCCGAAACGGGTAGAAAGAACTGTCACGACCTGGTTGTCCCTCCATCGAATTATCTTCATTTCATTTGAGGATTTCGCTGATTCAACGTAACCTCTATCCTTTTTCCTCATCTCATCGACGCTTCAAAGGGGGTCATTTTTTATCCTGTTCTTTCGAACTGTGCCAGTACCATCTGCACCTCTTTCTTTTAGAGTTTGGAGGAGGGGCATTGTAGTAAACAGGTTATCCATGAACACGTGAAAGGGAAGCTTTTCAAATTCCTCTTTGGAATTAATTTGATCAAAAAGGTGAATTACGGTGTATGCAGTCTTGCCCAACATTTTCTCTAAATCATTGTTTGCACCAAAATTCTTCCCTTGATACAGATTGAAGGCAACCAAGTAGCCATCCATAGTGTTCATGCACCACACTTTGTAGCCGAAACGGATCGGCTTCATCCTTATCGCTTGTTTTAGAGAACATCGTCCAAAATATTTTATCATTGCCTCGTCATGAGATAGATTTTGTTGGGGAACGAAGTGCTTTAGAAAGTTGTTTTGCAACATCGTGACCAAAGGACGAATCTTCCAATATCTATCATTTGCATCAAGCCGTTCGTTTGAATTGAAATGTAAGAATCGCATTATTTCTTCAAATCGGTCTCTTCGCATTGCGTTTGCAACTGCGCTTACTCTCACATCTTCTTTTTGCCAGTACAGCCTCCGACTTGGTAGAGAATTATATCCACTGAGGATGAGGATGGCCAAATACACCTTAGCTCTTCCTTTTTCATTTGGAAGCGTTCTTTTCCTTTGTAAGCAGCGTAGAGAATTGTCTGGTGAGTGATGTGATCATACAGTGTTTCATCGAAAAAAAGTTCGAACAGCTCGTGCGGCTGGAAGTTTCTATAACGGGCATAGTCTCCGGATGGGAATAAACCACTTGGTGAGTCTCGAGTTGGACCTTTCTTCCAACTAACCACTGTTTCTCGCTGAATGTTATGACCCCGTCGTCTAGTCGTTGATTCTTCCAACATTCTTTCTTCGTCATCATCACTGTCATCCGATTCTTGTCTTTCAATGTGGGCAGGAGCTAGTAGTTGCCTTCGAGGAATGTGGTCCACATCAAGTTCTCCCAGATCTTCTTCGTCTCCTGAAAATTCATCCGTTTCTTGTGCAGGATCTGGAGGTTCTATGTATATAGCTGGCTCTCCTTCTGTCTCCTCATCTTCTTGGATAATGTCCAATATTTGATTCAGAGTCAGTCTGCAAAAAAGGGTAATTGCTTCAAATCTGCTTCAAATGACAGGGTAATTGATATTATAAAAGGAAGAATGAGTAGCGTAATGATCAATTTAGAAGCAATTGATGTGTATTATGTATATGTGCATTACAGTCTACAATATAAAATCAAAAGCTTTTACAAAAGCTAAACTGTATAGAGCAGAATAGAATAGAATAGAATACACTGCAAGTGAGGCTTACTTGCGGGGCATTTCTCCAACTGCTTCTTCAAGATCTCAATCAAGGAACAGGTTGTGGTGTGATGCAAGGTAGAAAGACAGGCTTGTCGCGAAAACCACCAGGTCGTAAGACGAATAGATTTATTGTGTCTTGCACATTGCGCGCGTTGGCTGATCTAGCGTGTGGCGTGAATCAATCTCACCGCGTCATGCGAGGAACAAAGGCAGCTTCGACAACAATAATATCGGTAACAAAACGAAATGCAGGCCTTGAGGTTGACTCATCTTCCCCTGGATGTCAGTACACATCTGTATGGTATTTCCGAGACTTCGTAGCACCTTCAGTTGTTCTTTCCGACGTGGGTCAACGCCTCGGAAAAAATTGAAATCAATACTTAGGGTGCGCCTAGTGACCCATATAAGGGTCAGCGTGATATTTATTGTTGCATCATCGATAAACATCAACAATTGGATTGCTATTCATATGGAAAACAAAAAGCAAACATCTGACTAATAAATCATCACAAAAGTTATATTGAAGCGCATCGCTTTCACGAAAAAAAATTATCCAGAAACATCACACACTGTGCTCAATCTGATTTCCATTAGAAGCATTTTGTAAAACACATTTTTGTGAGAATATCAGGAAGCACAAGTAAATCTAACTTATATAGACATAACGAAGGACTACGTATGTGACACCCAATAAAGCTTCAACCCAAAATATATTATATTTAACTCAAAAATCAGCAATAAAGTGTCAGACCCAGCCTGACCCATATATGGGTCACTAGGCAGAAATGGGTTAATTTCGGATTTTCGGAGATTTTCCTGAAAGAGAAATGATAAGTCGCATTTTGGGACAACAATTGCCACTACATGTCCCATATAATGGGTTGCTAATACTTGTGCAGAGAGAATTCTTTCTGATTAGTGACTTCTTTGATAAGGCAAAGAAATTATGAACCGAACTGCTTGCGAAGTTTGTTAAGTTTCCCCTTAAGCTCTTGAATTCGCAATTCGTCAGCTTTAGTCAAATAAAAATATATTCTTATTATATATGAGTCACCAGCCTGGGCTCTCATTTCAATATCCAACCTATGAAATATGCACTTTGACAAACAAAATTACTGATCTCAGTTGTCACCAAATTGAACAGTGTACAGTGTACATAACATTAAACGAATTAACAGTGTACGATATCTGGCTAAACATTGATGCTGCGCTTATCTATTGCATATATTACAAAATATTCTTTTTCAGATGGAAGGAGTTGATCAAACAGTATCAAGCAGACACGCCTCCGTGCAAGCCGCTTTTCCTTTGTTGGTTTCCTCAATCTTACTTCTACAAGTAGGGCATATGAGGAATATAAAATTTCAGTGAAAATATATACTCGATCCAAAGTGTTTCCTGAAAGCATGTGTATGGACCAATGAAAAGCAGCACAAATACATATAAAGAACTTACTTCTTTCTCATGAACAACGAGTTCAACTTTCTTTTGGGCCAATTTGGTAAGCTGCGCAAGCAAAGTACGAACAATAAGCTCACCCGGTTTCAGAGAGCCCGACGCTTCAGACATTTTTGGTGTCTGAAAATGAAATGCATGAATTTGACAAAAAGATAAAAAAGGAACAAAAGAGCAAAATCATAGTTCGGATAATAAGCACATTGATTGTCACATCATTTGGTAATTCAAGAGAAATATCTAAGATAACTTAAAGACAAAATTATTGATGTGTTTTCTGGATGAAAATTTGAGGGAAGCGAATTAACCTTTATATGAAGATGATCTATGGAAAACAGAGGCAGTGATGTGAAGATGAAGACTGAAAGAAACAGAACATGAAATGAAGATTAGATCAGGCACATTTTATGAGATGTGATACAATAATTTGCTATCATAAATTACAAACAATAATGCGTATAGAAGCACGTAATTTAATCACATACCATGCATGGACGCATCCTGACTTAATTTCAATTTCATGGACATTCTTAACTGTATTACTCTGATTTTTTAACTTTCATTCGCTTGACTGACTTGGGTAATTCTATGTGTTACGTACATAACGTGAGTGCGTTTAAAACTCGGTCATTTTTGATAAAAGTATCACTTAATATTCATATTACACTATACATGATGCTAAATACGCGTATGCCACATAACCAGAGAATAACAAGTCCATGAAATTTTAACGGCGTTCAGTTCACGTCCTTTTTTAGAATCGCCAACTTTGTTCAGTTCAAGCTCAGCAATGAGTCCTACCGTTCACCACATCCCTTCAATTCACTTCCCGTTCACTTTAAAAGTCATTTTGAAATTTTAATTTCAATCCAAGTCAATGTTTCGCAGCTTCTTCACTATAAGTCTGCATTTATTTTCGATTTGAGATGCTAAGACTTAAAACATCATTACAATTTGGAGCATTCCCAGGTTGCATAACCTGTGCCTTACCAGCACCAAACTTCATCCTCATTGACCTAATGGTAATTGTATGAAAGACTATTTGTGATAAGTCATAACCACATAACACACAGACACAGTGCAGCCATTTTCAAACATTATCTTGAAGCAGGAATAGTTATTGTTGCAAAAAGCAATACAAAGTAAAATTGCCGATATTTTAGTCACAATGGAAGGAAGCAATGAGCGGGAGCGTTCATTCCCGTTCATTTCCAAAATATGCGAATGCCGTTCAGTTCAAATTCAATTTTGGTAAATAAACATCGCTCCGTTCAAGTTCACTAGTTCAATGGAGCGGCGTTAACCACACTCAGCATATAACCCATACTTAACTTGGTATTACGGAAAAAATGAATCCATTTCTGACTTGCTTCGCGATCTAGACTCAGGGCTCGAACGTTTCAGACTTTACTTTCTTATAGTCTGTTTCGAGTCAGAGTTTTGAAAACATGTGACATAATTAAGGGCTGTGGGTGGAGGGAAGAAGGGGATTAGCAATTTTAAAAATCGCCTTCAAAATCTCTCGTAAGAATTACTGAGAGCATTTACACGAAACTTAGTAATTTCCTGAAGTGCAATTCTCCATCATTGCAAGATGTACTGTATATTCATTTCATATGTTGAGGCAGTCCGCAGCTGTAGTTCATTGATGCAGTAGTACATCAGTGCTACAATTCCAACTTAATATATTCATAACATTTTGACAATATCAAAAATTAACCTTCACATGTATTTTGCTGTATTCCATAGCTAGGTATTCCTTCCTTATCACGTGATGTTGTATGATATATTACAATAGACTATCTTGAATTATTGCCTTCTAAACTTTCTTAATGAGATATCGTCAATAAAAATATTGCATTGCTTATGTCTTTCAGTTACATAAATATTTGTTTTTCGCAGTCTTTTATACTTAGGCTCACAAACCTAGTCGATGCTAATGCTCTAATTCATGTATTTTGATATCTGAATTACATCTTTAAAAAAACTGGATTGAAAAATTGCATGTCACACGTTGAAAAATGACATATCTCGAAGATAAGCAAGAACTTGTCCGGTTTTTTTGAGATCAAGATTCTGAAGTCAGTAATCATCTGGTGTTAATAATTTTTGGTGACTTGCAGCTGCATTGCGGGCCACAAATAATTTCAGCAACTTGTGAAAAGCTTTGCTCATTCGTCGATGTAGTGTATTGACTGTTAATGTTAGTCATATATCTTTTGATATTGCTATGCTAATTACTTATCTAACTTTAAGTTGATGTTAGTAATCATAGATAGTTTATAATCATTGTTCAGGCAACACTTGTAATTTAAGCATTGAACCAGACGTGTTGTGAATGTTCTAACATGTTATAATAAATTCTAACTCTCAAGCAATGGACGTTCTACAAACTGGCGACCACACCACTGGCGCAACTAATACAAAATCACCTTTTTTGGATTAAATAAAATGAAATGGGTACGCTCACCCAAGAAATATTCCAAAGGAATGAACACACAGACTCATATCAAGAGTTTAATGCAATTTTTGTCTAACATTCAAGCACCATCGAATTATTCTAATGTTATTTTGATAAATTCCTTAGATGGAGACTGCCAGATGGAGATGCTTTCTCATCCAGACTACAACGAAGAGAATGATGACGTAGAATATATCATATCTATCCTGAAAAAGCTTTACGCTGAGAACAAAATTGAAATATCCAATTTAGTTGTTCTCCTAGAAGAAAGACAGGAAGAATCTGAAACGGCAGCAACATTCTTATCCAGATTACATGTTAAAGCGTACAAAACAATGGGATTATGTAATAAAACACAAAAGGAAAAGTATATTTTGCATGCTTTCATTAATGGACTGAATAATAAGCGCATTTCCAAAGCAGTAGAAATACTGAAACCAAAAGATGCAGAAGAAGCATTAACGGTAGCGAAAAAAGAAGAAACAAAGCAAAAGATGAGAACAGAAAAGGATTGTTTTGCATTCTCAACGGACAAATAATTTCAGCAACTTGTGAAAAGCTTTGCTCATTCGTCGATTTATGTCATTATTTGAATTCATTATTTGGTAGCATCATTCAACTATTAATAACAACTAGAACATAATTGTAACTACGAACGTGAGATCTGCAAGTGAAGCACACAAAATCAAAATCAGACAAAATGACACGGCCACAGCACAAACTACAAAGCATTAATCTATTAAAAGTAATGGAACATCATATTGTACACTAATTCCATTGTCCGTCTGCCCAATGTGCGATAAACGACGCATACATTGATTACATAACAAACACACTCACAAACATATGTCAACAACACATGTCAAATGGATCAATTAAATCACACTAAATAATACAAAAACATCCGACAAGGCAGATAATAATTGAAACAAAATCAAAGATAGGCATTAAATACGACAAATGATGTGGCAGGGGGCGGGAGGACCATAATTCAATACGAATGTAAAACAGATTCAATTCTCTCCCGATATGTTTAATGCCAAGTAAAGCGAAGTAAATAGAATATAAATTTTAATTTTTTTTAATTTTCACTTTGTATTCGATTAAAATCTTGAACTTTTTCCCTTGCTTTGTCAAAGGCGGATTTAGGGAATACAGTTATTCAGATGTCATACAGAATCGAATAAAAATAATAGCAGGACCCTATGTGACATAGCGGAGTTGCCAACTCTCACCCATTGCGTACGACTCATGCATTCAGTCCCCATCTCTCACGTTAAAGAAAAATTCTTCATTTTTCTCACACTTTCGCTTTCTTCAATTTAAGTCACAAGATGATTCACATGCATGTACAATGTACATGCAATGTGACTGCCTATAAGGATTGATTTGAAAGACTTTCAGCATAAATCAGCTTGAAGTAGCATGACCTCCTAGATATATTTTGCAAAGTTATTGCTAGTGAAGTTACAAGGATTATTTTAATTATTTAAATTGACTTGACTACATCGATTATAGTTGATGATCAAATCCTGTAAAAATGGAGCTTCTGTGACATTGCCCGTGATTCATCTGGCTCTTCTTTTTCACAAGTTTTTTAAAACTTATTGTAAACCCTACATTTCTGCTTGAGACGAAGAATACAGGGTTGAAAACAGGTAACTGGAGAGGGACTAGCGGAAACATAATGCAGGTGCGGTAACGGTCACATGGACTGGGCAACACTTTTCTGGAAAGCCCCTTCGCTTTCTATGAGTCTCTCTCTTCCTCCAAGGGGCTCTCCTTTATGTCGAAGGACCCCTTTCTATTTCACTTTCTCCATCTAAGAAGGAATCCTTCTATTTTTCTTACAGAGAGGCCCTTTTGAATATTGGAGAGCTCCTCTCTCTATCTCGGAGGTACTCTTCTGCGTGATGAGAATGTGGTAACGGGGCCCCAGCGGAAATTCATGCTTCGAGGAGGGCAACAAATAGAAAAAAAATAAAGAATACATTAGGCAGACTTATTGGACGCACCGCGGATTTCCCGCGGAAAATCCTCATCCCTACATTCCTCTTTCTCAAAGGGTCCCTCACTTTTTTGGAGGAGCCTCCTCTATCTCTAAGGGGTCATTCTCTTTCTCAGAGTGCCTTTTTCATGTAAGGTGGGCAATTCTTTATACAGGAGTGGACCTTCACCTTCGAATAGAGGTACGCCTCTTTATTTAAAAAAGAACTTTCTTATTCTCAAGGAGGGATCTTTTCCTATCTTGGGCCTGTCCACTATCTTGCAAGTTGTTTGTATTTACGTATTTTTGTTCTTATGTGACTATTGTCTTCCATGCTACGTGCCTGCCTGACTTCCAAACTGCATGAACTGATTTCATTGTGAACATGTAACTAAGAAATATTTTGGTACTTTCCTTACTTTGGGTTATACCTGCAATATCACTGTCAGTCATAAAAAATGCAGAAAGCATATTGAATATTCTTCACATTCAGCAAAAAAAACCGAGGATCATTAAGAACATTTCAATCATTTGTAGCAAAAGCGAGGTCAGCTAATAATGGTTTATTTTTGTAACTATCTTCTGAGCTTCGTTTGAACACGAAGACGACAAAGTTTGCAATTGCATCGTTCATTCACTTTTGTTTAGCTTTTTGTAGTAAAGGATATGGCTACGGCATTCCGGTTTTAAGCGATGCGTCGTCTCAGCCCAGGACGTCGAGAAGTAATGTGAATCTAGGCAAGCGAAATTTAATGGAATGTGAGATCACTTTTAGGCGGTAGCTCCAATGAGCTTTTGGCAAAGTCTCTAAATGAAAGAAATGTTGATGTCGCATGTTTAAGCGAAATTAGAATCCCAGCAAATTGAAATATTGTAATTGATGCTCCAAATCCTGTAAATAGGCCCATTACTAACCCTAATTACATTCTGTAATTCTTCGGTACAGAAGACGGAAGTGGTCAGCGCAGCGCAAGTATTGTAGTCTCTTCCAAACTCAAAACTTACGTTATCGAATGGCATGCAATTCTACAACAGCTTGCCGAGCCTTCTGGAGAACATCTTTCCAGTCGGACAACGCACTGGTTGTCCTGTCATCAAAAGTTCGACTGTCCAAAACGACAAAGCCCAACCGTTAACAACCCAGGATTCCCTTAGAGAAGCTTAGGGACCCAACTGTTCAATCATTTTTTGAAATCGAATTGGCAAATAGATTTGAGATACTTAAAACGGTCACTGATGACATCGATATGTGGCACTTCACGAAAGAGATAATTATTGATGTTTCCAAAGTGTGTTGGTAAGACCACTCATGCAAGAAATGACTGGATATCTCCTTACACGTTATCCCTCGTTGAACGTCGTCGCAATATAAATCGTGCTGACCAACACCGAACTCTATCGTGCTGACCAACACAGAGCTCTATCTTCAGAAATAAAACAAGCAATCACCAACGATAAAGAAGTATATTGGAGGAGTTAGGCTGATGTGAACCAGGCAACTGTGTCAACCGATTCATAATAGCATTTGCTACTATGAATGCTTGAAAGAACATTTCGCTGAGTTATTAAAAAGACCTCCACCCTCAACGACTCTATTCGAAGCCCCTTTAAACCGTTCCCTGTCGGTGCCCACCTCAGAACCAACCTTGGCGGAAACAACAAGATCGTTGCGATCCATAAAAAGTCAAAGCGCTCCTGGAATCGACAGCATCACCGCAGCTGTATGGAAGGCCGGTGGTCGAACTCCTGCAAGGAGACTCCATGCACTCATTTTTGAAATATGGAGAACGGAGAACATGCCAAATGAGTGGAAATTGTCAGTTCTACTACCGCTTTTCAAAAAAGACGACAAGAGAAACTGCAATAATTACCGAGGTACTTCCCTAGTGAACGTCGCATTCAAAATTCAGGAAGGAATCATTCTTAGCTTAAGACCAGTCGTTGACTCTTCAGGGAGAATCAATGAGGTTTTCGACCAGGAAGAAGCACGGTTGACCAGATATTCGCGATCCGACAAATCATCGAACAACGACACGAGTTTAGACAACCACCGTAGATTTCAAAGCTGCTGGGCGATCAATAGAGTCAAAAGCAGCTTTGAAATCTACAGTGGTTGTGTTAAGGTCAACAATGTCTCGACTGATTCGTTTAGCATGGTTCTGACGGTATCCCTCGACGACGTCCCGGTGTGACGGCAGGTGAAACACGAATCACTGATCTGGACTACGCCGATGATATCGCCTTCATGTCCCCCTGTTCCAGTTACATACGGTCAAGTCTTCTCTCTAGAAGACGCTCTAGAAGACGTAGATCATTTCTGCTACCTCGGTAGTCAAGTCAAAGCTGATGGAAATGACGATATTAAAATTCGAACACGTATAGTTAAAGCTGAGGACAACTACGGCATGCTCATCCGTTCTCTATGGAGCAACGACGCACATCTCCATGAAAACAAAACTCAAAGTGTACTTCTCTGCTGTTCATCCAGTTCTCTTCTATGCATGTGTAACGTGGCCCGCTCTTCTTGAATATGCTAGAAGATCACAAGCCTTCGAATTCCGATGCTGGAGAAAACTACTGAAGATATCCTACCTGCAACATGTCAGCAACGTGGAAGTTATGGAGAGGCTGCACCTATAACATCACGATCTTTGTGTGCACGAAATCAAGAGGCGTAGACATATCTGCCAGGGCCATATCCTTCGACGAGCCGCCAACTTCATTCCGAAGATCTGTTTGATGGCTGATCCAGACCAGACATGGAAAAGACCTCGTGGTGTTGTACGTACTACCTGGCAACGCACGAAACAGAAGGACCTCGACCTAATGGCGATGCACATCTATCGTTCCTGGCGCTTTGACTGGAAGAGCATCCTTACGGAGATCGCTGCCGACCGTCAACAATGGATGCAGTTCGTTGGTCATATCATGTATAATGCTGGTGATTCTGCTCAGGCACCATATTAAGCAAGTGAGCAAGCAAATCTCAAATTTAGAGAGATGTCGGCGCTATGCCTGGCATAAAAATACTGAGAGCATATTGAATATTCTTCACATTCAGCAAAAAAGTTGGATATCATTAAGATCATTTCAATCATTTATTGCAAATGCGAGGTCAGCTAATAATGGTTTATTTTTGAACTTATCTTCTGAGCTTTGCTTGAACATTATGACGACAACGCTTGAAATTGCATCGTTCATTCACTTTTGTTTAGCTTTTTGCATATGTGATGCATATGAATATTCAAATGGTAAGTCTCACGATTTCCATTAATGAGATTTTGACATAAGCGTGATTTATGAGTTCTACTATTAGCTGACGTAGCTGATTGAATCGGACCACATATATACATGGTCAGATATGCTTCGAATGTATTTCATGATGATGCAGTGACTATGAATTTCATGACACACAAGGATGCCTATGAATCATCACATGTAATGAAGTTATATTTGATCTTTGTGAATTAATAATAGATATCTTTTGAATTAATTTTGAATTATTCAATCTACAGACAAATCGACCTTCTTATGTAGGGATGGAGTTCTGAAACACACGTTCTGAAAAAACAAGCCTTTAAAGTGCAACGAGATAATATGATCAGCCTGCATCATGTAAATTTAATAGTAAATGATTTCAGGTAATGAAAGTTAGCTCGATTTTCACGGTGAGCTGACAATTTTGTGCTAGATAAGGATAATCAATTAGTCAGGACATTCATTTAGTTACTTATGCAAGCACATTATCACAGTGGACCATGAGGTTTCTAAAATAGGGTCAAGAACTCTTCCTCAGTAGTTGAACGAAAAATATCGATCGAATAAGCCACATCATGCGATTCTCTCTTGAGTTAGTCAAGAAACGGCAAGCAAAAATCAGTGCGATCAACGAGTCCGCCTCACAGCATCTCCTGGTCTCCTGGCTATTTCAAACGATTTGCAACAGCACTGCATGACTTTCTCAGACTTTCTTTCTGACTTCTCTGTGATGATAGTTTGATCCTGCCCATTGACAGAGTCGCTTGTAAGCGGCTCTTGGCTCAGTTTTTGGAGCACAGATCTAGTTCACCTGGGGTCTTACGTTCGAATACATCTTTTGCGTGGCAATTTGATTCATCGTCTATTTCATTCCATTCTACTGTTAATTAATCGGTCGCTAAATAATTCCTATCAGATGAGAGAATTCAATAAATTTCTGTAATCATCTATTTTTTCAACTCATCTACACCAACATTATCTCATGGTGTTTTCCCTCAGCATTGGAAGGCAGCACACATCAAATCAGGACCTGAGAAAACATGCTGACCTACATGACCAGAGTTATTGCAGACCTGTTTCCCACCTTTCAGGTTCATCGAAATTGTTGAAAAGATCGCTAAATCAATATTGCCTCCTTATCTTAAGTCAAACACCACTATCTCAAGTAATGAATCCAAATGCAGAGCTGGGCATTCAATCAAGCGCACAATTCTGAGACAGCAATTAGATCTCCTAAATATAATGAAAAAATGCTACATCTCTCATCGCACTCCTTGACGACTTATCATCATTGAACTTAGCGGTTCATATCGGCCATCTGAATCCACTTCTCTTTCTGCTAGACTTAACTCAGATCGGAGAACATCGATGAATGGTTGAGAAATAACGGTCACAGTAAACGGTTGTAAAACCTATGCAATGTGGTGTGGTAGGACAAGATAACATAAAAAGCCTACTTGACGTTGTTCAATTTTACGGTCATCCATCCCCATCCGTGTCCAGTGCCCTATAACGTACCGATATGTCATGAAGTGCAAATACACCGGTAGACAGGACATGTTCCCAAAGTATTTCCTCATACTCCTCCATTTTCGAAATGAAACAGATCAAATTAATGAAATTTTTTACAGTGAAGTAACCATCATCTTCATTCAGTCCCTTGTAATCATCCGTCTATTCGTCTTGAACAACGCATCTTAATTCTGACTGCGGTACCTGCTCCTTCAGTCAAACACCTGCAGCATTCTGAATGCCGCAGGCTACAGTGCTTGGAATTGGTCGATTGGGTCACAGAAATTCAATGTTTTGTAAAAACCGCTAGCTATCAATGCATGCTTGACTTGATTTTCGTCTCGCCATACAAGCGTCTCAGCAAATTAAAATGAGCAATAACATTCCAATGCATCTGAATTTCTTCCTTGCACAATCATTTCCACGATCAGCCGAATAATATATACCTTGATCATACTTTCCGTCTCATCCATCACTTGCAGTCCGTTTTTTAGCCTTCCTGGTAGCTAGGCTTTGGGAGTATCCCAAAACCATTACTTCACTCTTTTTTAGTCCTTCAGTCGACAAATTCCTGAACATTAACACTGTGTAATTCTTGATGGTAAGCCACTCAACTATTGCTACTGAAGTAAATAAGTTAAGTAAAATGGGTATCCAAATAGGTAAAACAAGTACAAATCTGGTGAGAAGACATCTCGATCTTCATTCGCATCAGGGCCTGACATGGAATACCGAATTTCTTCTAATCAAAGACGCGTCATTCATTTTTTTGCGAATCACTTTTCGTGAGTCTTTTACTCGGGGTGTATTTTTATCAAAGAATTACGTTACTAATATTTTAACATTTCATGTGATCATTTGAAATTACACCTGCTCTATAGATATCCAGAGATGCCACATTGCAAGTATAGTCTTCTAGGGATCTACACTACCATGTGTCCACCACCACCCACACCCCCCCCCCCCCCAAGCGGCGGCTGACTTTCTCATAATGAGAGAGCCAGCTGAAATGCGGCTACAAAGCACATTTATATTACATAGTTGTTTTAAACAAAAAACTTTGGTAAAGGCCAAGAAAACAATAGTCCATAACGTAGAGTCACGAGGGCATGGATGAGAATAAGATATGCGCAAAAAGCAGTCTCCAGGTTTCCCATGTCAGTATTTCTCAGCCAGGTGCAAAGACAAATGCTTTTCTTTCAGCATCATCATCTCATCCACAGACATCGAACACCAAGCATTAAGGTTGTTGATGTTCGATGTCTATGATGCAATCCATGTACAAATGAAACTCTGTTGGAGTTCAAAAATAAAGGAACATAATATTTCTTGAGTGCTAAAGCATTTTCGCTTTTTTTGCTTAGAATGACGAGTGCATGGTCAACTGTTGGCAGAGTTTTCCATGGTTTGTACTGATCAGCTGCTCTGGTGGCTACCTACATTCGCCCAAGCGTTCCCAACATTCCGAGTGTGTCCATACTGACAGAGCTAAAAAATGACATTAGCAACTTAGATGCAGCAGAGATATTTCACGAATGATTTGAAGTGAATCAAGTCTAAAAAAAGTACACATCAACCATAGACGAGGGATATATAAGTAGATTGTCGACTCAAAAAAGTATCTATATACAGTGAAAATTTTTATGTGAAAAGATCAAGTTTCTTCCGAAAGATTAAGATTACGTTCCCTTGGTCCAAAGAATTATTTGAGGAGTTTTTAAAAAAGTCAAAATTCTGCCAACTTGCATCACTTTGCTAGAACTGCAAACTGATTCAACACGATAGCACGTGCTGGAACTTATAAGTGGGCAAAAAGACATTTTTGATACCTTGGAGAGATATGATAAATACGGTCGTGCGTCGCTTGCGGATTTCTGTGAATTCCTTCAAAATGCTCCGATCGCCACGATTCCTTCAGATTCGAAGAATTCAGATCATTGCGCAATAGTTTCCTCGATGATGTTGGCCTTTTCATCTAAAAAAAGATAGCCGGCGCACGAAAAAGCGCTCACATTTCTCTGTAGGACTTGACATCGTCTGCGTCTTTTTGCTGTGTGATCCGGTTTAACAGTCATTGAAGCTTCGCTCAACTTGGCGTGTTTAATGTTGCGACCTGGCCGCTCATTGCTCGATTGCTATATGGACATTATGTCAGCCACAGATTGTTTTAGCGCATCACTTTGCTAGAAGTGCAAAATGATTCAAAAAAATGGCACAGGCACTTACTATAAATGGGCAAAAAGAATTTTTTAACCTTTTCACTACGGCAAGAAGAGGCGATCATTGCCGTTCAAAACGGAGGGCATACCAGGTATGCCCAATGACTGATTTTCTATATAATATGGACGGCATACCGTGTATACCCGAAGCTATTTGACTGTCAAATACAATAATGGCATACCGTGCATGCAATGAGTGGTAATATATGAAACGTATCAAATATAACTTTTTTGATGAGCCTAACATTCATTTGAAGGCTCTACGATGACATAAAGTACCTGAATTGATGCAGACGTCTGCTTCTTTTCAGCATGCATGCATGCTAGTAGCGCGCATAACTGAAGATCTATGCTTCATATATTGTTTGTCATCGTAGCTTTTAAAAAATAACTTCATCTATAAAAAAATTGTTATTTGTTGCTTCCAGTTTCATGTCTCTAAAGTGTTCAAACAACAGTGCGTCTCATAATAGATATGAATGACATTGTGCATGCAGCGAAGGTCAAAGTCTGGAAGAAACATAAAATCGAATGAAATTTGGAATCCTGAAAAATCTATAGCAGAATTTATCTGCGGCAATGTATTCAAATTGTCAGATTTCTTCATTCAGTTCACTGAAGCTGCTTCCAAAAGTCTAACAGGGAAGTTTACATTTTTTGAAAGGTTTTTGAAGGTCATAGGTGAAGACTATGAATTTTATGCACAATCAGTGACGAATAACAATCAAAATCAATACTATCATTCCGTTCAAATTTTAGGTTAGGCTTCTACTTCATGCGCACATAGTAATGCAAAGATGAAATTGATTTCATGATGAGTCGACGCCCTGCAAAAACCGCTGCTATCAACAGCCTTTAACGTGAGCCCATCAACTCCGACGAAAGTGAATGTGAGAACTTTGGTACCGACTCGTCATCAGACAGCGAATTTGATAACACCGGCACACTGATGGACACTTTCACAGCTATTGCCATGTAAAGTCATTCTCCTAAATGTAGTCTACACTAGGTGACATGCCACGTACGCGTAATTCACGCGTATTTAATTGGAACACCCCAAACATCCGTGGTTAAGGACATTCTATTCTTCTAACCGCGTACATGCACGCTGCACTAAGAGTCAGAAATCATTTGATCTGATGCTGTTAAAACATGGGAACCCGAGTAAAATTACCGTTGTCAGTTTAACAAATACTTACCAAGTACTTGGCATTAAAGTCCTAAAATTTAAGAAATATTTAAGAAATATTTATCAAACCTAGTACATTTCCTAAACTTTTACTAAATATTTAGCAAACTTTCCAAACTTCCACAAAATATTTGGCAAATTCTCTGAACTTTTACGAAATGTTTAGTAAATATTTTGTAAATTTTCCAAACTTTTACAAAACATTTAGCAAATTATTTCTAGCTTTTATAATATATTTAGCAAATAATAAGCAAATTTTATCCTACTTCATAGGCGATTACGAAACATTTGCAAATTTGAATTCATGAAAAATATCTTCTTGTATGAAATGTTTTATATTTATCAAATAGAAAACCAAAACAATCATAATTCGGCAAAAAAAGATACCTAGTAAAACGCTCTGCTCGAATTAGTCATGCTCAAAGTCGTTCAAAATCCGTACGGCATATATAAAACTGCATGACTATAATAAAATGACTGATCTTGCTGAAATTATGCTTTGTACGATAACATTCATAGAGATTACAAAAACTGAGCCCTGCTCCCCAAAGTAAACAGCAGAAGGAATGGATATCCTTCAAAAATACAATTTTTCATACGTATTTGGAAAATGAACAGAGTTTTTATATAGTAGCACACATCGAACGATCCGATACAAATAATTTTTATGAATATCACTTTTATCAACATAAAGGAAATTTCTCTATCCGGATTTGATCATTCTTCATTTGAAAATCCTTCCAACCGGAAAGCATGCCCACAGCCCGAATACGCATTTCACTTCATCTGAAACACTGTCATTTCGAGTCAAACACCGTCGCGCCGCTATCAGTTACATTTTTAAGAATAGAGGTGATATCACGAAAAATTTACAGTTCAACGGAGAAACAGTCACTACCAGATGAAGTTTGAAGCGATGATACAAGGTCACTGAAAAAAGCATCTTCGCGGTTGGACCACAACACGGTTGTCCGAATCTGATGATGGCTGGGACGTTGCGAGTATGAGAGATTTATGGTTAAAGAATAATTCCAGTAGTTTTCGGAGTTAATTAGCTCACAAGATAAGACGGAAAAGCAGCCGAATGTAGGTCAGGTATTGAGTCATAATACGCGCGGGCGAGCGTTTATAGTTTGCGCGTCGTCTAAGGTTGTCTGCGTTGCCGCTTGAACCACAGATGAACCGCTAAGCATGTTCTGTCTTCCCTGAGCATGAAATTGAGGTCCTATCACATTAATTGTTTAGCCTCTGATACATGCAGACACATGAGACGCAAAGTCTATATAACAGGACTGCCAACTATGCTAACTTAAAAAACAGATGTTGCAGCAATGTCCCGCATAGCCATACGGATGTTTAGAGTCATGTGTAATTACGCGTAGTTTACACATGAATTACGCGCAATTGAGCGTGGCATGTCACCAGTGTGCTTTCCTGGCGGAGTGAGTCTATTAAGACTTAAAAAGCAAGAATGCGCTTCGAGTTATGAGGAGGTGTATGAATGCCTGAATATTTGGTATATTTGTCAAAAATTGCATTTAATACCCATATGCCTTAATGTCGAATAGGAAAACATCTCGAGTTAATATTGAAATATGAAAGTGATTTTTCAAGCATAATTTACAACTGTAATGGTAATGGTCAAATGGTTATACTGACTGAAAAAAACTGGCTGTGGATAAGGTCCTGACCTTCAAATTGAAAGAATGTCTAAAATGGAAAACTGGACCGAAATCGGGACCGTGCTGGGCCGAAAGAATCTGATGATGTCATCAATTCTTATTAAAATAATCATACTGGTCAGCATAATTATGCTGCATTTAACAACAAAAAAGGGAAAGACCAACAAGTAGAAATTCTCTACATAGTGCGATATCTCTAGTTGAGTTATTCTATAACAAACAGTGCTGACCAATTGGTATCAAGAAGCAAATATGAATCAATACATACCGTAATCAATATATCTTCAAAATTTGACGACTAGACAATATGACAGCAATTCACGCGCGCAGCTAATAATAGTAATGAAAATTTGGTTCGTTGGTTCAAAGGCGACAGTTATTTTCAGACTACTCTGTGTGACATAGTATGCTAAAAACATGTAATGATGTTCAACATAAATTTTTTTCCGGCTGCCTCGGCTTTTTTCAGTTCATTTGAGGACAAGTTTTTCTATTCTTGTCACTTTATTGAATGACAGTTATTGTGACTAAGACAGTTGCGAATGCAGCATGCTACTCGAAATTTCAATCTAAAGAAACTTGATAATTATAACATAAACCGAGGAAAATAATAATTCTTTATTCCACGCGTAATTACACATGACTCTAAACATCCGTATGGCTATGCGGGACATTGCTGCAACATCTGTTTTTTAAGTTAGCATAGTTGGTAGTCCTGTTATATAGACTTTGCGTCTCATGTGTCTGCATGTATCAGAGGCTAAACAATTAATGTGATAGGACCTCAATTTCATGCTCAGGGAAGACAGAACATATGCTTAGCGGTTCATCTGTGGTTCAAGCGGCAACGCAGACAACCTTAGACGACGCGCAAACTATAAACGCTCGCCCGCGCGTATTCATAAACATTTCCCATGTTTTAACAGCATCAGATCAAGTGATTTCTGACTCTTAGTGCAGCGTGCATGTACGCGGTTAGAAGAATAGAATGTCCTTAACCACGGATGTTTGGGGTGTTCCGTAATTACGCGTGGCATGTCACCTAGTGCGTGGGACGATCCTTCTAGTAGGAGATGGCACAACCTATTTTTGTGGGCGTTAAAACCGTCTTTAGAAATAGGCCTACCGAACGTAGCAGGTTGCCTGCTGTAAATGATGACTCAGAGACAGACTACTCATCCTGTTTCTGGCGGCTGCTGTAGCTGTATCGTCGAGATAAGACTCATGTGATGAAATTTTCAGTATACTCTACCTTAAAGTGATCATTTAAAGTTGCAACGCTGCATTTGCATATACTTCTTTCTCTATCTTGTACTCAAAATGAAACTTACTGAATTTGAAACCGTTCTGGGCAGCTATAACTCATTATTGACCAACGTTGTTCGGAAAATCGATGTAATTGTGTAATTAATTGCGACACTAGGTGGGTAAATCCAATTTATTCCACATTTCTGTCTTTTCAACTTTGGGTCTCAGATTTCCGTGAAAATTTGCATATATAGCCTACTCATTTTTTTACGCTGAACACGAAAATCTTAGAGGTGACCACACCAAATAAAAAACTTCCCATAGAAATCTAGCACTTTTAAAATGCCATTTTCTTCTACATCTCGGTCAGATAGATGTCGAACAGGAAACTCTTCCGCTTCAGCATTGCGTTCATATGAGACTGGGAACTTAGGGCGAATACTTGAATGCGTAAGACGAAGTTATCTAAATGTAATTGCACAGATTATAATGTCCTTTGACCGAGACCCTTGTATTCTGACCGAGATCTTCAATTTTAACGTTGTCCTCTGACCGAGATTTTCTAGAAGAGCATGGATCCCTCCTTTGCTGTGAAATTCCATCGATTCCTGACAAAATTTCTGGTTTCAGCATCCATATGAAACTTTTGGGAATATTCAAATTCTCTGGTCGAAAAAACGGATAAAAACATTTCTAAATCAATATTGCTCACTTGTAACGTCACCAAACTGAATTTTCTTTACGGATTTATAAACTAGCACACTAGAGGACTCGTTTGGTGCAAAACGTTTGATGGAAAAATCAATATTCTTCGAGAAAAGGTACCTCGGTCAGACGACAGAAAACGTCTCGGTCAGAGGAGATTTTTTTCATTGGACAATGGAAACCCACTGAAAATTCAATGATTAATATTAATAACAATATAAAATTAGAAGTAGTAAGCAAAACTCCACTTCTGGACCGCGCAAGATGGCGGCCATCGCTGCGTCCCCCCCCCTCTGGCACGGCTGAGTGTCGTGGTCGGCCGCCGTGGTGCTTCGTGTCTGAGTCCCCCCCCCCTCTGGAACGACAGAGGTTGTGGTCTGTCGTGGTGTGCCGGCCGGGTGGGTCCACGTTCACAACATGTTCGCTGACGTCCCCCCCCCTCTGCAACGACAGAGTGTGAGACTCGGGTGAGTTGGTCCGACCGCCTGGTTGACGTGGGCGACCGTCTAGGTTGACGTGGGCGACCGCCAGGATTAGTCTTGAGGCTATAGTGTGTGATGTTTTTGGTGCAATCTGCTGAATGTTGGGTTGTAAAATGGGTTGTTTCGAGTGGAAGGAGTGGTCGGATGAGAAAACGGAGGTCAGATTCGGATTCAGCGTGAAATTCTGCATCGGTAGGGTGAGTTTCAAGGCAATCGGTGAGAAAAAATTTTCAACATTTTTCGAAAAAACGACAGAGTTAGAATTTGGACGTTTTGGTGTGTAGCGCCCAAACGAAGCATCGGATGAGAAAACGGAGGCCAGATTCGGAATCTACGTGAAATTTTGGGTTAGGAAGGATGTTTCCAGCGAAATCGGAGAGAAAAAATTTTCGGCTGACGTCCCCCCCCCTGGACAGCTTGCTTCCAGTGGACGGATTTTGTCGTGCGATAGCTCGTTTGAAAGCTAAGAGTGAGACAAATTCAGTGAAAGAATCGGCTTGTTCCTATCTGTCTTCGTTCAAAAGTTAGAGCGGTTACAAGATTTTAGGTCGGAGCTCGCTCACCTGAAAAAATCCTAAGTGTCAGAGTGACTTTGTATGGGTAAAATTTTGAAAATTTTCCAAAGTGTGGAATTTCGACCTGGGACCGTCACCAAAACATTTTTCATCAAATTTCACTGACCCCCCCCCCCGACAACAATCTTCTAACTTTGGTTCTAGTGGACGGATTTTGTCTTACAGCTACTCGTTTGAAAGAGGAGAAAAAACTGCTCGACAACATTTTTTGTTGCGAGTCAATCGGACCAGCCGTTCACAAGTTAGAGCGGTTACAAGATTTTAGGTCGGAGCTCGCTCACCTGAAAAATCCTAAGTGTCAGAGTGACTTTGTATGGATAAAATTTTGAAAATTTTCCAAAGTGTGGAATTTCGACCTGGGACCGTCACCAAAACATTTTTCATCAAATTTCACTGACCCCCCCCCCCCCCGACAACAATCTTCTAACTTTGGTTCTAGTGGACGGATTTTGTCTTACAGCTACTCGTTTGAAAGAGGAGAAAAAACTGCTCGACAACATTTTTTGTTGCGAGTCAATCGGACCAGCCGTTCACAAGTTAGAGCGGTTACAAGATTTTAGGTCGGAGCTCGCTCACCTGAAAAAATCCTAAGTGTCAGAGTGACTTTGTATGGGTAAAATTTTGAAAATTTTCCAAAGTGTGGAATTTCGACCTGGGACCGTCACCAAAACATTTTTCATCAAATTTCACTGACCCCCCCCCCCGACAACAATCTTCTAACTTTGGTTCTAGTGGACGGATTTTGTCTTACAGCTACTCGTTTGAAAGAGGAGAAAAAACTGCTCGACAACATTTTTTGTTGCGAGTCAATCGGACCAGCCGTTCACAAGTTAGAGCGGTTACAAGATTTTAGGTCGGAGCTCGCTCACCTGAAAAATCCTAAGTGTCAGAGTGACTTTGTATGGGTAAAATTTTGAAAATTTTCCAAAGTGTGGAATTTCGACCTGGGACCGTCACCAAAACATTTTTCATCAAATTTCACTGACCTCCCCCCCCCTGGACAGCTAGCTTCTATCTTGGCTTCTAGTGGACGGATTTTCTCGTGCAATAGCTCGTTTGAAAGCTAAGAGTGAGACAAATTCAGTGAAAGAATCGGCTTGTTCCTATCTGTCTTCGTTCAAAAGTTAGAGCGGTTACAAGATTTTAGGTCGGAGCTCGCTCACCTGAAAAAATCCTAAGTGTCAGAGTGACTTTGTATGGGTAAAATTTTGAAAATTTTCCAAAGTGTGGAATTTCGACCTGGGACCGTCACCAAAACATTTTTCATCAAATTTCTCTGAACGAGGGGGGGGGAGGTCAGTGAAATTTGATGAAAAATGTTTTGGTTAAGGTCCCAGGTTGAAATTCGGAAGTTTTAAATTTTTCAAAATTTTCACCACACTGGAGCTCTCACACTTAGGAATTTTTTCACTTGTGGCATGTTACATGGACATGTGCTGGCGGACCAACTTCCCGTGGTCATATGAGAATGGTTCAGGTGTCATATTGTAAAGAATGATGAGACAAATCGTTTGCAACAAACCGGATGTCGCTACGATGAATACTTTCGGAGATAGAGCCATTTTAAGTTTTCTTCCGAGCATATATAAACCCCCGACAACGTAAGTCTGATCACTTCATCGAAAGACGAGGTAAGCGACGGTCGTCGCTCTGAGCTCCCGATATCGGGTGCAAAGGACTCTATCTTTTGAAGTAGGCAAGCTATCTTGCTACTTCAAAGTTTGTATGATAGAGTTTGATAGTGTCTTTACTACTGATAAAATTTTTTAAAAGTAGTATGAGTAGTAAAATGCGGAATTTTTTAAAAATTCTTAATTTTCACTTTTTTCAAAGTTTTAACATATAGACTAAGGTTTTCAAGTATCCTGAGTTCAAATATGCTATCAGATTTGAAATTTAACTAAGTCTAAGGCAGCTTTGAGGGGTTAGATCCCAGCTACTGATCACTACCTTTGACTCGGCGTTCCTGTTACCACTTCGGGGCAGTGACAATGATGTCTTCAGCTGTAAAGAGCGGGTATCGGGGAAGATCTCTCACTTCCCTAGTGATCGGTACAAGGCCTTCGGGCTGTCGACGGGATCGAGTGCCACTCACTACACTCTTTAGGAATATGACTGTACTACATGATTCCAAACTTATACAAATTTCATTATCTTACAGTTCACAATAAAATCTAAGATGGCCAATGACAAAAATCGTAAATATCATATCAAAATGTGCTCTTGTGGGCGAGTTAATCGCAGTGCGGACGCCAAAGCTCATGTGAAGAAGGCGGGCACCGGCCACATGATTGTCTTGAATAGGGTTGCTTGCGTAAAGTGTAGAGTGCTGAAGGGTGATGAGGATGAGGTGCGGTTTTACAGAGTGCATGCTGACTGTAGTGGTGGTTTAGTGACTGATTTGAGATTTACGCAGTTGATTGTGGAAGAGAGGGAGCGAATGTTGGCGAATGTTGCGAATGTTGTTGAGAATGTTGTTGAGAATGTTGTTGAGAATGTTGTTGAGAATGATGAGTTGGCGAGAGCGGTTGCGTCGTTGGAGGGTGAGATTGAGCAGCGGAAGAGAGTGCTTGAGAGTGATGATGAGGATGATGTGGATTTAGATAGGGAGCGTGTGAGGAAGCGTGTGAGGAAGTTGAGCTCTTCGTCATCGGAGGTGTCCAACATCGTCATCACCGACCCCCCGAAGAGCTCATCTTCCCCAAAAGTGAAGAGTGGTGGGATTCGTATGCAGTCGGCGAGGTGGTTGAAGGATGAAGAGAAGAGACATGTTTCGCAGCAGATGGCGCATGAGTTGTTAGTGAATAAGTTTGAGAGTTTGAAGAAAGTGAAGGATGAAGTTGTGAAGGAGTTGGATGAGTTGAAAAAGAAGGATTTGAAGTCGAAGGAGGTGGCGGATGAAAACATTAGAATGAGGCGTTGTGTGACTGATTTGAAGAATAAGACGCGAGAGTTGGAAGAGAAGAATGATGCGTGTGAGAAGAGGGCGAGTGCTGCGGAGAGAAGAATGAGAGATGCAGAGGCGAAGTTTGAGGAGATGATGAAGGAGATGAGTGTGTTGAGAGCGAGGAATGTTGAGTTGGAGAGGACTGTGGCTCGGCGGGGTGATGAGAGGCAGGCGTGTGAGAAGTTGGAGCGCATGAGGGATGAGTGGGAACGTGTGAATGAGGATCGTTTGTTTGAATTTCACATCCCTATTCGGGACAATCATTTGGCCGGCGAAGTACTCGTAAACCAGAATTTAGACGAATCCATCCTATGCTACAATGGTCATCCCACGAAAAAATGCCTCCACGCCAGCTTACGAATGCGCGGCCATCTACACAAATTTTCGATTCGGAAACGCGCGAGACTACCTAAGGATGACTAACTTGGTAAGTGAAAAAGTAAATAAGATAGTATATCCTATTCTAACACATATCATTTTCATTGCAGATCTTTGCCCGCCTTCACCACCCCATCACGTCACTCCCGAGAACGAACCATCGGCTCTCTTAAGGGCCACCTAGGGGCAAGACATGATAGAACCTCCACGCGGTTTGCCCTGGGCAGTCTTCGGACTGGCGAATACTATCATTAAGTTGAATCTGCTATCAGTCAACTTGAACGTTGCGTCGCGTTAGAGGGGTATATAAACCACTGCCTCTCATTTCATTTCATTTCAATCATGCAGACGCCGAACAGTCAAGTCAGCTCTCCTCGCGGACCGCAGTTAAGGCCGCGAAATTTATTTGAGGAGTTCGTCAGGCTAGAGGAGCAAGACAGAGTCCACAACAATCTTGCTCGGATTGGCAATCCGATGACAGCAACTGCTGCCAATCCAACGGAATGGCGCTACATTCCACTCTATACTCACATGCCAGTTAGTGTGGAAGTCGACAGTGCTACCAAAGAGAGAGTCTTTGACTCTCTCAGCAGAATTGGTAGGCTGTAGGATGACGACTCCCGAGAACGAACCATCGGCTCTCTTAAGGGCCACCATGGGGCAAGACATGATAGAACCTCCTCGCGGTTTGCCCTGGGCAGTCTTCGGACTGGCGAATACTATCATTAAGTTGAATCTGCTATCAGTCAACTTGAACATTATGCAGTCGATTGCTATCCCTGAAGCATTCTGATTCGCTGTTGAGCAATTCATTGTTGAAAACCCTATATAAGCCAGAAGATTGTAGCGCTTCTCATTCAATTTGAAGTCACGATGGAAGCGACATCTGCCGACAATATTCCCGTCTTCACTGATGAAGACAACGGTATTCCCGAGTTCGTCATCCTCGACGAGTGGGATGAGGATGAGAAGAAGGGGAAGATCAAGAGGATCGTTTGGACGGATGAGGTGTGGACTCCAAATACCACCCGCATCCGAAAGGTGCCAGATGCACCACCACGGCTTAGGCGGTATAGGGTATACGAGAACCTAACCGTCATACCTATTGACTATTCAAGCCAATAGTCATCTTGTTACTCCCGAGAACGAACCATCGGCTCTCTTAAGGGCCACCATGGGGCAAGACATGATAGAACCTCCTCGCGGTTTGCCCTGGGCAGTCTTCGGACTGGCGAATACTATCATTAAGTTGAATCTGCTATCAGTCAACTTGAACGTTGCAAATGAAGTTCGGTGTAATACTTCCTTTCGACGGGCGTTCCTGTAAAGGGCGGCGGTGAAACCCGTAGCTATGTATACCGCAAGGGACATTCGGCAATGGTCAATCTTGTTAAACCTCTCTGCGTCATGTTTGCAAGTGATTGCCTCTGTCTCAACGTAGCATGCATTCGCGTCAGGGCGACATTTAGCCAACTGTCGAAGGTTGCCTAAAACTTTCCATTGCATACGTTATGAGAACCATGAGTTCTACCTGTCTCTATCAATGAGACGAATTGATGAATGGAATGAAATGGGAGGACACTCACGCGCCACACGCAACATAACACACTTCTCTCTTCCGTAGTCTAACAAGCTCTTTACACATGGATCGCAGTCGATTGCTATCCCTGTATCAGAAGTGTAAGCTATCTTAATTTATTTGACACTATTTTATCTACCATCATCGTCCATATGAAATGTTTTTAGATTTACAAGTTAGACTAAGCGTGCTACTATTTCCAAATGAAAAAGTATACATGGTTAAATCATCCACTTAAGCCCATCCGTAGTCTAACAAGCTCTTTACACATGGATCGCAGTCGATTGCTATCCCTGTATCAGAAGTGTAAGCTATCTTAATTTATTTGACACTATTTTATCTACCATCATCGTCCATATGAAATGTTTTTAGATTTACAAGTTAGACTAAGCGTGCTACTATTTCCAAATGAAAAAGTATACATGGTTAAATCATCCACTTAAGCCCATCCGTAGTCTAACAAGCTCTTTACACATGGATCGCAGTCGATTGCTATCCCTGTATCAGAAGTGTAAGCTATCTTAATTTATTTGACACTATTTCATCTACCATCATCGTCCATATGAAATGTTATAAGATTTACAAGTTAAACTAAGCGTGCTACTATTTCCAAATGAAAAAGTATACATGGTTAAATTATTCACTAAAACCCCATTCAAGTAAGTCAGTATGAAAGCAAAGATAATACGAAATAAACATTTATTATGGCATGTATTTCAAAAGGTCTTCATCGTCAATATCGTCCCAGAGTCTGGCTTCACATAGATTACAAAAACAGTTGAGCTGCTTTAAACGTTCTTCTGCAGCGTCCCTCACTTTCTCAATGTACGCCCACTCCGCCACGGTTCGCGGTTGGGAGTTAGGGGTGTACCACTCCCATATTTGATGCAAGTGCGACTTGCTGGTCATCTCCATCACCCCTTCGGCATCATATTGTAAATATTTCCACCGTATGCCTGTTAGGTCGGGCAACTCCTCTTCATCCTCCTCCGATAATGATAACTTTCGTATATTGTCGAGATTGTATGTCTTCTCCACCTTCGCCTTTCTTGGTGCATTTGGTGTAACGAGCACCTTTGCTGATGTATATGGAGAGGAGAACTCCAATGCGGTATTTGGTGTTGTTGGAGGACTTGTCATGTTGTCTTTGAAATGCTGACTTTGAATAATGATAACTTTAACATTTTTCTAATTCTTAAGTATACACAAGCAGCCAATCAGAATGAACATCCAATGAATGAAGAGGATGAAAGTATATAAGCAAAGTGACATTCAGGTCATTTCATTTAATCTGTGAATCATACAAGTGACGAACGCACGATCTCTCTCTTTGACTATTATTTGAGTGAAGTCTCTATCTTGTAGAAGTATCAACCTTAAACTTGATTTCGTTGAAATGGTAAGTTGAAAATTTCCTCTCATCTCCCTCAAACGTGTGACTAATAGCATCTTCCTCAATTTCAGACATCAACTTCATCACCAACGCCCTCTCTTCTCGAGGAAAGTTTAGAGTTATTGAGTCAAGGTAGGTTGTAACACTACACTGAGGCTTGAACAGAGATGAAAGAATGATTTCTCTTTCAGGTGATGTGAGTTCCAGCTCAGGACTCTCGCGGCAAGGCAACGAGTGGGAATGTGCCGACTGCGGACATATGTTTACAAGGAAGCACAGTCTCCTTCGACACATCAAACAACGTGTGTGTCAACGCAAAGCGGCGTCAATCTCCGGAGGTGAAGTTGATTCTGACGATGACATCTCCTTTCCTTGCGATTTGTGCCCTCTTTCTTTTGATAGTCACTTTCAGCGATCTTCGCACAGACTTCAACACACACATGCAAATGATCACTACACCAACGGTACCTCTACCATCTCCCTCATTAATGTTTCACATAATAATTTAGTACGCGACTACTGCATGGAGTCCAATACTCAAATTGTAGATTTTCCTGAGTGGCTCCTTCAAAATTCTAACATTATCGAAGCGCTCTTCAATAATTTAGACAATTTTAGAATGAAGGCGCTCATCTACCTTAAACTAAAATATATTAAAATAGATTTTCAAACGGGTCAAGTGACGGAGAGAATACAGTTTCATATTCCTTCCTCTTCCGCAACCGAAGTTGTAGACTGCGAGTCTTGGCTAAATTTTCACATTCAATGTTTAAAATCAAATGTAGATAAATTCAATCAACGCGACAGCGCTCTCATTTTTGATGGTGTGGACTCAGCCATATTCAAAATTTCCCTATTAGAAAGTCATGCAGCTCGAGGCACATTTAAACTTCCAAAAACGTTGTATAATAAGAAAGCTGTCATCAATGTTGATTGTAAATCACAGTGTTTCAAATATGCAGTCCTATCCATCCTTCACTATAATGATATCAACGCGCATCGAGATCGCACCTATAGCTATAGACAGTGGGAGGATGAACTAGACTTTGAAGGTTGTGATAGTAACAACATGAAAATCAAAGATGTAGAAACGTTCGAAAAACATAATAAGATTAAAATTGTCGTTCACGTGTGGGAGAAGGGGTTGAAGGGTGCCCGCTATAATTCACGTTCAACTTGTTATGAACGTGTAGTCAACCTCTTATTAGTAAAACAAGATGATAGCGAGGAATGGCACTACTGTGGTATTCCCAAAATCTCTCGCTTGTACACTCACTTGGGGCACTCTAAAAGAGGTGAACATTTTGTATGCGACCGCTGCATCCGCTCATTTTGGAGTAAAGATAAATTTGAAACTCACTATGAATGGTGCAAGCGAGGTAAATTACAAATGGAACGCATGCCCAAAGATAAAATATTTTCACATAGGGATAATGGTGACGAATTAAGTCCCCTGCGTGTCATTTACGCAGACATAGAATGCTACATTGATGATATCATCCACAAGCCAGCAGCCATATCCTGCTATGAAGTATGGCATGACCACTTTAGGAATAGACAAAACAAAATGCATACTTGGCAAGGTGAAGATTGCATTTCAAAATTTCTAGAATTTCTCGATAAAGCTGCAAAATTTCAACAATCATATGATTCCCAATTGCAGCGTAAGTCACTACATATGTCAGATGAAGACAAACAAAAATTTGAAAGTTGCACATCCTGTCCTAAATGTCATAAAACGTTTGATGACGATAAAATTAAGAAAGTGCGTGATCATGATCACATCACTGGTAAATTTAGAAACGCACTCTGCTCCAAATGTAACTTTTCACTTAGGTTGAGACGTCGTGTACTACCCGTCATTTTTCATAACTTTAAGGGCTATGACAGTCATATGCTCATAAAAGGAGGGTTGAGCCAGATGAAATCGTGGCAGTTTAATGTAATAGCACAAACGAGAGAAAAATTCATGGCAATGACAGCAAAAGTACCAGTAGATAAAACTAAAGAAAATAAGACAGTCTTCTTCGAAATAAAATTTTTAGATTCATTTCAATTCATGTCAGCGTCACTAGCTTCTCTCGTTCGTAATCTCAAGTTTCTTCCCCATAGTCAAACTTTGAAGAAACACTATCCAAACTTAACGGATGAAATAATCACTCGCAAAGGAGTCTTTCCTTATGCGTATTTTAGCTCAATGTCTAAACTAAATGAAACAACCCTTCCTTCCATTGACAAATTCAAAAACGATTTGACGGGTGAAGATTGTCCAGTAGAGGACTATGAACATGCTCAAGAGGCATGGTTAAAATTTAATTGTAAAACGTTTGGCGATTATATGATCGCTTACTTAGAATTAGATGTCATTTTGCTGGCTGATGTCTTTCAGGAGTTTCGACGAGTGGCATTAGAAGAAGACAAATTAGATCCTATCCACTTTGTCAGTCTACCAGCCATGTCCTTTAAATCAGCCTTTAAAATGACTGGTGAGACCATTCATCTCTTACAAGACCCGGAGATGTATAATATATTTGAGCGCGGAATACGCGGTGGTCTCACATTTGTAAATAAACATCATATAAAATCTGAAACAGTAGGTGATGATCATATCCACCTAAAGTACTATGACCAAAATAATTTATATGGCAGTTCACTGTCTAAACCACTACCTCATTCCGAGTTTAGTTGGTTAAATCAAAATGAGCTTGAGTATTACTCCAACCCTTCAAACATACTGAATATTCCAGATGAAGGTGATTGGGGATATTATTTTGAAGTGGATTTGATTTATCCAAATAGTATTAAAAATAAAACTGCTGATTTCCCACTCGCACCTGAATCTGGCGAAGTGACTGAAGATATGTTTTCACCATTCATGTCACAATTTCATAATAACTTAACAGAGTGTGGACAGCCAAGGTACAAACCATGCCGCAAACTTTTACTCACCCAATATGATAAGAAAAATTATCTCGTACACTTCTGCATATTAAAATTCTATTTAGAAATGGGCATGCTTCTAAAGTCAGTTCACCGCATTATCAAATTTAGACAGAAAGCCTTCCTCAAACCCTACATAGATAGTAACAGTCAAAAACGTGCACTCGCCCAAAATAATTTTGAAAAGGATTTTTATAAATATAAGAATAATAGTCTATTCGGAAAGACCATGGAGGATGTTAGAAAACGTATGAATTACAAACTAGTCGTTGATGAACAAAAATATCACAAATTGACCTCATCACCTCTTTTCATTGATAGAGACATCATCGATGAGGATCTTGTAGGTGTTAAAATGATTAAATCAGAAGTTGAGTTGTGCAAACCCATCTATATTGGGCAAGCCGTTTTAGATTATTCCAAGCTTGAAATGTATCAACTCTTCTACAAAATATTAAAACCATGCCCTCTCGTAAAAGAGGTTCGCTTGCTGGGTGGTGATACAGATAGTTTCTTTTTAGGAATTACCACTCAAAAAGATTTAAATTTTAATGAAGTAGGTAAGTCATTAGAAAAATATTTCGATACATCTAACTACAATCCCACTCATCCACTCTATTCCATACAGAATAAAGCCAAACTTGGTTGTTTTAAGGATGAAACAGCAGGAAAGGAAATAGATGAAATGATTCTCCTCCGTCCTAAAATGTATTCCATGAAACTAAAAGAATGTGCAGATAGTATTAAGCGTGCTAAAGGTATATCAAAATCCATTGTTCATAAAATGAAACATCGGTCCTATAAGAAGGCCTATAAAAATAAAACTATAACGTTTGTCAATATGACAATCTTAAAATCTCAAGTTCATACTGTGAAAACGTACACGTTCAAGAAACGAGCACTTTCAGCATGGGAGGATAAGAGGTGTTGGATAGGACATAACACATCTCTTCCACATGGACATCCTGACACAAACATACCTCCACCCAAAAGAATAAAACTCACGCTACCACATTCAGGAGATGTATTGACATAATCAACTTTAACTCAGTATTTTGATGTTGCTTTTTGTAGATATACATGGTTGTTTTATGTATCGCATGAGATCGTTTCTTCCTTGTGAATATATGCCTACAGTCAGCCCATTCCCCCTATATCTGTGAAAAGACTTTTTCATATACATATTTTTATTTCAATAAACATATCACAATGACTTCACTTTGTTTTCCGAAACACTAAAGTTACGAGGGATTTAGTATCTTTCACATGGATACACTCTTGTAAACCATTGGTAATTTTGATAGCAATAGAGGGTATAGTTTGTTTGACGACGGGATGATAGAAAATAGATTCAAACATCTTCTCGACTATTCCATATGAAGCGTCTTTATCATGAATGAAATCACGTAAAATGTATTCTTTTTTCTCGCCAACAGAAATAGGTAAAATCAAATCACTTTGAATGTAAAGGTGTTGTTCATGTTTATCAAGTGTCATTGGTGTTTCTATACCAATCGTATGCGCAGCAGCAAACACAGTTTGTAGCATTGAAAAGCCAAAGAGTTTTTTCAAATTTTTACTCAATTGACATTGAATGTCATCACCCAGTTTCAGAACAACGCGTTGTTTTTCAATTGAAAACGAAATGTGGTGTGTCTTTACATCATATTTACTTTTCATCACATGCTTCAACTTCTGTTGTATATAAGGATTTACTACATGAATGAAGCTTTCAACTGTATGATATAGACGCGGCATTATATTGATAGCAACTTTAGATTCTTCATAAGACTGGTAAATTTTCTTGATGCGATCGCCATAGATGTCCACCCACCATTCATCATTAACTGAATCAGCTTTAGTGTGATATTCATGAGAACCATACACCACACCGCTTCCAATAATAGGCGTATAATGTCTTACAAAATGACGCAAGGTTGGAGAGAAATAAACTGTAAGTTTGTCATTATATTTCTGAATAACCAACTTATTTTTGTCCGCCATAATTTTCTCTCCATACTTCTTACCCACAGTCTCATTCCATCGTTTTACTAACTCAATAAGTGATAAAGGTTGAACACCACGCTTTTTCAAAATGATGCGTTCTTCGCATTCTACAACATCTTCATCAAATATTTTAAATCTATAATGAAATTTGTTGATTCGAGTTGAATAAACTTTTTTAACATTTGCAGTAGCAATTGACGTTAGATGTAGTCCATGACCAAAACCAAGATGTGGATAGAATTCACTATCCAACCTCAGCGTAAGACCTTTAGTAAAAGAATGAAAGCGGAGGAACTGTCTCCCACTCCAATGATAGATAGTAAACTCATAAGCTTTCTGATTTTTATTCTTCATGATGGAAGTATTACCACTGTTGAATGCCTTAATAATTTTCTCATTCCCAAATGGCTCATAAGAATCTGATTTTATCTGAATCCATTCATAGTTCCACTTTCCATCTGATGTTAAATTGTATGGGAACTGAAATGCATTATTCATCGTTATTCCATCATGGGTGCGAGGAGTCAATATCATTTCTTCCAAATCATTCACATTCTGAATATTGCTATCATAGCAAATACTAGAAACGCCAACTTCCCATTCACCTTCTAAATGCAGTGGCCGATTTAATTCTACTCGATAGTCTGATGGTTTATTTTTGGGAAATTTATTCATAGAAGCATTACTGGGCAAGTAGATTAGAAACGAGTCCTTATTTTCACTTTCCATATTATTCACATTGGAAAAATATATTAGCATACTTTTGCATTAACTCTTCATTCGGAAATGGAGTGTAATACTTGTCACAGCATCTTTATGAAAAGGAATCAACGCACCAGCATCATCATAAATGGCAATATCAATTTGTGGGATGTAGTTTGATTTCAGCTTTGTATAATGCACTTTCTTGAAAGTATGCTCAGATAAAATACTGCAGCTTTTTGGCTGGTATGGTATCATTGCTAGCAATGGAGCTTCAACATCTCCCACACGTACATCTTCACCAATATTGGAATATATCTGAAAATAGTTAATACGACGCGATAGCGACATGTCTGCGCTAGCTTTGGTTACAGTACCACTTTTAAAGATATTTTGATCAAAACCCAAAATGTCCATTAGAGTTTTATCCATAATTAGTTCAATACCTTTTCCATTTATAGTGAGAGACAAAGTACCTTCTTTTTCAGAAAATGAAATATGTTGCTCATTAATCACTTCATTTAAATAATCTACAACCAATTTAACCGAAGTAATAATGCGAGGCATCAACACTCTTGTTTCATGTAAGAAACCACCAAAAGGCTCTACACACTTTCTGTATAAAGATACGGCCCATTCTGTATCAAATTGATTTGACCTTTCACATGGTAAATGTTGCATATCAGATTTTCCATGAACAGCTGCAGAACGATGTCGTAAGAACTGATGAAAATCTTTTGAACAAACTAATACTAGATCATCATCATTTAATTTACTTATTGCAATATGATTAGATGATTTAATATAAGTCAATGTTGCCACTTGTTTGTCATCAACTCGAAGGAGATAATTAAATTTCTTCAATAATGTTTCAGGAGTCATGTTTGTCTTTCTTGGCTTAATCACAATCTTCTTCACCAACGTCTTCTCATTTCTTGGAATAAGATCTACATAATAAGCTTCCTCTCGATATATTAACTGTTTATGACCACTTATGTGGTAATTAACGTTAAAATTATCATAGCTTGTTAAGGCGCTAGCGAGGTAGCCTAAATCATTTCTTAAACTTGGACTTAAACCAACAATCCAATCTTTCTCAACTACATGATGTACATAATTATAATCATCATTGTGCGGAGTAAATTGGACAATATGTTTACACGCTTTATTCAAGAAATCATATATAAACTTTTTACATGATAAGAGATCTTTCTTTGGCCACTGTGGAATGTATATTCGGCACCCCTTTTCACATTGATAAGCAGCTGTACGCCTCATATTAATAGTCATCACCTCATGATCAAAAGTATAGACACAGTTGCTATAAACAAGTTGAGTGACACCCACTTCCCAATTCCCATTTAGCTGTTGTGCATGATCAATGGGAGTAGAAAAGAGTGCGGCTCGATTGCTAGTAAATCTCTTTGTAGCCGCATTGCTAAGCAAAATATGATAAAACGACATTTTTATATTGCTAATCTGCAACTTTGCATAACATCATGAAGACTTGGATTTTGGACTCTCTACAATATATCAGAGTTGATCGTGATGGAAACGTACATTTCAAAAATTCTCATGGTCATACATCAAGAGGAATTACATTAACATGGCGACAATTTGTCAACCTCAATGATATCATGAGGGATTTGGAATATTTTGAAACATTAAGATTCATCTCCTTGGGTGATCAAGTTTGGCTTCAACATTACAGAAATGAAATTCAAATCTACCATTCTCATTCCGCAAACTGTTTCTCATTTCGCAAATACAATTGGGAGAAGTATAGAAGATACATACATCGCTCCATCATGACATTTATTCGTCGTGAGTTCATCGCCCTACTATGCAAATCTTAATCAGATATGATTACCACGCACCATGAGTTGGAAATTAGATTCCCTACAACGTATTGAAACGGATCATGATCGAAACGTCTATTTCAAAGATTCAACTGGAAATGTGAGAAGAGAGTTTGTTTTATCTTATCGTCATTTTCAATCTCTACATCATATCATGAAGGACTTGAAATACTTCTATATGAAAAGACATTCACGTATTGGAAATCGCATCTGGCTGCGCGTCAACAATCGGCGAATTCAACTCTATCATTCCCAACTTCATACTAACTTCACATTTCATCAAGGTAGTTGGGAAAAGTATAAAAGGAAGGTACATCGCTCAATTTACTCATTCTTTCATCATGAAGCGCCATCGCTACACCATCGTCAACATTCTCCGTCGCTTCAGACTCTACACCAAAATCGATCTCACAACATTACGCCAACAGCTTCCAAACAGCAAGTATTACCCGGGCCGTCCTCAAATGTTAGTAGTGAAGATGAACAATTCACGGAATCTTCAACTCTTCCCAAATGGGACTGTACAGATTCTCGGCGCCCTTTCTCATTCATCGGCGCAGTCAATGCGCTTAGAGCTACAAAGACTACTACGTCGATATGGAAGAGGGAGAGGTGTGTGATGTCGAATCTGACTGTGGACAATATGGTGATCTCTACTCAATTGAGTGACAGTCTATCATTTTTGAAGATTCGTACCAGCAGTTACAGTTTGTGTTATGAACCCGAACTTTTTCCTGCAGCTCTCATTAGTTGTTGGTTGCCTGTGCATGTGGCAATCTTTCATAATAGTAAAGTGATCATTACTGGACTAAAATCTCATGAACAAGCAAATATGATCCTAGACTATCTCATTGAGTATGTACGTACCCAGCGGATTGTAAAATAAAAAACAATTTTTCCAACATGATGTTTTTATTTCAAATCATGATAGAACTTACAAATCATTTTTTCATTAGAGGATGGATTACATGAAAAGTTTTGAATAATAGATGCAAATCGAGATACATGTAAACGTTTTAAGATGAAGTACAGTACAAAAGCACCACACGTTGATGAAAGTGGATGTTGTAGTATGCGTTCATTTCGCTGATATTGACGCGTATGTTTTCTCAACCACTGCTGTGTTGGTATATTTGGAGGTTGAGCAAGAGAGTCAAATAGTTCACCACGTCGGTCTTTTCCAATAAAGATCGCTTTCCAATGCTCACCGCCTAAATTCTGTGAATGAGTGTTTAGCACAATAAAGATGGGATAGTGATTTACTGCAGGTGGTAAGGTATCGAGTGAATAGACATTATCGAAAGCTTTCAACGTCGCTTCGTCTGCATTATGCTGCACTTTAGTCTTAATATCGTCAGCAGTCAACCAACTCATTAACGATTATACTGAAGAATCACGTCACGATACTTTGTAATTTCAATATTTGAATCGAAGACTGCATAAATTAATACATTGATCGTCTCAGGTAGTGTTCTTTTGAACGTCAAATCCAAACGAATATTATGAGGCACGTTCGCTTGACGATAGGGTGCACTAATATCGCTGTCAGCAGTCAAATCAAATGCATAAATAGTATATCCACTCTTAAACTCTTTCATAGTCAGTCCGTTGGTATCATCCGTATTGTAAAAGCCAAAGACATCCATAAAATCAACATAACTGCGCATAAATTGATCCGAAGCAAAATCTGGTTTGTAGGGTGGACCAGGATGACTCACACCATTAACACGTAAAGCAATTTCACTTAACTGATTGTGTTTAAAATTGAAAGGATTCTTCTTTATATTACCATTAAATGCATCATTTTCAACCATTGCCACCATGAGGAGCTTCGGTGCTTCCGATGGAAAGAGGCCATCTTTCATGAAACTCTTTTGATCTTTCGGAATTGTAAAGGTGAGAAGCTTTGTATGCTGAACGGGGTAAATGGCATTTTGGCGGTTAAGACCTTCAGCATGCCTCTAATGACACTTGGATTCGGTACTACTCGACGAATGTAAAGTGCAATATCTTCCACATGAATTCTAAAATTGTCAACTTTAGCAAATGCATTCAGCGCAAATTCAGGCTTATTCAATGTCAGCTTGAGTCGCATGCTGGTATTACAGAGTAAAAACTTTGACTGTCTAAAGAAGTCTAAATTCAGCGGACCATATAGCTGACATACTCTACTATCTTTAATCATAGCAGATCGCTTTACAAAGCCACTGTTTGTTTCAACATCAAATTTTCCTGCTTCATCTCTGTACCATCCCATGGCTTCCATATGACTTTTTTTGTGCTGCTGGATGAAACTGTGATACATGATTGAAATATGATTTATAGGGATAATCGCTTTGACCACCTTCCACCTGCTGCTCTCCAATCGTTAGAGAAACATCGCGAAGTAATGTAGTCAATGGTAAATTGTTCAGTCCAACTTTATGTGCATCGTCAATAGCAGTTCCATCTGCTTGTTGAATTCTAAACCTCAAATCAAGCATCGCATAAACTCAAATCTATGTAGTCATCACTACCACCAGGAATAACAAATTCAATGGGGCCAGCATTCTCAGCTGTTCGAGGATGATAATCTACAATACTTGAACTAAGAATATCTGTCTGTATGGCTTGTTGATCGAACAAACAAAAACCGGAAGTTTTACACTCCATGATTAGAAGTTATAGCAGCGTCGTCGTTTAGCGCCTGATGAATGATTAGAGCCTCTGCGACGTTTGCGTGAATGCCTTTTGACTGAAGATTGCACCTTACCAGCTCCGCGATGTTTCCTCCTTCCTTTTCTCATTCGTTTAGGTGATTTCTTTCCTTGAGTAACACCAGCAATGGTCTGCTTCAATGTTTTTAAACCGCGTTCCTTCCCACGATTCAACAAACTGCTCTTAAAACTTCTACCTCTGGAAAGATCACTAGCAACATCACCAGCAAAGCCAACGGCATTACTTAAAACATTTCGTTTTAAAGATCTACCGACATTGGATATGAGAGGTGCTACAACAGATTTCAGTGCACCAAGTATGCTACCTCCACGTTGGCGGCGAGCACCGATGTAAATTTGTCCTCCACACTTACGTAGGAGGGTCGTGAATAAAATGAGGCAGTTGGATTCATAGCTCAAACCCTAAACATTGTTAGTTACAACTTTGCATGAATCACTGTCGATCACTTAGATGAAAGATGTCGGCACGACGCATCCAAGAGTTCATACTTGAAGGATAACCAGTCCATTTAACAAGACACCATTCTTCACCTTGCCCGTTTTTTACATCGAATGATTTTCTCTACCAAATATGTTTCACTTTCAGTGACTACCTCAATCTCATCGCGGTAAAAGCTACCCTCAATTTCTTCATTATCGTAATCTTTCAACTTGTAGTGGGTCGGAGAGTCTTTTTTGATTAATCCTTGATACTGTAAATACCTCCTCAACGACCCGACACATCTGACACCTCCTCCCTTGGGCAGAGTCTCCCCTAACTCTTGACAGACCGAACATGTGCCCTACCAATCACCTTCTACAAACACACTCACTCCCCATGGCTACCATCAATGACACACATCGCCCACTAAACCTTGTCTAACCAAAAGCACTATCTACACGCTTAACACTTAACCATCTACTCCTCTGTTCTTACCCTTCCCTCGAACAACACACCTCCAACGCCCACAACCATGCCCACAACTCACTACCACCAGTCCTTTCTGACAATCAACATCACTTCATGCAACCATACCAACTACGCATCCCGTGGGACCTGACCTTAGCCACCCATTCTACAACACTTCACCGCCATCTAGACTCTCATTTGTCTAAGAACACGGCATGCCATACACCAACCACAACACTAACTCGCCTGTCACCAAACTGAAGCGATCGTACAACGTGCTCCCACTTCAACGCCCAATCTCCTCTCCTGCTTCATCTTCACACGTGCCCTACCTCCTAACCCTCACCGCCAACACCCTCTCTCCCTGAACCCAAATGCATGTCTCCACCTCCTGCCACATCCACTCCTCATCCACACCTCCCTATCGCTCAGGCCCCAAATAACCTCCCTCAACCATTACAAACCGCATCCTGTCTCACACTGTGACAACTACAAAACCTCCATCTCAACCAACATCCTTACACCCCACCAACCGCAATCCTCATCTTGGACACCTCACCACCTCCCCAGAATACTCACCAATAAACCCACTGTTCCCTCCACTCTCTTCCCTAACCAACTCACCACTACCAAACCTACCCTCCCTGCTCCTCAACTCCGGAACCCAACGAACACCTAAAAATACCTGCCACAAACCAGAACCAATAGCACCGTAAAAACTCTATTACACATCCTCCAACACAATCATATCACTCTATCACAATCCCACCGCTCCATCTACCACCTAAACCAGACCCTGCGCCCACTACTACCCATTCAATAAAACCTGCCATCACAAACTCTGCCGCGCCCCGCTGACTCCACACCCCAAACATTTCACACGCTCCCCATTCAACGTCACCGTCCTCACGTTAACCGCTACATTTTACCTCCTCCTCGTTGCCTCCATTCCACCCTGACAGTACTCCTCCTTAGATCTCTCCCACTCAATCCCACTCAACCTCCCGTAACACCCACCAACTATGCCGCCACTGCTCTGACCCCCTCCGACTCTTCTCCACAACTGCCCCCACCCCCTACTCAGCACTCCCTACAAACCCGCAATAAAACTCTGCAACATCAATACACCCTCACCAATCTAACTTCATCCCTGTCCACGACCCTAACTTGCTACAATACTCAAAACAACACTTGCCTCTTTCACCCCCTGACCCCTCCTCGCACCCCCGTTACCCCCCTAAACAACTTGGAACTCTTTCTGTGCTGC